>JANBXF010000002.1:38491-638491 GCA_024271885.1 Wenyingozyma ramenticola
ACTTACACTTCCAATGGAAAGGTTTACACCACATCTGGTACATTTGTTGAAGTTCCACAGGTTACCATCCCATGGACAGGATCTTACACAACTACTACCACCGGTGAAGTCACTTACACTTCCAATGGAAAAGTTTACACCACATCTGGTACATTTGTTGAAGTTCCACAAGTAACTTTACCATGGACCGGATCTTACACAACTACTACCACCGGCGAAGTCACTTTCACTTCCAATGGGAAGGTTTACACCACCTCTGGTACTTTCGTTGAAGTTCCTTCCTCAAAGACAGATGATTACGTGACTGTTACTGTGTCTTGTTCTTCTTCAACTCGATACACTACCGAGACAATTTGTCCTAATAAAGATGGTGAGACAGTTACTTCAACTGTCGTTGTTATTGGTGCAGTTTCATATACTCCTACTGTATCAATCCCCACGAACGTGAGCGATGTATCACATACCCTTTCAACGTCCACTAGAACAAAAGTTCTCGCTGCCACCGGTGCTTCTTCTTCAGCTGCCGTTTATGAAGGTGCTGCTAATACAGTTGGTGCACAATTATCAATATTTGCTGGTGTTTTTGTCCTGATGTTCTTCAATTAGGGTCGAAATTTTTCAATTTATATCAACATAATAATGGTACAATATGGATGTTTTTTGATTTCAAAATTACCGTCGTATATTTTCCTTTTTTTTTAGTTATTATATAGTTTAATTATAGTAAAAACTCTGCACCTAAAACGTTTTTATATTCATCTTCAAGTAACTACTTCATCTGTGTATCAGATCTTCCAATTCCGATTTTAACCTTAAGTAAATAAACATTTCAGATGCCATCTTTCATGTAATCATCTTACCAGATATACGTTAATTTACTTTATACGTGTCTTTCCACCAGTTAAATAGTTTAGCGAGAAAGAGGAAATTTCAGTTTACTATTTATATGCCTCATACTAAATCTTATCCCTCAAAATTCGGATACACGTGTCTTCAATACATACCCCTGACACATAATATTGTTTTTCAGGTCATGCGATCCAATGCATGGTACTTTTAATAGACAGCTTAGTTAATGCATGAATATTGTAAACTTGTCAAGAAGATGGGAATATGGTATGTGCAATATCATGTAGGCTGCATTAATATCATTATTGGTTGAAACAGTAATCCAAGAGTCATGAAAAAGAAGAAGCTAGCTAATGGATGTTTATATAAAAGAGTTCTACTTAATAAATTAATCAGATTTTTGATAGGATGAATGAAATGTGTTGGAAGAAAAATTGGAATTTATTGGAAAGGTGAATTGATTGATTATCAAAGATAGGTTCAAAGGTTTAAAGAGAAATTGCATACGAGTAGAATAAATGATGCTAGATTTTTTGATGTATATATGAATGGACAAAGTAAGGCTGATGTATAGAATTTGAGGGAGTTAATTAATTTAATAAGTCAACAGTCATTGATTTTACATGGGAAAGTGTAATAAGATTGAATGCTATAGAATGTAGCCCTTGTTTTTTAATAATAATATCTCTTCATTATGAAAGAAAGAAGTTACTATTATTCTTTAATTTATTGTCAAATAATT
Organism: Wenyingozyma ramenticola; assembly: GCA_024271885.1. Lineage (NCBI taxonomy): Eukaryota > Fungi > Ascomycota > Pichiomycetes > Pichiales > Pichiaceae > Wenyingozyma > Wenyingozyma ramenticola. The sequence continues at coordinate 40,083 of JANBXF010000002.1, forward strand.
ATTCAAATATGATAATTTCTGATTATAATAAACTTTCATTATTCTCTTTTCATTTTGAATCATTTATATTTAATCTTTTTACTCATTTGGTTTCAAATTTGTTAAGCTTTCTTTTGATTTGAGTTTCTTATTTCATTATTATTTTTACTCAATTCAACAATTGTTTCTTTATATCTTTAGTCTTTACTATTATAGTTATATTTTATTCTTTATGAGTATTTATAATATTGTATATTAGTTTATATTTTCAATTCTTTATAGAAAGATTATTTATTAGTATTTAAAGATCTCCCCTCCTTCATCTTAAGATTATAACTTTATTTTATAGCACTAAATTATATAGTGTTATTATAAATATCAGTATATCAAACATTTAGATAATATATATAACAACTTATTATTATTATATCATTACACATATATTTATAAATTATTGATATAGTTTACATTTTCCCCTCATCCCATAGTTATCTTGTTAAATAGATATAAATAATATATTATATTTATATTATTCAGTAATTATTTATAATCAATTGTCAAAAATAGTGATTAAGTACTATCATAAAACATTATATTGTAATTTGATATAAATATTATATGTCGTGAATACTAAAGTAGTCTATTCCTAAAATCGAGTTTAGTTTTCCCAACTTTCAACTCAGTCACATCTCACTCAGGTTTTCTTTCCCCAGCCCAGTTTCATCCACTTCTATTATCTTAGTTTCAATTTTTCTCTTATTATTTATATATTAGTATATATAACAATAGACTCCATTATAATAGTACAGTTATCAGTTATTTAATAGTAGTATACTCATCAAATAATTTCAAAGAAGTGATTACCTTCTTTCTAAGTTCAATATCAAGGCATCGATAATTATCGGTTGATGGGCACTGCCCCGAGTGGTAGTAGTTTAGACATTGAATTTCCTTTTTGATTTTTCTTCTACTTTTTATATACTAGTGTATACATCATTGGAGCGTATAATAATGAAACAAAGCTTTAAAATTTAGTAGTATCAAATGTATTGAAAAATTCATTAAAGTGGATTCTTCTAATTTTCAAATCAAAATCGATTAGTTACCGAATTTTTTCTTAAGCTCAGTTTCCCATACTTAGCGGGGGGATTTGGGGGAACTTGGGGGAAATCGGGGGAAACAAGTTACCCGCTGTAACGTATCTAACCCACCAGCCACTAACGTATCCAAAAACACCCTTACACCACTGGCTAAAACCCACCCACCATTTTATTTAATTTTCTCATTTCTCTCTTATTAAAAAAAAAAACCAAAGAATTTTATCGGAACTGTTGAATTTGTTGAATAAAATTAATTTGCTCGTGTTTTTCAGATTGTCTTCAAATTGAGAAGACGGCATTTAATTGCTCATTTATTTCCCTTTTGGTTATTTTTATAATAACGAGCAAATATATTTCATTCACTGTTTGATTGTTATATATTTATCTGGTTATCTCTTTTATCTGTTTGATTGTAACTGTTAGCTTGTACCACTATGTTTCTCTAACCTCTTTATAAACTAATAAACTAATAAACTACAAAATGCATATGGGTGACGACGCTACTTCTACAATGGACATGGCCATGACTTCAACTTCTTCCATGGATATGTCTACATCAACATCTACAATGGATATGTCTTCTTCACATTCAATGTCTGTATCAATGAATACTTACCTTACGACTTCTTTTGATAATTATCCAGTTATTTTCAAAGGTTTAAAATCAAATAGTAATGCTGCTGCTTTTGGTATTTTCACTATGTTATTCTTTACTGCTATTGCAATGAAAGGTTGTTTCTTTTTAAGCGCTTATCTTGAACAAAAAGTCTTTCATACTTATTCAGATATTGGTTGTAATAACACTACAACTACAACAAATCAATCACAAGATAAATTATCAACATCTTGTTGTAATGAAACAACTATATTAGATACAAATTCTTCTTCAACTTTTCAATTAGTTGATAAAAAATCAACTATAAGACAATTATTATTCCCAGGCTGGGGTGAATTGTATAAAGATCTTGTAAGATTAACAATAACTTTTGTTGCTGCTATATTAGGTTATGCACTTATGTTGGGTGCAATGAGTTTTATTGTACTTTATTTCTTTGCTATTTGTTTAGGTATTGCATTTGGTGAAGTATTCTGGAATAGAGTAGCTATAGTACTAGGTGTTAATCAAAATGTCACTCTCTGTGGTAACCTTCACTAGTTGACTAATTCAATTTGATTTAATCTGTGTATATTGTATATTAATAATAATAATGAATAATAATAATAACGAAAAATAATGAAAAATAACTAAAATCATACCACTAACTGACCACCCCGCCCCCTCACCCGTTGCAAAGTTGAAGCGCAGCGCAGACCGCGGAAATAACTTGGTTTGGTTAACATCAAAATGTACTAGTTACTAATCACATCATCACTTTATTTATTTACTCATTTGTATATATACAAATATACATATACCCAGTCAATGAATAATGAGAAAAGCAGTTAATCAAATACTGCCTTTGAATAGAAAATTAGGCCATTCAATAGTTAAATCACTTAATTTAGATTTAAATCAAATACAAGAATTTTATATATTATTAGACGAACCACATAGAATTTACAAACCAAGTGAAGAAGTATGTGGACAAATTATTCTAATATTAAAGAAAAATCTAATAGATGTGTTTATAACTTTATCATTAACCGGTGTTGTTAAAATCGGTGGTGATGGTTCTGCTTTAAGAGGTTCCAAGAAATCTTATCTTTTCAATCATGCAATAACTTTATACGGGGGTAGTAGTAGTGGTAATAATAACGAATCAGATAATCATTCTTCAAGTCTTGCAAAAGGTGAACATAGATTCCCATTCATAGTTAAATTACCTAAAAAAAACATATATACAAATGTTTCATTTGAAAAAGGTGAAATACGATATTCACTAAAGGCTTCAATATCAGATTCTTCATATAATCATCCTTCAATTTTTGAATCAATAGAGAGTAATACTTCAACAAGTACAACTAATTTACCCGAGAACACAACGACATATAACAATAACAAACCAAATCATCCGATATTAACATGTGAAAAATATTTTTCAATTATAAAACCTATAAATGTTAATTTATTACCACCACCACAACCAAAATTAGTTTCATTTAAGATACAACAACATAAACTTATTAAAAAGACAATATCACAAACTTCAACTCTTAATTCAATAAATTCTCACGATAATAATATATCACCAACTTCAAATGATAGCCCTGAAGCAGAAACTGATGGTGATAGTCCAACAATGATAACAACAACTCCTACTACTATACCTTCTAATATACCTACAACTACTACAAATTCAACAAATCCATCAATTAAAATATCATTACAAGTTGGTGCAAGTGGTTACCTTAGAGGTGAATCAATTTCAGTTAAAGTTAATATACAACATTTTAAAAATATTAAAAATGTCAATGGTATAATAGTTACATTAATAAGAATTTGTCGTATTGATCTTGGTTCTGATCATGCATTACAAAGTTTTCGTAAAGATTTATCACAATCAATATTACCTTTATATATTGATCCACAAACTTTTACATGTTCTGCAAGTACTTTATTGAAAATACCAGTTGATGCATTTCCAACAATTGTGGGGTGTGATTTAGTTTCTTTCCAATATTACGTTGAAGCAGTTGTTAATCTTTCATCGAATTCAAAATTAAACAATAATTTTAATCATCATAATAATATTAATCAAAATAAACCAAAGATAGATCATGGTTTAGACGATGAAGATTTATCAAATGTATTAGATCCATTATTAGATTCTAAAAATCTTCAAAATCAAATATTTAACGTTGATAAATTGAAAATTATGAAAAATGTAATTACTTTAACAAATGGAATTGTAATAGGTACTGAAAGAAAGACAATAACAAAAGTAAATAAAAGATCGTCAAATTCATTAAATTCACCTGATGCAAATATCTCAATAATAAAATCAAATACAACTTCAAACTCTTCATCTCCTTCAAATTTTCAAGCTCCTGTATCAAATAATTCACCTATTTCATCTAATGATCAACAAGAACGACAACAAGAAGAATTTAATATGCCATTAACTCCAATGGATTCAGATAATCCAACTCCTTCCTATTCTGTTAATTTACCAACAAATTTACCCGATTTACCACCACCATTGACAAACTTAAGTGAAAAGGAAGAATTAAGACTACGTGAAGAAGCATTATTACCATCACAACCAATTTTCAATAATAGTAGCAATAACAATAATATAACACCAATTTCAAATATTGAAAATATTGAAAATAATTATGCAAATATACCTCCTTCTTCATCACCACCATCACCAATTTCACAATTATTACCTTTGCATGATAATTTGATTAACGATGATAATTTAGATTCAGATATTGATTCAATGAATTATGTTCCTGCTTATGAAGAAACACAAACTGATTAAGCATTTATTTAGTTTATTTTTATTTATTTATTTACGTATTTTAATACTGTGTACATTTAGTCAATCTAGTCAATCTAGTCAATCTAGTCAATAACTAGTCAATTTAACTAGTCAATTTGTAGTCAATTGCTCATATACAAACAAACAAACCACTGTGGCAATCATTCCACACATTAGAATGATATCATATGACAGTTGAAACAACACAAGTAACAAAGCCTCATTTCATATTACAATAATTGCCGTATTGCCTTCCCCGAACTTTTTAAAGTTAAAACAAAACATTCTCTCGCCTTGGATAATTAGCAATCGTAATTTAAAATGGTAGTAAAGCAAGTGAAGTTATTCAATTTTACTTTTCTTTTTCAGTTTAAGTATGTATGGATTGTAATTACTTAGTTCATTTTATTCATTCAACATTACTCCACCCCACATACATATGAAACAGCAACTTAGAACGTGGAGAATGACATTTTTCAAATTTGGCTATATATATGGTTTGAAATAACCTTTACTCTTCGAATTCAGTTGATATTATTATATTTTCAAAATGTATCGAACTTAACTATTTTCAATATGTCAAATATCAAAAACACTTTGAATAAAGTTAAGGAAGATTTCTTAGGAAACCCAAAACAAACGCAAGGTTCAACCCTACAACAACAAGAATATGGGGTAGGTGAAACCAGATCATCTGATCCATCTTCTCCAAAGAGTGGATTTGATTCTAATGATGTTCGTGTTTCTGGAGCCACTGAGACTTCAGCTCATGATCATTCACGTCATCAGGATTCTAATTATACTCATTCGGGTGCTAATACAAGAGGTGCTCAATACGATACTTCTCCAACTTTTGCTCCTCATCAAGGTCAGAAAGGTGAAACAATTGATAACGTTGCTACTTCTACTGAAGGTGGATCTCACCAACATTCCCGCTCTCAGTATGAGTCTCAAACTGCTAATCCAAGTGATTTCAATACCACTTCAGATCACGGACAAAAGTACTCGTCTTTATTGGAGGAGAATGAAGGTGTCGATGTTGCTGATTCTAGACAAGGCGTTAAGGATTTGAACTTGGAAGATGATTCAACTAAGAAAAGAAGCTCTCTAGATCCTGCTCTCAAGTCTGGTTCTAGAAATACTACTTCTCAAACAGGATCAGGATCGGGATCAGGTGTTGCTGAAACAGCTTTGGGCGCAGCAGCAGGTGCAGGTGCAGTTGCCGGTGCCGGTGCAGGATACATTGCAACTCTTTCCTCTTATATCCCAGGTTTTGGATCTTCAGAAACTAACGATACTTCTAATGCTGATCAATCTCATGTTCAAAACATTAGAGTTCGTTCTGATGATACCACTGGTTCTGGTACTAAATCTTACTCTACTCAAGGCCAAGATACTTTAGGATCTGGATCTCAGACTGAAACTTATGGACAAGGTCAAAGTCATCAAGGTTATAACACTCAAGGTTATGATTCTCATTCTACCGGTGCTTCAGGTGTCGCTGCAGGTATAGGCGCAGGTGCAGTTTCAGGTTCTGCTGCTAAGGCATACTCTACTCCAAGCTCTGGCTCTCAAGGACATGATAATACTCAAGGTACTAGAGCTACTGATTCTTCAAAGCACACTTCTGAAAAGTATAATGATGATGCTTACGGTACCGAAGGTCAAAAAGGTAGAAGCAATGATGCATCTCAATATACTTCTGGTAAGTCTGATACTTCTTATGGTTACAACGATCCATCAGCTACCTCTAAATCCGGTGCTCAGAATTTGCAATCCACTGGAGAACATCAATCAACATCTAAGAAAGCTGGTGGTTTAGACTATGACCAAGTCCAAACCTATGCTACACAAGGTGGTCAAAAGGGTGAAGAATTCTTAGGTAAACAGGGTCAAGGTCAAGCTGGCAAATACGCTGGGTTAGCAGGTGCTGGTGTTGGTGCAGGTGCTGGATATTTAGGTGCTAAAGGTGCTTCTAAAGGTTCAAATACCACCGATTCCACCACTAATTATCCTGACTCATCTACAAAATCTTCTGGTGTTAAGCCAGGTTTAGGTATTGATGAAGGTAAGCAATCTCAATCCAAGTCTCAATCACAAGGTTATACTTCTTCTGGTACTACCGATTATAACAAGGGATCTCGTGGGGAGCAATTACACATTCCAGGTACTTTTGTCACTGATGATGAATCGAAGAGTGGTTCAACTAGAACAGGTACAGGATCAGGTTATAATGATAATACTACCAAAGGTGGTCAATATTCTTCCAAGTCTGATTCACATGCCGGTGGTTATGCTGCTGGTGGAGCTGGTGGAGCTGCTGCAGTTGGAGCCACAGCTGGTCATGTTCATGATAAGAAATTGAAGGCTGCTCAAAACGATTTGGATGACCCAGATACTGTCTTTACTGGTACTCAAGATGCGAAGTACAATACTGCTCAAAATGCCGAAAGAGATGCCGCTAAGTACCGTGCTAAAGGTGGTGACAAGTATTCCAAATCTAGAGGTGCTGGTGCCGGAGATGACTACGAGGATGATGACTACTATGACGAAGATGATGAAGATCTTGATGAAGAAGGTAATTCTAAAGGCAAGTCAAAGAAATCTGGTGGTTTGCTCTCAACTTTAGGTTTGAAGAAGAAAGATAAGGTTTCCAATGATGATTCTACTACTATGGAGAAAGGTGCTCAAAAACGTAATTATGGTGCTGATAAACAAGATAAGTATGGTGCTGCTGGTTATACTGATAACTCTAAGACTACAACCAAGCCAGCTAAAGAAGAATTGAAAACTTCTGAAGTTGACCCACGTGGTTTCCAAGAAGTTAATCAGTATAATACTGATGGTTCCAAAGGTCAACAAACTTCTTATGGTTCAGATGCTACTGGTGGTGCTGCAGGTGGTGCTGCAGGTGTTGCAGCTGGTTCTGGAATATCGGGTTCAGGTTCAGGTTCAGGCTCAGGCTCAGGTTATGAAAGAGGTACTGGTGGTTTAAGCAGTAAGAGTCCAGGAAAGGTTACTTCTCATGGTGCTAGATTTGATCCTCCAACTTCTGGTACACATAGTAGTACTGCTTCAGCTCAAGCACAAACACAAGGCCAAGGCCAAGGTCAAGGTCAAGGTCAAGGTCAAGGTCAAGGTCAAGGTCAAGGTCAAGGTCAAGGTCAAGGTCAAGGTCAAGGTTACAATACCTCTGGTTCTCAATCACAAGGTTATAAATCTTCTGGTACTGGTGCTGCAGTTGGTGCTGCTACTGGATTGGCTGCTGGTTCTCCCCATGGACAAGGACAAGGACAAGGACAAGGACATGGATATGAACAGCAACAACAGCAATCTGGTCTTTCTCATCAAAAAGCTAGTGATACTGGTTACGTTGAACCATCTAGTAGAGGTGCTTATCAAGGTTCTGGAACAGATTATTCTCAGACTCAAGGTGGTTTATCTGGTCAACAACAATACTCTAACAAAGAGTCTTCTGGTTTGAAAGGTACTGCAACCCAACAACCATCTACCGGTAGAGACTCTGCTTTTGTTGTTGTTGATCCAAGTCAATATAAACAATCTAAAAGCTCTTCTGCTAATGCTGCTGGTCAACCACAATATATTGAAAAGAATTCTTCTACTACTGCTGGTCAACAACACGGTGGTCGTGATAATGTTTCTTCTGCTCAATTTGCAAGAGGAGGAGACAACAATTTCTCTTCTGTTCCAGCTGCTGAGTATCCTCACCAATCTGGTGGTCATCATCAAAAGCAGAATGTTTCAACCGGTGTTGCAACCGGTATCGCTGCTGGAGGAATTTCTGAAGGGGCTTACTCTCAACAACCATATGGCTCACATGAAAAGACAAAAGGTACTCATGTTCAAGATTCTGCACGTTATGCTCCTTCCTCTGGTCAGCAATACTCTACAACAGGTGGTGGTTCTGGTGCTTCTGGATTATCTGAACAACAAGGTTACTCTACCAAAGGTGCCTCTGGTCAACAACATCAAAACGTTTACGCAAAGGATAACTCAGGTTCCCAGGGTGGTCAATATGTTTCTGGTGCACAAAGTGGCAAACATTCTTCTGGAGCTCAAGGTGGTCAATATGCTTCTGGTGCACAAGGAGGTCAACAAACTTCTGGTACTGGTAGCGGAACTGAGTACACCAAGTATCAAAAGTATGCTGAAAGTGGAGGCAAGCAAGGCCAACAACTCTTAGAGAAGCAAGGACAAGGTGAAGCCGGTAAATATGTTGGTGTTGCCGGTGCAACTTTTGGCTCTGGTGTTGGTTACGTTGGTGGTAGATCAGCTGGTAAACAACAAACTGCTGGTGGTAATAATAGTAACGTGTCTGGTGGTAACAATAATTTATCTCCTGAAGACAATTACACAGCAAGACAAGCTGCTGACAATGCATTACATAGCAACAGAGCTGATGATACTACTACTACTGGTAACTATTCCAATACCGAAACTTCAGGTAACAAGAAGGATAGCCCAATCAAAGGTATCATCAAAAAGGTCTTTAGCTGAACTCATTGAAAAAAATATAAAAAAAACCAAATATTATCTAACGTTGTTTCTTTCTTTGAATTTGTGAGTTGATTTTTTAATTGTTATATATCCATGAGTATTATTTACGATCTTTATGAATAAACGAACCGAATATCTTGATACGAATTTGTAGCTTCAAGTTTATCTATATCAGTAACACAAAAACGAGTGCACTATAGAAAAGGCTGTGACGTGGCTTTGTTGTCACGCGAGAGGGTTGGCAGACCAGCCAGAATAGTTCAAGCTTGAGAGGGATGAGGAATGCGAGAGAATCAGGGCACAGATGCGGTATCTCTATATGACATGTTCATCTGAGGACTGGCCTAAATACTGCATGATAACGCGTTCATAGAGTTGATTGATCTATATAATTACGTGCAATTAACTCAAATCATTAACAATGTCATTTAAGTTCCCAGATTTATCTTCTTTACAAGCAACTTTGTCCCAGACAACTGAGAAGTTACAGCAACAGCTTCAAGATGGTATTCAAACTGGTTTAAAAGAAGCTTCCACTTTGAATCAAAATTTTAGCCCAATCTTGAAAAGAACTACCCGTTCTTTACAAGAAAGATTCGGTGGTATTGAGGATATCAGTGAATTACCAAAGGATTACACAGAATTAGAAAAAAAAGTTGATGCTTTAAAATCTTTCTACAAGAAGACTTTAATCATTACTGAACAATATGAAATTGAATCTTATGATTATCCTCCAAATTTAAGAGAATCATTCTCAGATTACACCAAGATTATCAATGAGAAGTTCCATGGATTAAGTCAAGCTACTTCTACTGCTGAAGCTGAAGCTGTTTTAACTGCTTCAACTGGCCCAGTTGTTCCAAAGACTTTTGCTCATTCCTTATCTAAGACTTTAAAATCAACAAGAGAAGGTTTGTTATCATCTCAAAACGAAGATGAAAACTCATTGACCAAAGCTTTATTGAAAATCTCTGAAACCCAATATAAGATTGGTGATGCCAGATTAGAACAAGATAAACTGATCATCTCAGAATTCAATGCAAAGATTAGAGATATTTTAAACTCTGGCTTTGCTGAAGCTACCAAGTCACGTAAACACGTTGAAACCTCAAGATTAAACTTTGATACTATCAGAGCCGAAGTGAAACTTTATCAAAAGGGTGACCAAACTGTAGAGCTTCCAGATAAATTGAGTAAGAAATTCGATGCTGCTGAAGATGAATTAGTAAATGCCACTGAAGTTGCCGTCCAAGCTATGAAGAAATTAATCTCTCCAGTTCAATCTGTTAACTTATTAAAGGTCTTTACTAAGATCCAATTGAACTACCACAAGAGCGTTGCTGAAGAATTAAGTTCATTAGTTGATCAATTGGATGCTATTCCAGAAGATGAAGACAAAGATGATCTTTAGTGAAAAATGTTAAATTGCTTCAATATGATGAAATTCAAATTTTATTCAAATAGGATATGGTAAGAGTTTTGGATATCCTTTGCTTGATGTCTGTTATGTTTCTTGCCTTTTTTTTCTCCACCTTTCATAGTCTACTAAATACTGTATAGTCAATCTTTGTCTAAATTCCTTTCTATATATAACATCAAAGTGCGTTAAATAACAAACTAACTATAATTGAATATCGTTAATTCATTAAATATTTATTACATATCATATGCATCATCTAAGCTACTTAATTATAAAAATCACTAACAGATATAGCAGATTTTTCACACATATCTCTGAATATACCACCTTCTCTATTGAACAAATCTATTGGAGTTCCAAGCTCTTCAATGTTACCTTTATCAAGAACCAAGATTCTATCATAATTCAAAATCGTCTTCAATCTATGGGCAATACATAAGATAGAACAGTGGGAAAATTCCGTCTTAATAGTGTTTTGAATCTTAGCATCTGTAGCGTAATCAACGGATGACGTAGCTTCATCTAAGATCAAAATCTTAGAATTACGAACCAAAGCTCTAGCAAGACTCACAAGTTGTCTTTCACCAAGTGAAAAGTTCGAACCATCATCTTCCACCATTTTATCTAGATGGAATTTGAATAAATTAGCAGAAGGAGTATTGGCAGGTTGTCTCTTAACTTCTTCCAATTCACCCATCTCAATTAAACCTGCTCTTCTCAAAGAGTCCCATAATTGATCATCTGTTCGTTCCCCGAATGGATCCAAATTGAATCTAATTGAACCGTTGAACATTACTGGATCTTGTGGAATAATTGACAATTTAGATCTTAAAGATTTCAAACTCAAGTCATTAGTATTGATTCCATCAATTTTGATACAACCACCATCTAATTCAACAATCCTATACAAAGCAGTCATGATTGAAGACTTACCAGCACCAGTTCTACCACATACACCAATCTTTTCAGCTGCACCAACATCCATAGTAAAATCATGTAACACTGTAGGTAATTCAGGTCTATATCTCATCTTAACATGTTCAAAGGATATTTCACCTTTAGCTGGCCATTCTTCTGGAACCTTGACTTTATCAGCTTGTTCAGATTCCTGAGGTAAATGATAAGCATATTCCACAAGCCTTTCTGCAGATACCAATCTACTCTCGATAAGGGTAGCAGATCTGATAGTGAACGAAATGAAATCACTCACTTGTAACACATAAGTAATAACCAACCCCGTTGAAGCAGCTGAAACGTGGAACACATTAGTGACACATAATATAGCAACAATAAAGGCGAATATAGCAGAAACACTACTCAATCTAACAGCAAGCCAACGTTGAACACTAATAGAGATAAATCCTGATTCATTCATTGCATCGATAAACGTCATATTGTTTTGAATAAATCTGTTAACAGCCTTTTCACCAAATGATTTAATAGTGAACATACCATTCATCGATTCATTGAAATTTTGATAGACGAAAGATCTCTTTGAAGCTTCAATGACTCTTACTTGTCTTGATGTAGGGAGATAGAAGGAAGTAAAGAAGTAATAACCTAAACCCAAGAATGGGAATGCAATACCTACCCATTTCAAAGTCACAATACATAAGATCATAACACCAACGATAAGACCAGATGTATAGATAACCAATCTCAATTGATCTGAAACTTCATTATCAATAACGTCTGTATCCTTTGTAAATCTGTTAAGAATTCTCCCCATTGGTGTGGTATCCATGAAGGACATTGGTGCATGCAAGACTCTATAAAGAGTCATAATATTCAAATGCTTTGCAGCATTATTGTTCATATAACTGATAAACCAATAATGAATAAGACAACATATGATCGAAAGACAAATGAATAAACCATAAATACCCTCATATGTTGGATCTCTTAAATTCTTGAATTTATACTCTGTCCAGTATGACAACCAAACAGTAGTGAAAATAACACAGAAGACAGTGAGTACCAACGACAAGATAAAACATGGAAATATAAACCAACCAAAAATACCCCTTGATAACCTCAGATATTTTGTATAAACTTCACCAGAAACACCAGTCTTTGCGCCTTCTAATTCACTCTTAACTAAGGTACCATCCACCTCTTCTTCAATGTCAGAATCGTTTGTGCTACATTCATATACAGTATCTTGCTTTGTAATTTCTTTCTTGACATGAATTGATTCAACTTCTTCAGTTATCATGTTTGCTTCTTCTTCTCTTTTCTTCCTTTCAGCATCTTCTGTACTCAACTTCATCAAATTGTTAAATGAAGTATTATTTTTCTTCAATTCATCCAGAGTTCCTGTACTGATAGTCCCATCACCGTTCATAAATATAACTTTATCTGCTTTCCCGATCAATGACAATTGATGTGTAGCTAATACTCTAGTCTTGCCATCAAGGTAATCTAATATACATTTTGTCATAATGTGTTCTCCAACTTTTGCATCAACTGCACTTAGGACATCATCCATTAATATTATATTTTGGTTTGCATATACAGCTCTAGCCAAATTGATACGAGCTTTTTGACCACCACTTAAAGTGATACCACGTTCACCAATTTCAGTTCTATCACCAGCTGAAAGATCGTGCAAATCATTTGTCAGAGAGCAAACTTCAATGATCTTGTCATACTTTTGTTGATCGAAATCAAAACCAAATACAATATTATCTCTAACAGTAGCATTCTGAATCCATGGGGTTCTACAAAAGACTAGTGAATCACCAACAAAAAGTGTACCTTCAGTTTTGTGCATAAACCCACTAAGTGCGTTCAGAAGAGAAGTCTTACCAGAACCAATGGCTCCTGTAGCAACAACAAATTCACCTTTTTTGATATTCAAATTGATATCTACCAAAGTACCTTCAAAGACTTCTTTTCCAAATTTTTCACTACCTGAGCTAGAGTCAAATTCTTCTTCCTCTTCTATAAGATCAGTAACGTTTTTTTTATTATCTTTAGCAAATGCATTTTCAATCACTTCCGGCCACTTGAAAACACCATTATTCACCAAGATAGCCGTGTCAGGATTATTCTCTTTGATCAAGTCATTAACGGCATCATTTTCTTCTTCATCTTCTGGTACATAAGCAACAAGCTGTGCCAATCTTTGTAATCCGATATTAGCATCTAAGACAGAACTATATGACATAGGAACCATCATTGCCTGGTTAGCCAAGACGTTGAAAAAGGCTAAACCCGCAAATATATTAGCAACATTTTTCATACCACTAACCGCAAACATACAAACAAATGATATAAAAGAAGATGTAGTGGGCAAACTATTAGTAAAACCCATACCGATACCTCTTATAGTTTGCATTTTCAACAGTTCTTTAGTCTCTGCTTCTCTAAAACCTTTAATTTTTTGAAAATAAGAGTCCTCCCAACAATAGTATTTGATAATTTTCAAGTTACTCAGAACTTGGGAGATGTAATTGATTCTTAAATCGGTATATACATTAGCAGCTCTTCTATATTTCTGCAAAAGACCATATATAGCAACGACTGACATGACACTAAGGGCGAAATAGCAAACACCAACTAAGGCAATTGGACCAAGGTTAAGACATAAGAATATGATAACAATGACAAAACTGGGGAAGAAACTACAAAGATTACCAAGATAGGTAAAAGATAACTCAATTCTTGAAAGATCAGTTCCCATAAGGGAAGTTAAAGTTCCTACCGAGTATGTTTGAAGTCCCTTATTATCAAGTGAGAATGCCTTATCATACAATACTTTGGTCAATACACCTTTAACTTTAGCACCAATAATACCAGCTCTATCAAAGTAATGAGCCATAAAGAACCCTTTACAAAAAATGAAAAGAGCTGACCCGCATGCATAACCAACACCTCGGCCGAGATAAGGATTCTGGCCAGAAGCCTTTTCTTCTACAAATCTGACCAACTCTTTCGTCAATAAAGGGTTGAAAGCTGTAAATAAATCAGCAATAACTCTCAGGGAAACGGTTAATCCATAACTCCAACCAAATGTATCAACTATAGTCCAGTGTAAAATATGTTTTGGTAATTGAAACTCCGGATCAGTTCTTGAGTTTAAGTTATTTATAGCTTCATCATCAATTATTGTTATACCTTTCTTGATTAAGTGTTTTTTCTTTGCATGGTAAACCCTCTTGTTGAAGTTCTCTATGTATTTACCAGTAAGAAACTCTACTGAATCAGGTTCTTCTAAATAAAACAGATCAGTAGGTTCTAATTTTCTTTGGTAACAAACTCTCATTAATGGAGATAACCACCAAAAAAATGCGATTGATAGTATATTTGCATCCCTAAGAGGGTACGGTTTTCTCTCTTCCTCCGAAGGAACAGACGGAGGTTGACCGACTATGCTTGTATATAGCCTTAAATTAAGAGAAGGTTTTCCCTCTTGCCTCTGGGTATCATCTTTCATCATGAAAAATTGCAAACAGAAAACTTTCAAATGAACAAAAAAGAAAATTGTGAAAAATTTAGAACAGCAACTGAGTTGATTAAGGTTCAAATTAAAGTCACACTGGGTGTAAGGCAAAAGAGTGATATTTATAAGCCTTTTCTATGTACACAAATCACTTAGTGGGAGAATGAAAGGGTTTTAAGTTTAGGAACATGAAGGCCCTGAATATATTTTTCAGATATATATGCCAGGGTAGTTACTCGCTCGCAGTTAAGACCCTCCGCACGCAGAAAAAAACCGTATAGAAACTTAATCATACGTGGAACGTACCCGAAAGCGCGGGGATTGAGCGGGTAGCACCCGAAATATTGAAAGGAAGCCGAGAAAAGCTAAGAACGGCTGCGGTTATCTTTATTTAGCCAGGGGAGTTTAGTTAACTGTGCGCCATAGGTCTTGGTCAGAGTGTAAGAGCCCGACAGAAGATATTGTATATATGTATATATTCACATATATATATATAGATCCATGCATCCATACGATACCCATTGGACACGGACAAAGATCTTTATATGTACAGAGAGATGTCCACTCACTGGTAGACACCAAGGTCAACTCAGATGCTCTAGTCTCAGCCACAATGACGAAATCCGTCAGTAAATCCACTCCATCTGCCTTCTCTATTTCATACCAAAATGGACTAAAACAACCACAGATCTCAAATATATACACAAGCACCCTTGCCACATGTATCAACACGGACATCAGTAGATATACACAGATATATATATATAGCTACCCATCCCCATTTCCACCCACCGTCTGCTATTGTCCTGCTCCACGTCAAAACTCTTCTTACTTTCTCTTTACCGCCTAAATGCCGAAGCCCGATTTGGGCGTCAACTCCGCAGCGTCGATCACGCGTCGCTCTCGCTCTCGCCTTCCCACGAATACTGGTATAGGAACTATTCCCAAAGTGCATTTACAGTTAAGAGCTCTTGCAAGATTGGTTTGCTTCGGACATGATTAAGGATATAGTGTTATGACCGATATATTCATAGGTGAATATGGACTACCAAAACAAGTTTATAGCAGAGGCGTCAAAGTATCGTTAATGGTCCAAAAACACTGGGAAAGGGCAGTTGCCCCAGACTTCGGAAGTATAATCTGACTTTCTCGGGGCAATCAAAAAAAAACACAATAGATAAAAAAGTAGACTGAAAAAAAAAGCAAGTCTTAGAGAGGGAGATACCGTTTCCAGATATGTAGGTGAGTTCGCTTTCTTCTGTAATATATATTGTAATATTCATCCTGTATAAGCTTAGTTGACTAAGTTCTCCTATTTGCTATTATACTGTATAGAGTATAAGGATACCTATATTGTAGTATAGTTTTCATCCTTTAAGAGTCACTGTCCCTCAGAGAAATATAGTTTGAGTAAGGGGTGCTTATTTTTCAAACGTTTGCTATTTTTCATATAAACATATACTATCATCTATATTATTGAACAAACGTTTTCTTAGAACCACTGTTGACTCAGCAATTTTGAAGTTGTTGTTTGAGTATACTCCCATTTGTACATATTTCATAATCATTTTTCTCACTCTGAATCTTACAAACTTCATTACTTAGAAATAGTTAATTGACAAAGCATAAAATAGAATCAAAAGAAAAGAGTACTTTATTTTCAATAGAAAAGTTCATAAATAAAGAATCACTTATAAGATGACGGAAAAAGATTTAGGGACCGTAGAGACGGCTCACCCTAAAGAATTGCAAAAGCAGAAGCGTATGCTTTCATTCTTACTCTCTAATAAAGTTGATCCAATTCCGACACCTGAAGAACGTGTTCCCTATCCAATGAAAAGGGCAAATCCTTTCAATTATGTCTTCTTCTGGTGGCTAAATCCTTTACTTAGAGTTGGGTATAAAAGAACTATTCAGCCAGAAGATTTATATACCCTTGATGAGGATATGAAAATCAAATTTATGTATGAAAAATTCATTGAAAGATTTGATAGAGATGTCGAAAATTTAAGACATAAACATTTACTGAAAAAATGTAAAGAAAGAGGAGAAACCTTAGAGAATTCAAGTGTATCAATTGACGAAGACATGTTTGATTTTCATATACCTGTCATTGTATTAATTAAAAATCTTTATTTGACATTTTGGTTTCAATACACTTTAGGTTGTACATTCAAAATTGCTCAAGATTGTGCTTCTACACTTTCCCCATTATTACAAAACTCTTTAATTACATTTGTCGAGGAGAAAGCAATGGGATTTTCACCATATATGCCTCATGGTATAGGGTATGCATTTGGATGTTCTTTTCTTGTTTTAACAATTGGTATCACTATCAATCATTGTTTTTATCATGGTATGATTACAGGTTCTCAAGTCAAAGCAATTTTAACAAAGGCATTATTGGAGAAATCTTTCAAGGTTAATGGTAAAGGTAGACATGATTTCCCAGTTGGTAAGTTAAATTCTATCATGGGTACTGATTTGGCTAGAATTGATTTTGCAATTGCCTTTCAACCATTTCTTCTTTTATTCCCAATCCCATTAGCTATTACTATCGGTTTATTGATTCATAACCTTGGTGCCCCTGCTTTGTTAGGCATTGGATTATTCTTTATTTCTACCGCAATCTTCGCATATGCTGCAAAATCTGTCTTGGCTTTGAGAATCAAGGCAAATGTTTTCACTGATAGAAGAGTTAATTATATCAAAGAGCTATTGAAAAATTTTAAAATCATCAAGTATTATAGTTGGGAAGAATCTTATCAAAAGAACATGACTGCTGCAAGAAGAAATGAAATGAATTATATCTTTACAATGCAAGTGATAAGAAATTTGATTCTATCGTTTGCTACCGCATTGCCGATTTTGGCATCTATGGCAACTTTTCTACTATTGCATAGACTTAACTCAGGCAAGAGTGTAGGTCAAATTTTCGCATCTGTTAATTTATTTCAAACTTTGTCGTTTTCATTCATGATGATTCCAATGGCTTTAGCTACAGGTACCGATGCTTTAATTGGGTTGAAAAGAGTTGCATCATTCTTATCTTGTAATGATCTTCATGAGATGGATTTCAATACACCTGAAGATGTTGAAGATCTTAAGGAGAGAAACGTTGCTATCAAAGTCGTAGACGGTTCATTTGAATGGAAGACTTATGGACAATACGACAAAGATGGTGAATCAGATGATGAAAATGAAACATCACAGGAACTTCATAAATCCGAGAAGAAACATGATGTTGAGACATCTAATTCTGAATCATTTGGTGAAGATGAGAAAGCAATCTTTACAGACGACGACAAGAATTCAATTGAAAAGACCAAATTTGCAGGTTTGAATCATCTGAATTTTGAGTTAAAGAAAGGAGAGTTTGTAGTAGTGACAGGTGTTATTGGTTCTGGTAAATCATCCTTTTTGTCTGCCATTTCAGGTTTTATGGACAAGACAGAGGGTAAAATCGTTACTAATGGTTCGTTATTATTATGTGGATATCCATGGGTTCAAAATGCTACAGTCAAAGAAAATATCTTGTTTGGTTCAGAGTTCGATGAAGAGAAATATAATACCGTTATTCGTGCTTGTTCCTTGACCAGTGACCTTGATATATTGCCTGCTGGTGATAGAACAGAAGTTGGTGAACGTGGTATTACTTTGAGTGGTGGCCAAAAAGCACGTATCAATTTGGCAAGAGCAGTTTACGCAGACAGAGATATCATTTTAATGGACGATGTTTTGAGTGCTGTTGATGCTAGAGTCGGTAAACATATAATGGACGAATGTATCTTGGGTTTATTAGCCGAAAAGACTAGAGTGCTAGCTACACATCAATTGTCTCTGATTGGGCAGGCTGATAGAGTTATCTTCCTTACTGGTGATGGTTCAATTGATATTGGTACCATGGAAGAATTGAAGCAAAGAAACGAAGGATTTGTGAATTTAATGACTTTCAGTCATAATGCAAATGAAGATGACGAAGAATTGAAAGAAGAAGATGATGAAGATCTCGAAGAGTTCAATGATGCTGATAAGAATGAATTTGAGACCGAAACTGCGCTGATAGAAAAACAATTATCTCGTCGACTACCATTAAAAGAAGAAAATGATGGTAAACTTATTAAAGAGGAAGAAAAAGCCGTCAACTCAATAAGTATCAAAGTTTACTTGAGATATCTGAAAGCTGGTTCAGGTATTTTTAAACAGACGTTTTCACCTATTATGCTTATCACACTTACTGTTACTACATTCTGTCAATTATTTACAAATGTTTGGTTATCATTTTGGACTGAACTGAAATTTCCAAACCGCTCTGATCATTTCTACATTGGAATTTATGTTATGTTTACAGTTCTTACTATCATCCTTTTAACAGCTGAATTCTCTATGATTGTTTACTTCTGTAACAATGCTGCTAAGAATTTGAATATTAAAGCGGCTGAGAGATTGGTTCATGCTCCAATGTCTTTTATAGATACGACACCAATAGGTAGAGTATTGAATAGATTCACAAAGGATACCGATGTTTTGGATAACGAAATTGCCGAACAAATTAGACTTTTCTTGTATCCATTGTTTTCTATCTTGGGTACTATCATTCTTTGTATCATTTATCTTCCTTGGTTCGCTATTGCTGTTCCATTCTTAGCATTTGTTTATATTTCCACAGCTGGATTTTATCAAGCATCATCCAGAGAAATCAAGAGAATTGAAGCAGTTCAAAGATCCAAGGTGTATGCTCATTTCAACGAATCCTTAGGTGGTATGGAGACCATTAAAGCTTACCAAGCTACTGACAGATTTATCAACGATACGGATTCTTTGATTGATCATCAGAATGAAGCATATTATATCACTGTTGCCAATCAAAGATGGATTGCTATCAACTTGGATATGGTTGCTACTGCATTTGCATTGATTATTTCTCTTTTGTGTATCACAAGACAGTTCAAAATTAGTGCTTCTTCGACCGGTGTTCTTTTGACGTATGTTTTAACTATTGCAGGTTCTTTATCCATGATGTTGAGAGCCATGACTCAGATCGAAAATGAACTTAATTCTGCTGAAAGATTGATTTATTATGGTTATGAATTAGAGCAGGAGGCAGCTTTTGATATTCCTGAAATGGATCCGGAACCAAATTGGCCATCGCAAGGTACAATCAAATTTGATCACGTTTCTCTACGTTATAGACCAGAATTACCTTACGTCTTGAAAGATTTAACTTTTGATATCAAGAGAGAAGAAAAGATCGGTATTTGTGGTAGAACTGGTGCTGGTAAGTCATCCATTATGACAGCTATCTATAGACTTTCTGAAATCTCAGAAGGTAAACTTTTCATCGATGGTGTTGACATTTCCAAACTTGGTTTGAATAAGTTACGTTCTAAATTATCTATCATTCCTCAAGATCCAGTTTTATTTACAGGTACAATTAGAAGCAATTTAGATCCATTCCAAAAGAGCACGGATGATGAATTGTGGGATGCTTTGAGAAGAGCTGGTTTGGTAGGCAGTGATATTTTGTCAAAGGTTAAAATACAACAATTATCTGATGAAAATTTGCATAAGTTCCACCTTGATCAATTTGTCGAAGACGATGGAACTAATTTCTCATTGGGTGAAAGACAATTACTTGCGCTTGCCAGAGCTTTGGTTCGTAACTCTAAAATCTTGATCTTAGATGAGGCTACATCTTCAGTGGATTATGAAACTGATTCTAAGATTCAAAAGACTATTGTTGACGAATTTGGAGATTGTACCATTCTCTGTATTGCTCATAGACTCAAAACCATTGTCAATTACGATAAGATTTTAGTCCTAGATAAAGGTGAAGTTAAAGAATACGATACACCATGGAACTTATTTTCCAATACCAAGTCCGAATTCAGAGCAATGTGTGACAAATCAGGTGTTACAGCCGAAGACTTTGAAAATAAATGAATTATGTTTTGTAATAACTAAAAACTTTCCCCTTTTAGGGAAACTCCGTATACTTCGTACATAGATATATAAATAATAATACAACGTTTATACCTACGATTCATTGTTTGAGTAACAAGGGAGCAATTCCCATTAGTCTTCAAACTGAGATTTCAGGCACAGCAAAGCAAGGGTTCACCTGCATGCCGCCATGAACTTCCATGCCTTCCCCACGGAGATTGCGCGGTGTTAATGGGCGCGGTGGTTATTTGCTTATTTCCTAATGAGAAAGTGTCTTCAGAGAAAGGTTGTTTGCCACCCCGAAGTCCATTGATAAGGGTTCAGGCTAAGCAAGTAGGGATATAAATCTTGATATAGTGCCACATTTATGACAATTATCATGTGAACTGAGGTGCCAAGTCTTAATGCTGCTAAATATATCAAACCTTAAAGATGTCTGAAAGTGATATCTATCTGAAGGCAGAAACTGCAAATTTGAATGAACCGCGAAGACAAAGGCACTTTATGTCCTTCTTGTTTCCTGGAAAACCTAAACCCATACCAATTCAAGAAGAGAGGGAAGTTTGGCCAGAAAGAAAATCTAGGATATTCTCTTACAGCTTTTTTTGGTGGATGAACGGCCTATTGGCCGTAGGTTACAAAAGAACTGTTCAATCGGAAGACCTCTATCTTCTTGATGATCGTGGCAAAATCGATTATATGTATGACAGGTTTTGTTCAAAACTGAACCCAATTGTGATTAAATTGAAGGAAGATCATATTACCAAAAAGCGGAAGGAACGCAAAGAGACTCAGACTGGTTCTGATGACTCTATTGAAGATGGTTTGAAAGATTTTGAGATTCCCGCAAAGTATATCGCTAAGGCTTTGTTCCTTACTTTTTGGCTTGAATATTCATCTGCTGGTGTTTTCAAGATTCTTTCTGATGTTGCTAGTGGACTTTTACCGCTTTTGCAGAAAGCATTGATTAACTTCGTCGAGGCAAGGTCATTAGGCCTGCATGTCCATATGGGCAAAGGTGTAGGGTACGCTCTAGGCTGCTCTTTTTTAATTTTATTCAATAGTATCATGTTCAACCTTATGTTTTACAGGTCCATGATGACGGGTGCTCGTATGAAAGCTGTTCTTACAAAGCTTCTCTTGGAAAAATCGTTCACTATTGATGGAGAAGGTAAACATAAGTTCCCTATTGGTAAGATTAATTCCATGTTGGGTACTGATCTTTCAAGAGTTGATTTTTGTGCCCCTTTTATACTATTTCCTATTTTATTTCCAGTCCCACTTGCTATTATAATTGCTTTATTAATAAACAATCTTGGTGCTCCAGCTTTACTTGGTATTGGAATTTTTTTTCTTACTACGATGATGTTTGTGATTGCCGGTAGCGTCATGTTCAAGCTTAGAGTTATAGTCAATGTTTTCACCGATAAGAGAATAAATTTGATCAAAGAGCTTTTGAAAAACTTCAAAGTTATCAAATTTTATAGTTGGGAAAATTCTTATCTAAAAAGCATTATTGATACTAGGAAGAGCGAAACAAATTACCTCTTTTATATGAACATTTCTAGAGAAATTATAATGTCAACTTCTGTTATTGCTCCTATTTTGGCTTCCATGTCAACTTTTCTTCTTATTCATAGACTCGACACCGGTAGAAATGTAGGTGAAATATTTTCTTCTGTGAACCTCTTTCAGAATATGTCATTGCAATTCATGTTTGTACCAATTGGTATAGCTACATCCGCTGATGCTTTTCTTGGTTTGAGACGAATTGCTGGTTTCTTGTCATCTGGTGATGCCGATGGTGCTGAGGTCAACAACGAAAGGGAGCTTCATACTCTTGAAGAAAATGGATTAGCTATGAAACTTGTTGACGCCTCATTTGAATGGCCAGTCTATGAGGAGGAGGAAGAAGAATCTGAAGAGGGGGAGGAAGATGGCAAAGAAGGTAAGAAGAAGAAGAAGAAGAAGAAGAAGAAGAAGAAGAAGAAGAAGAAGAAGAAGAAGAAGAAGAAGGAAAATAAGAACAAGATAGAGGCCAAAAAGGATGATAAATCGAAGGGTAAGTTGGAGGAAACAGACAATACTTCCAATCAGACTATCACTTTGGCTGCTGAGAACAAAATACGCAGTTTTACTGGTTTCAATGACTTGAATTTTGAAATTCAAAAAGGTGAGTTTATTGTTATAACAGGTGTCATTGGCTCCGGAAAATCTTCTTTACTAGCCGCCTTATCTGGTTTTATGAAAAGAACCAAAGGTGATGTAATTACAAATGGTTCACTTTTACTATGTGGTTACCCCTGGGTTCAAAATGAAACGGTGAAAAACAATATTGTCTTTGGCTCAGAGTATAATGAAGAGAAATATAATAGTGTTATTCGTGCTTGTTCTTTGGTTAGTGACCTTGATATATTACCTGCTGGTGATAGAACAGAAGTTGGTGAACGTGGTATTACTTTGAGTGGTGGCCAAAAAGCACGTATTAATTTGGCAAGAGCAGTTTATGCAGACAGAGATATTATTTTGATGGACGATGTTTTGAGTGCTGTTGATGCTAGAGTTGGTAAGCATATCATGGATGAGTGTTTCATGGGTTTATTATCAGATAGGACCAGGGTTTTAGCTACACATCAAATATCTTTGATTGATCAAGCTGATAGAGTCATATTTCTGAATGGTGATGGCTCTGTCGACATAGGTAGAAGGAGTGATCTTAGTGAGAGCAATAAGGAATTCAATAAGTTAATATCACATAGCACTGAAACAAATGACGACTCTATTAGCTCCGACGAAAACTTTAGCGATGAAAAAACGACATACAAAGAAGCAACTTTGATCCAAAAACATTTATCAAAGGTAGACAATCACAATGAAGGAGATGATGCTGGTAAATTAGTTCAAGAAGAAGAGAGGGCTGTAAACTCAATCACCTGGAATGTTTACTCAAAATATATTTTGGCAGGTTCAAGTTCGTTAGGATATGGTTTTCTTATCATCTTACTTTTTGTTGGAACCCTGTCCACATTCTCTCAACTTTTTACAAATACCTGGTTGTCATTTTGGAGTGAGCATAAATTTCCAGAAAGAAGTGAGCAGTTTTATAGTGGATTATATGTGATGTTTGCAATTCTGTCTTGTTTTTTTGTTGTATTTGTGTTTATAATGCTTGCATACTTCTGCAATCGTGCTTCCAGAAAGTTGAACATTAAGGCAGCGGAAAATCTGATGCATGTTCCAATGTCTTTTCTTGACACAACCCCAATGGGTAGAATTTTGAACAGGTTTACCAAAGATACAGAAGTACTCGATAACGAAATCAGTGATCAGTTTAGGGGATTTATTTTTCCTGCTCTCTCTATAATCGGTGTTCTCATTCTTTGTATCATTTATCTCCCATGGTTTGCAATTGCAATTCCATTTTTAGTTCTGTTATATACCTTTTTCTCATCTTTTTACCAAGCTACATCGAGAGAGGTCAAAAGATTAGAAGCAGTTGCGAGATCCAAGGTGTACTCTCATTTCAACGAAGCACTAGGTGGTCTGGATACAATAAAAGCATATGGTGCCGAGAATAGATTCAATATAACTATGGAAGATTTAGTCGATAAGATGAATGAGCCATACTATGTTTCGATAGCCATTCAAAGATGGATTGCCATAAACTTAGATTTAATTGCGACTTGTTTGATTATCATTGTGTCATTCTTATGTATAACAAGGCAATTCAATATAAGCGGTGCATCTACTGGTTTAGTATTGTCATATGTATTCACGATTGCTGGTTCATTGTCATTTATGTTGAGAGCTTTAACTCAAATTGAAACTGAATTAAACTCAGCTGAGAGATTAATTCATTATGGTTATAATTTAGATCAAGAAGCACCGTATGAAATCCCTGAAAGGGATCCAAGCCCATCTTGGCCATCTGAAGGTAGGATTAAGTTTGAAAATGTTTCAATGAGTTATAGACCCGAACTTCCATATGCATTAAATGATTTCTCTATAGATGTCAAAAAGCGTGAGAAGATCGGTATTTGTGGTAGAACTGGTGCTGGAAAATCAACCATCATGACTGCTATTTTCAGGCTGGCTGAAATTGGGAAAGGTAAGATAACAATTGATGATGTCGATATTTCAAATCTCGGTTTGCACAGATTGAGATCAAGTCTTTCCATTATTCCACAAGACCCAGTGTTGTTTTCTGGTTCCATAAGAGATAATCTAGATCCTTTCAAAGATAGTACAGATGAACAATTATGGAGTGCCTTGAGGAGAGCACACTTGATAGAAGCTAATGAGTTAGAAAAGGTCAATGCGCAACTCAAAACAGACGATCAAAAACACAAATTCCACCTTGATCAGCTCGTTGAAGAAGATGGTATAAACTTCTCTCTTGGTGAAAGACAGTTAATCTCTCTTGCGCGTGCATTGGTACGTGAGTCTCATATATTGATATTAGATGAGGCTACATCTTCGGTTGACTATGAGACTGATTCGAAAATTCAAAAGACCATTGCCGAAGAGTTCGAAAATTGTACGATTCTGTGTATTGCACATAGACTGAAGACCATTGTCAACTATGACAGGATTTTGGTTATGGAAGCTGGAAGAGCTGTTGAATTCGATACACCATGGAACCTATATAACAAGTCTCAATCCGAATTTAGAAGCATGTGTGATAACGCCAAAATTACTATTTATGACTTTGAAAACCACTAAATGTACCATCACGTTGTGAAAATTATTATAACTTTTGTAGATTCTCTTATATAACATATTCAATAGCCTTATTTAAAATAACTAAAAAAAAAACAGTGTCCGATTTCACAAACATGGTAACTGGCGATAAGTTCCCGATTGGGCAATGCGCCAGAGAATATTTCAGCCGCTCTTCACATACGGCAAGAAAGATAAGAATGAGTCTGCCTCCGTTCATAGTTCAGTATATACGTACGCACTTCTCTTACTTCTCTGCCCTTCAAGTCTTCTCCAAGCAAAGTATTGAAGCATTCTTTCAGCTTCAAGTTAGTTAGGCATTTCAAGATATAATGCTAGCATCAAGGGTTCAAAGAGTAGTGAAATATTCGGCACACGGTAAAGCGATTGTAACACGATTCCCAAATAACAAACTTTGCTTCCGCTTGAAATCCACCACCTCTGATATTTCAGCTGTCAAGAGTAAATACTACGACTGGAAATACAATGCCCTCGGGGTATCATTTGGTGTGGCTACTGTTGTTGGAGCTTGTTTCCTCGACGGAAGTGATGATTCACAATTGGGTTCTAAAATACTGAATGATTCCGCAGTCTCTGCAAAGACGATTATTACTGTGGAAGAATTGAAAAAACACAATACTAAAGATGACTGCTGGGTTATCATCCATGGGAAAGTCTATGATCTTACTGAATTTTTAAGCTTACATCCAGGTGGTGCTAATAGAATCTTGAGATATGCAGGTGGAGATGCCACCAAAGGTTTTTCAAGTATGCATGTTCCTTCTATCATCGCTAGACAACTTCCTCCAGAGGCATATTTAGGCGATATTGAATTTGTTGCAGTTGAAAGCAAGAAATCTAAAAAGAATGCAAAGAAAGCTCTGAAAGAAAAAGCATCTGATAAGAATGCAAAAAAAGATTCGAAAGAAGAAACATCTGAAAAGAAATTCAAAAAATCCAAAAAACCAAAGATTCCTGTTGATAACATTGACGCAGCCCAAAAACGTAAACAGGAACTATTAGATTCAAAACCTCCATTATCAATGATGTTCAATTTGGCTGATTTCGAATATGTTGCGCAAAAAATCTTAGACCCAGTTTCCTATAATTATTTTGCTACGGGTGCAAATGATGAGTTTACTTTGAGAGAAAATCATTATGCGTTCAATCGTGTTTTTTTCAGACCAAGAGTTGGAATTGACATCTCAAATACAACTACCAAGACAACCATTCAAGGATTCCCAAGTGAAGCCCCAATTTTTATCTCCTCGTTTGCAGGTTCTCATTTATGTGATAAAGATGCTGAGCTAAACTTGGTTAGAGGTGCCGGAAAGGAAAAAATCCCATACATTATTCCTATTCATGCTTCAATACCTGTAGAAGAGCTAGCTGTTGCTACCGTTAGCCCAGATCAAACTTTGTTCTACCAAATCGATTTCTACACGAGAGATCAAATTGACAAGACTCCACAAGTGTTCAAAAAATTGGAAACCCAGTTACCAAGTATTAAAGGTGTGTTCATCAACCTTGATCTTGCCACTGCAGGCAGCCGTGAAAGAGATCTCAAAATACGTGCTGCTAATGAAAATGATGAACATATACAAGAGTTGAATGCATTGATATCTAATGATACAGAATATGCAACGCTAACGTGGGATGATTTTAAAGAATTTAAAAAGCAGACTAAATTACCGATTGTGGTGAAAGGTGTGCAAAGTAGTCAAGACATCTTGACTGCAGCCAAACTTGGCTTGAACGGTGCCACAATCTCAAATCATGGTGGTCGTCAACTCGATTTCTCTAGACCTCCATTAGAAGTCTTAGCTGAATCAAAGAAATTGTTGAAGGAAAATGGATTAGATAAAGATTTTGAAATCTATATCGATGGTGGGATTAAAAGAGGCTCTGATGTCTTGAAAGCCATTTCACTTGGTGCCACCGCTGTTGGACTTGGAAGACCTTTCTTATATGCCATGACCGGATACGGTGAAGAGGGTGTGGTCAGAAGTATCCAAATATTGAAAGCTCAAATGACTAGAGACATGAAGCTACTCGGGGCTCCATCTCTAAGGGATTTGAATGAAGACTTTGTTGATACCACCAGTCTTTCTATTAAAGGTTTCCGTACCATAGATGGTCAATACAAGTCCAACTACACGGAGATGCCACCTCCACGCTTTGTTGGTTCTCCAATCAAAGCCTAAATATGGCAGTTTAAAAACAACACAACATATTCCATTGTCGCTTACTTAAGACGCTTCCTTAGAGCAATGCGCGGGTAAGTCCGTTTTGAAAAAAAAAAAGGCCCAGATGGCTTGGTTCTATCATTGGAACCGTACATAGATAATTTTTAGAGTGTATAGATATAGACAATTAACAAAACTTAGTATAGACTAACTCTTCTATATCTATATTTACTGTACACTATTACTATGAGAGCAACATTAGTACAGCTGGCAAGATCATCTTGGAAAGGTATGTTCACACTGTAGCGAACGAACGTTTTCAACTGTCCGATACTAACTTTCATTATTTTTGAAATATTCAATAGGTCCCCATGTTGTTCCTTTACCAATCGCCGAAGCAAAGAAATTAGGCAAACCAATCAAAACCAATGCTAGGTCATGTACTATACTACCACAATTTGTTGGTGTCAAATTTCAAATTCATAACGGAAAGGAATACGTCGAAGTTCTCATCAATGAAAATATGGTTGGATCAAAGTTAGGTGAATTTGCACACACAAGAAAGAGATTCAAGTATACCCAAACCAAGAACAAATAGATTTTCCATCACTACATCAAGTGATCTTGTATATATACGATACATATATTATATGTTTAGAATTGTTTTAATGAATATTGTCACACAAGTCACCTGAGGATTGTAAAAGCAAATGATACATTATGATATAAAAGTCGTTCATTTTGTCTATTTAAGTTATTCTATATGCTATAAATAGTACATGCTAGATTTGTTTTCCAATGTACGGAAAAGCAATAATAATATTAATACATTACAGTAATTTAACGAGATCTTCTAGGAACATTCATCATTTTCTCTTCTCTCAGAGAACCAGTTCTATCAATCATTGGCCATTTCCCCCAGCCATCTAATCTAACAACTTGACAAGTAGCATTATCATCACCACCAATACACTGTACAAACTCCACCACTTCCTGAGCAGCCGCATGAGGAGTACCCCTCAGTGCACCTTTGTTGTTAGAAGTAGACATGATCAAATCACAAACTTCTTGATCAGAAAGGTAATTGGTAACACCATCAGTGACCAAAACCAGAAACGATTCATCTCCTCCAAAATCTTGTATCTTGTGTTGAGCTATCAAATGTTCATTCTTTTTCTTATATGCTTTCAATTTATTTGAACTACCTATCAAATACTCTGATATTTCAGGCTCTGCAGAAACACCTATATTCTTTGCTGTGACATCCCCGAATGATCTTGTATTTGCGAAATTTAGGAATCTTTCTTCTCCAAAAGAATCAGTCATTAGCATGCCAGTACTGAATTTTTGTAATCTACGACTTTCCAAAGGATTAGAAGGATGGTGATCTACAGTCAAAGCGTGTGCAACACCCTGCGAATCGCATATAATAGCCCTGGTATCACCTATATGGGCAACCAATAATTTGGAGAGTACATTCGGCTGGTAGAAATATTCATTAACACGATCACTCTCATCTGGTAAAATTGTATATAAGAATAAACTAGTACATGTTGACCCTGAGTGATGAACTTCCGTTGAAGAGAATGGATCATTCAAAGAATCAGCCCCCGGGTTTTCTATCAAAGAAGACTCGTCCCCCCTTGAAACAGTATTCTCCTTATTCTTTTTAGTTTTGTCTATGTGTTCTTGTTCCTTGGCATACATTTCGTAGGTTAAAAATTGATAATCAGTAAACAGAAATGCCAAAAATATTCTTAATCGCAGAAAGTCTTCTCCGGTTATTCTACTCATGATGTCATCAATTTCCCAAATATGATTGGAGTCAATCTGAGAATTTATCAACTCACCTCTTTTTATCCTTGAGTTATTGGCACCTTCTTCTTTCGTATGCAAGAGAAAGTCCATGCCCATTGCTTGTATTAGGTGAAGCGTTTGTTTTTTGTTCCATCTTCTCCAATATCCCCCAATTTGTCTCACATACCATTTGAACAATCTTTTCACAAATGCGGACGTCACATTCAAGTTTTCTATATTTTCCATCAAATGATTTTTAACAAACTCAGAGCACTGATCTCCACCATGACCATCAAAAATAGTAAAATTGAAAACAGGTACCTGACCTCTACCAAAATTTGATCTTATATGCCTTGGATTATAAAAAGGCTCTTCTATACTATAGGCTCTATCCCGTAGTCTATCATTCTCTGGATCCGTTTCAGTAACTTCTATTGTGTGTTCATGAAAGTTCATATCCAATATCCCTATCTGATATCTGTCTTCATTGTATATTCTGTTCACCCGGGAAGTATAATATCCATAGTTTGAAGGAACTCGTTTCAAATGAACACTGAAAGTTGCTTTGTTTGTCTTTGTATTCACCTGTAAATGCTGTGACAATTGTCGAACTGCTATTCGGGAGTGATCTATATTATGTGAATGATCTACAAAAAGTGACTTGATTCTTCCAGTAGTAGTTCGCATGAGTGCTCTCCGGCTGTTAATTATGAGTCGCTCTCTTGAGATCATCATTGTACTGAAGCCAAATCACTCAATGTTCTACTAGCAAGTCCTGTTGTATACTTGAGTTCCAAATATGTAATATAATTGGTAAATTGTACCTAACCTATGATTTCATATAAGTTAATAAACCCGGGATGATGCCTTGCCCCAGGTTGGCTGGATTCTGCCAAAGAGGCCTTGCGATTTTACATACCCTCGCTTAAACGGGATCTTTCAGATTCTCTCTCGCTTTTAGTCGGTGACCGGGCTTTTTTTGACCCATTCTGCAGATTAGATGTCCTTATTCATATATATATAGTACAAATTATAGATATCTCAGATAAACGGGGTCAAGAGAGACAGTACACTTCAGAATTACTACAAGAGTATGTTTTCCTCAGACTCGTCGTCATCAATTCCTATGATGTCTTCGTCTCCCATAATTCTATTGTCGGTCTCAAAAGAGCCACGCAAGGAGGAATTAGTAGTGGTAGTGGAAATACTATCCCGCTGGTTCCTTCTTGAGCCTAGTGTTAAAGTTCGAAGACTCTCATAATCACTGTAATCATCTACTCCGCCTGCTCTTCTAAAATTGAATATTCTCCTAAATGAGTCGCCAATGCCGGAAAAGAAACCTTGTGTATTACCACCTAAGGAAGGAAAACCGTCTTCAGTAATAACGTTCTCAGATCTAGAAGGTGAAGTAAAAGGCAGGGTCAATGGTCTTGTAACATTGTTTGGTATGACAGTATTTCTTTCCCGTTCCATCACACTTAGCTCATGTTGAATGAGTCTTTTAGCTTCTTGGATCTTTTGGTTTTCTCTATTCGAGTTTCTTACTCCTGCAATTTCCAGATCCTCAATATTAGTGGAACCCAAAGCACCTCCTCTGATATCTGATTCTTCATCATCATATTCCAGTTCATCGAAAATATACTCTAACAAAAACACACCTTTAGCCCATCTCTTGAGTTTGTCCCCAACTCTAAACACAGTCAATAATATAGGGATGATAAGCAATCTTGGTAACATATTGTTCAAAAAGACTCCAATAGGTATTAATTGAATTGAGTTACCCAGGAATTGTTGGAATTGGGATTTTCCTGTATAGCTTGTGTTTAAGAGCATCAAGAAATTATAAGATAATGGGATGGTTAGTCTTGCAGCATAACTGATGAAGAAGATAGTTGAAACGGGATCTGAGTTTTGATTTGGAGAAATATGGTAGATATTGAAGACTTTGATTTGTGATAACGATGTCATAGCTGAGATAGCCATATATGATAACGCTATGAAACATAAACCAAATATTTTCACGATGTTTAATTTGAATGAACTGACAATTAGATTGATAAGAGAGATTTGAAATCCATGTGTCAACTCACTTTCGAGGATGATAACAGAGAGAACAGCAAATGCCACTGCAATCAGTCTTCCGGACCATGGTCCAACATACTGGCTTAAGTAGTATGAAGCTTCTGGATGATTGTTCAAGAACTTTTTAAATTTACTATCCACTAATCTATAGTTCAATTCTTGTATTAGCTGACCATTGATTCTGTCTTCAAGTTCGACTATTGTAGTCAAAGAGTCTTCATACTGAACTTTGGCATCGTTGTACCTCCAAATCTTGAACTTGAGATCTTTCATCAGGGAACTCAACAAACTTGTGTTCAATTCTTCATTGGAAAAAATATCTCCGTGATATGTGATATTTTGGAATTCGGCTGGAATATGTACGATCAAGTTGAAAATCCAATCTCTGTGCTCCAGATTGTTCAGATTCTCCATTTTCTTTATCTTACCACATAGGTCTTTCAAATCAAATTTCAGATCCTCTAATTTTTCTTTCAGTTGAGGAAGACTTAAGTACATCTGGTTCAATCTCTTGTTGTAATAACCAGAGTTTAACCAAGTATGTCTTGGAATGAAGATCAAACCATGGGCCATGAGCCACAAAGCAAGAAACAATGAATAAATATGACTTAAAGTAATAACTAAACCTTTAAGAGAGGTGAAATTAATCCAATCTTTGTGTTTTATTAACATATAAATGAATCCAATTGTTCCCACAATAATCATCAATAGTAAAAATTTTATCACGTTTAACACGGATTCTCTAAATCTTAATCTCTTGTTGAAATGTCCAGAACTATACCAATATTGAGCGAATGGTAATATCAACCAAGTCAATAAGAATGTAACCCAATAATTGAGTTTCCAGATTATAAGCACCACTTCTTTACGTAAATAAAAAAGGGAATAATAAGCAGTTGAATTGTCATTTCCCCCATTATTGTCAATTGAAGTCGATATAAGATCAATCGGGAGAATAAAGATGATTGAAAATGGTAAAAAGAGGGAAATTATAAGCGTAACTTTGAAAAATAGTGATTGAGTTCGTAAATCTATGAATCTGTTTATACAAAGGGCTGAAGTAACTAACGTTACTACAAATGCAATCGTTATAGGAACCCACTAGATCCGTGTGTTGATTTCAATTAGTTAGTAATAACTCTAGTTGATACGTGATATTTCAAGTACTTACCATTTGCAGTAGATTAATAGCTTATGATACAGGTGTGTTGTCAATGGAGCTTAATTGCACTTATCCACTTTCATTAACCACTTCTATTCAACACTCACACGGGCTTGCTTATATTTTGATCTTGCTTAGATTATTTATTTCCAGGCGTTTTCTACTCTCGGAAATTGCCAGAGCCGCTCGACTTAAATTTTAGAGGTACTTAGTACTGAGTGGTTGATTACTCTACTACTATGCGATAACAGATTAAGATATATATAATTAATTAATTGATCAGATAAGCGATCAAGAAAATAAATAAATAAATAAACATATAGAGAGATAGGCTAATATATATAGTAAATGGAGGCAAATGGATATAGGTGGTGTGTCAAATAAGCATGTAAAAAAAAAGAGGCACAAAGAGAATGACAATATATATAATATACATTAGTATATGTAAAATTGAATTGAATTGGATTAGATTATTTAGAATAGATCGACTGTGAATGCAACGGATAAGAAGTTTTTTCCCTAGTGCTCTTCTTGAAGAGGGGGGTTCATATTTGAAAACAATGAGGATTATAGGAAAATGAATTCATAAGTGTGTGAATAATAAAGAAAGTTGATATATTATGTTTGGTCGAAATCAAGATTATAATTTGTTATCATCATAAAAACTATTAATATTAGAATTGGTAATGACATATCCAAAAGTTGATATACTCAATTTCATGCTTCCTCTTTATTGTTAACTAAGAACTTATATCTTTTCTTAGTTACTAGCACATCTGTTAATGCATCATCATCTACAAACCAAGCAATTCTTCCTGCAGCTTTTTCATTGATAATACTAGCAGGCAATCCTTTATCGGGTCTTTCCATAATAGTTCTGATGACTGGAGCTTTTGTAGCACCTTCAACTACGAATGATACTCTATGAGAATGACAAATAACAGGAACGGTTAATGTGATTCTCTTTGAGAACCCAGATGGAGCATCTTCTACTGGAACACACCAAGCATAATTTTCTCTAAGAGTTTCTTGACCTGGGAATAAAGAAGCAACATGACCATCTGGAGCACAACCTAATAATATGAGATCAAACATTGGTAATTTAACAGAATCTTTATATGCAAATGTTTTGATTAAAGTCTTTTCATATTGATCCGCACATTCCTGAGGATCATCAAGTAAAGTTGGATCGACATGATAAACATTTGGTTTACCCTTTTCTGATGGGATTTTGTCTAATAATTCTCTTTGTACAAGACCATAATTAGAAAATTCCGAGTCAAATGGAACTAATCTTTCATCTGCAAAATAAATATCCCATTTTGACCATTCAATATCATTTCTTTTCAACAAACCTTCTTTCAAAACACTGATTAAAGAACCACCACTTAAACCAATTCTAAATCTCTTGTTTTCTTCTTTTTTCTTCTTACGTTGAGCAGCATTGCTACTTGAATTATTCACTTCAGACTGACTATTTGAATTGCTATTACTACTACTGCTATTGCTGTTCTGATTATTACTATTAGTATTGGCAAGATTCACATTTGAATGACTTTGACTTGCATTTTTGGAAGGCTGACTTGAAATTGAATTGAGATTATCAGACAAGTTAACTGAACTTGCGGATGTTGATTGAGTAGCTTTTTTCTTATTTGTATCACCGTATAAGGCATGATTCTGTGCAGCTGTTATGTGATCTGCAACAGCTTCTGCAACACCAGTAAACTCGGGAAACGAGTAAATTAAGGGTACAGCAGTTGTCATTTTTTATTCAGGAGGCTATTATCAAGTATAATTGTGAAATCTATTTCTAAAATTCAAAACGATTTGTGGAACAAAAGGAGTGATTTTTTTTTGTAGTGACAAGTTCTCTTGGAGGAATTCAACAGTAACTGAATACACTGTGTTTATAGATTGATTGGATGACGAATAGAAGTTTGATTTCTTAAATCTTTTGAAACGAGAGACCAAACAAAAAAAATACACACAATAATACAACGGGCTATGTGACTGTTACTTAACCGCTAATCTTTGAGAGTCAGTTGAAAACAGTAATGGAGTGACAATGAGGGTTTGACAGTGGATTATGAAGCCCTTAGTGGTCTGAGAGGGAACTGTTTGTGAATTGAACCAGATAGATGAATACTATGTAGGGCAATGTCGGATGAAGGTGGTGAGCAGCAGTCTGTCCAGGTGATCGATCACTCACTTCTCTTTCTCTTTCTCTTTCTCTTTCTCTTATCACTCACGCTTTCTCTCTGAATTTCTCTAGATTTCTCTGTTTTTCGATCTAGGCGGCGCGTCGCTGTCGCTAAAGATTATATGATGATGCGTCGGCGGCGCGTCTGTGTGATTTGCCCTGCAATATCAATTAGTACGCTAAGTTGAGCAGGAGGGAGATACTAAATACTAGATATATGGTCTCTTATAACTGTGTTTGGTTACTCAATTCAAAGTCTGTTATCCTTGAAACTTAGTTATAATACAATAATACACAATGTCAGACGCAAGCGCATACTCAGAGGTAAAACTCTCCCCAGAGACTCAAATCTCCTCTCCCTTGCAATTCACAGCTACTCTTACTCAAGGTTGGCTTTCGTTTACAACAGGATACGATTTCGAACTCAATGGACCAAGTAACACTGCAGATGGTCAAAATTCAATACAGCTGAAATCACAGAACTCTTCAGATCTGGTGGTTACTGTCACTGATTTTGGAAATAGTGAGTTTGAGCTGCTATTTGCCAAAAACCAAGGCAGGTCAAAAATATCAGAATGTCTACCGGTTCAGTTATCAACTGTATTTAAAGAGGGCGAAGCATATGCTCTCAAAGATCTAGCGAAGTTGTCGGATGTGGAGTTATTTTATAGC
The DNA here is from genome assembly GCA_024271885.1 of Wenyingozyma ramenticola. Taxonomy (NCBI): domain Eukaryota; kingdom Fungi; phylum Ascomycota; class Pichiomycetes; order Pichiales; family Pichiaceae; genus Wenyingozyma; species Wenyingozyma ramenticola. Next base: position 75,733 of record JANBXF010000002.1, read on the forward strand.
TTACTGGATAAGAAGTTCCACCATTTTGTTGCAGAAGTAAAGAAAAATCAAGATGCTCAAGGTCAGCGTCACCAATCAAGATTACAGGAACAGATTGACGATCGCTCTACAGCAACTACTACTATGGATAATAATGAACAGAGGTCCCCAAATCTCACGAGGGATCTCTCATCTTCCAAACCTACTTCTGGTGTGGATTATGTGCCTCCATCTAACAAACCTATTCCTGCTGGTTTAGCTGCACCAAAGTTTGACGATGAATACGAAATACAAACAGGAAATCATCAAAGTCAATTACCCGACACTAACCCATTGGGTTATGGGGAAAGGGATTTAAATCCCCCTATGACTGGCAGATATCCTGAAGTGAAACCATATTTGGATCCACTGTCTAATAATGGAAGAGGTGGGATGTATCCAACCGCAAACGATCCTTTGTTCCATCCTGAATCAAGATTAAGAGACAATGGATTAGCAGGTAGATTGCAAGGGGACAATGGTATAAGGTATGATGAACCTTTATTAGGACCCGATGATGACTTGAATGATATTGGCTCAGGTCTTCCGGGTGGAATGGGTCTCCCTGGGTTGGGAGGAAGAAGAGGTTTCGGTCCTGGTGGAGGAAATGGATTTGGAGGTCCTGGTGGCTTTGGAGGTGGCTTCGGAGGCGGAGGCGGACCAAACGGTGGTTTTGGAGGAGGTTTCATCTGAACAGTGAATGGTTTTCATGAGAATATCTTGCTGATTGTTATATTGGGTCACGGGGCTAATTAACCCAATATATGGATTATTCTCTTTACTCAATTTGTAAATATAAATAAGAATACGATTTGAAATGTTTTTGTACGAGAATATATGGGAAAGTAAACAGATATAATTAACTATGATGAATAATCAATAATATTTGAAGTATATAAGAGTATATTAGATAAATGAAAAAAAGCACTTTTTTTGTTTTTTTATTTGATTATGAAACAACAAATAGGTGATTACCATTTATAACGGAAAGTAGCAGCCTTTTGTCTATCGGTTAAATCTAAGTTATCCTTTTCATCAACGACACCACCTCTATCTACTTTACCATACTTTGCATCTCTTCTCTTGTTTTCATAAATACAACCAACACCGTATAATATACACATGGCCATTGCAACAGCAATACATGAAAGCATACCTCTGTAACCGGTTGGGTAATTAGGAGCTTCAGAAGCCTTGAATAATTGTGGACCAATTAAATTAGCTGTTGAATAAGCAATGAAACCTACAGTATTAACAATAGTCTTTTTAGTGGAACCAGCAGTATTGGCATTGACTAAGTTAAGCATATTTGGATAAGCTCCCCAATACGTGTAGACAAAGTAATAACAAACTAATAAGGAAGTCTTACCTTCAATGTTCATGATCAAAACCACACAAATAATCGGAACAATTAAAATAGCGGCACAAAGGAATGCGGCACCTCTTGGTGTAATTATGTTAACACTGGCAATAAGTAAAGTAGAAAAAGTTTGCATAACACCTGTTGGCATACCTAATAATAAGGTTCTTAATTTGGAGTAACCTAATCCTGAAACAATTTGGGCTGCAAATGTTGTTAAACCACCAGTGGAAACATTAAGAGTCAAAGTGAATGCGAATAAAGTCCAAGTTTTCCAATCTAAAAGAGCTTCAATGGCTTGATCTTTCTTGAAAACCTTGTTACCAAGACCTGTTTTGTTTGCCTTGACTCTGTCAATGGCAATATATTTTTCTCTTGTAGTCAAGAATATGGCATCTAATGGACTTCCTGGTAAGAAAAACAAAAGAATAAGAGAGATGGCGAAGGAAGTGGCACCGAAGACCAAGAAGATAACTCTCCATATAGAGATTGCGTAAGTATGTTTAGCAATACCAAATGAAATTGGACCAGCCAATAAAGATGAGAAAGCATTGAAAGTAACAGTCATTCTAACTGGAGCTTCAACTTCCTTTTTATACCAAAAGGAAATCAAAAGAACACTGGCTGGGAAAATACAAGTTTCTAAACATCCGAAGAAAAATCTACATACAGCTAAACCTGCAAAACTATTACAAGCAGCCATACACATTAAAATAATAGACCAAAGGAAATACATAGCAGCAAAGACATAACCAACTTTGAATTTTTGAAGAAGAATGTTACATGGTAATTCAAAGAACAAATAACCAAAGAAGAAAATAGATGAAACCCAAGAATATTGACTTCCTGTTAAGTTACAATCAACTTTCATACCGTATAAAGCAGCATTGGAAATAAGAATTTTATCAGCTGCACCAAACATAACGACTGTCATTAAGAGTGGTAAGATAAGAAGATCGATTTTCCATAAAAGTTTTCTTGCTTCCTTTTCAGTATAATCAGCATGTTCTGGATGTTCTAATAAGAATTTAGCACCAACATCAAGTTCTCTATCAGAGATGTGTAAAATAGCATCTTGTGCATTGGATAGAATAGATTTAATGCCAGTTAATTCAACAACTTGTGCTTCGGCAGAGTTTTCCTTTTTATCTAAATCGGAATCCATTGTGTTATCTCAGGGTGTTTCGTTCAAGAAAATAGTAAAGAGAAAGATGAATAATGGAATCACTAAACTTAAAAAAAAGATAAGTAAGCAAGAAGATCTTGGGTGGGGAAAGTAGTGATATTTAAGTGGAAAAAAAAATACAAAAAGATACGATCAAAGATAACAATAGCAAGTTTTAGCTCTAAAGCTGACATCAATCTCTTCGAGGAGGACAAGAGATAAAAAATAAATCCCATTTTGATTACTGAAAAACTCATGCACAATCGCACTTTACTTATCAAGAATCTCGCCAATTTAGGGAAATCTTTTTGATTTCTTTTTATCCATTTCTTATCTTCGAGACTCTGATTTACATTATTTAAAGGTATAGTATATTGAGAGGAGTGGTCTTCAATTGAAACAAAGAAAAGTACAAGGCAAACTGGTAGACAGATGGGTTATCTATATTGATAATCATAAAAGAAAAGACACAAAAGCAACAATTGAATGTATGAGAATCATTTTGAACAAACCTCGCAGTCCCCGCGTATAATCTTATCTCAAAATTAACGAATGGTAAAATGTTGGACGTCTTTCTACGAATAGTTACATAGATAAAGCGATTATTTATGAGGTGAATTTATACGACCGCGTTCTAATGGGTCCAATCGTAAAATCCCGTTAGAGCGTAATAACAAAGTTATGTACAATGAACCGTAGATTACATGAACTGTGCGCAAATAAGGTTTCATAATCAGAGCATTTTAGAGGCTCCTCGAGGATGAAAAAGCTGGCGCATAGGATAACCTAAGATTTTTTTAACCCCTGAGCGATGAAATATTTGAAAAGTTCGCTTCTGGTGTATGTGTGCGCTGGGTTACATGGGTGTCATTAGTGGTGTTTCCGATTCTTGGCTTTGCTTGGGCCTATTATCTGTATCCAGGTTGCCTTATCATCCTGAAGATTGATGGTGTTGATCCACCATCAGTTGATGGTTAGGACCCTCTTATCAGTAAGCAAAAAATATCAAAGTTTATTGTTTTATTATAGGAAATGAAGAACGCGGATAGCTTCCCGCAGTTCGCTTTTTCGGTGTTTAAATTTCTGATTTCATATCGAATCAAAATAATTGGGCATACAATAGTCTGAAACTGTAATAAATAGAACGCAAGAGACGTCTTATTGTTTGTGTCTTCTGTTATTAGTTAAGGGTCCAAGCAAATAATTACCACAAGTTGCAACACTTTGTCAAAAGTGTTAAATTGTTGATTGATACAAATAATCTTCGAGGCCATAATGGTGTCATGATCAGCGGTAGCTCTTTATAAAATAAAATGAAAATAATTCAATGTACTTGAACTAGCGTGGTCCCGTTCCATCAGTGGATCATTTTTGACAGCTCTTACCAAAGCCAGCGAAGCTTAAATTCATTGGTCCATATCGAACACGAATCCCAGCAATGGCTTGAATGAGGTGCGGTGCGGTGGGGCGCACTTGATTACTCCGCGAGTTACGAGAGGGTACATAGATTTTTTTCAGGCTTTTCTACCCGCCTTCAATTTGTAGAAGACGGGTCTATCATTGAAATAGACGCGACGCTGGTTTTGCGGGCTCGTAACCTACTTAATCTTTCATGCATATAGGTCCTGATAATTTTTTTTTAGATTAGTGTTAATAGAGTAGGATTGAAGTACTTGATCTGGGATTTCCACACCAAGACATTTCACTATAGGACTCATGTTTGCTGCTAGATATGATCCTTTGGCGGGTCTGATCACTAATCCCGAAAATGAGAGCGAAAGTGGCAGTAGTGAAGCTGAAATAGAAGTTGAAAATGATATTGAAATGAAAGATATTGACACAGATAGTGATAACTATGACAAAAATGAAACTAAGCTTAAGAGAAAGCGTGAGAATATCAGTGACAGTGAAAACAGTAGTGACAGTAGTAGTGAGAGTGATAGTGACAGCAGTGACGAAAGTGATAGTGCTAGTGAAAGCCCTGAGGGTGACAAGGAGAGTGAAATTGATGGACATATTAGTGATGAAGAATATACAGAGAAGAAGATTTCTCAATTGGACAACTCCAAAAGTGCACCTATAGTTGCCGATGACTACACAAAATCACACTCCTTGGTTTTCCAGAGGTTTCAGAAGACAATGGAGAAAAATCAATTGAAAGCAAACGAATCAGATGATGAAGAAGACGATGAGGAAAAGAATCTTGAAGTTCAAGAAGTCAAGCCTATGCCACAACCAAAATTACCAAAGGATAAAAAACTTTACTCACAGAGTATCAAGAATCAAAACTTAAACTGGTTGAACTCTCCAGAATATCATAGCACAGTGGATACATTACCATTCGATCAATTTCAACCCGTTTCTATCAATGAAAAATTGATTCGCAATCTGAAATCTGAAATGGGTATTACCAATGCATTTTCAGTTCAAATTCAAGTTATTGACAAACTCCTAAAGTATAGTGCGAACCACAAATTGAACCCCAAACCACAAGGTGACTTGCTTGTGAATGCATCAACTGGTTCAGGTAAGACTCTCAGTTACTTGATACCAATAGTGCAGACATTAATGGGACGTAATGTACCCAAATTAAGATGTATTATCATTTTACCAACTAGGGTTTTAGTGACACAAGTTTATCAAGTATTATTGAAACTTATTAAAGGTATAGATTTGAATGTGAGTGTATTGAGAAACGAAGGATTAATAGATTTCAACAAAGTGAAACCAGATATAGTTATAAGTACACCAGGTAAATTAGTGGATCAATTGACTTCTTCAGAAGGTAAAGTTGACCTTTCATCATTGAGATATTTGGTAGTTGATGAAGCTGATAGATTGCTAAATCAATCTTTCCAGAATTGGTGTGATTTACTGATTAATGAAATAGAGAGTCAAGATAAATGGTTGGCCAGTGTGAATAATAACTTCAATTTTGCTAATTATTATAAATTCAAATGTCAGAAACTTATATTCAGTGCCACATTGACTACAAACTCAGATAAATTGTCGCATCTTAAACTCTTCAAACCAGAAATTATAGTTATAAACAACAAGGAATCAATCATAACATCGAATGAGTTATATCAATTGCCTCTAAGGTTAGACGAATTTTTAATTAATTTACCAGAATCATTGAGTTTCTACAAACCATTGTTAATTTTCAAGTTTTTGAAGGAATTCAAAGATTTCTCAAATACCAGTGCTGTGAAAGGTTTAATCTTCACAAAATCCAATGAGTCCTGTATCAGATTGACTAGATTGTTCCAGTTACTACAAGAAGAGATACCTATAGCCGACACTGGTGTAATTCAATTTGAATCGATAAACTCTCAACAAAAGACAAACGAAAGAAACAAGATTTTGAAATCATACTCTAATGATACCGAAAATAACAGAGTGCTGATATCAACTGATTTAATGTCCAGAGGTATGAATGTTTCCAATATCAAGCATGTTATCAATTACGATCTTCCGTTGGCAACTAAAGATTACGTCCACAGAATTGGTAGAACTTCAAGAGGTGAGGAATCCGGTAGCGCTATCAGTATTGTGAATTCTGAAGAAGAGTTCAAATGGTTCAAGAAACTGGTTTATTCTGGTGGTGTGATCAACAGAAATGACAAATCAATTACAGAAATAGAATTGGTGAAACAATTCAAAGAGGAAGATGACGGTAAGAAGAATATTCAAGTCGTTATATTATTGAATGATTTAGAAAAGTCTAAGTATGAAGAATGTCTTAGTAAGTTGGAAAGAGAAGTCCATAACAAATAAGATAAATAAATAAATAGAATAGTTAGATAGTTAAGTAAATAGAATTAGCAATGGTTAGCATTCATGAATGATACTATGCCATTGCTAATGCAAATAAATAGGGTTAATACATAACATGATGCATATATATATATATATCATACATGGTGGTACATATACAGTTAGAAACTTTAACAAGCATCTGGCTGTTGATAGATGTAATCAACAGCTTGTCCAACAGTCTTGATCTCATCTGCATCTTGATCCGGTATAATGATAGAGAATTCGTACTCAATTTCCATTAATATTTCAACTATATCGAATGAATCTAAACCTAAATCTTTAGTAAATGAAGAGTTTAAATCGATTGACTTATCAGCTGGTAACTTGATTTTGGTATAATCTTCTAATAATTCTATTATTCTGGCTTCTATAATTTCTTTGGTCAACTCTGGAGCATGAGAGTAAAATCTATGAGAGGAAAAATTTAAAATTTTCTTTTGTTGTCCTAAAGTTTGATTTGATGAAGTGGGGGAATAATATGAAGATGAAGAGTTCAAACGAGAGTATAAGTGGCGATTTTGAAATGAAATTGATCTGAAAGAGCCAGAGAAAGCCACTGGCAGTCTGAGGCAAGATCTAGGTACTTTGGAGACTACCTTCAACATGATGAATAAGGTGCAATTGTATATGTTCTAGGGTGGAGTGACAGTATAGATGTAGGTGCTTTCCTTAAATCCCACTCAAATTTGGGTTCCTTTTTCATTCACTTCCGGAGAAAATAGCGACGCGTCTGTTTATAGCACATATATATAGGCTGTGCATTAAAAGGCTATAACCAGGGTAACCAGCCAAAGAATCTTAGCGTCGACAATGGTCGATCCATGCTCCCTCGACGTAATCTCCAATGATTCAAAATTTTAAGCTCAACATCACATATGAAAAATGGAGCGGTATCCATATGATGGTAGTATTCAATATATCAAGTTATACTGAACCCTACAGTTGGTAACTACATCATCCGAATTAGTTCAAGATGTTCAGAAACTTATCCATACTAGCCAGATCTGCTGGTTCTTTAGTGACCAAGTCACTCATAGCCCCAAGAGTATCGAGAGTTCCAAATGCATCTTCAACTCTACTCAAAGCTAATACATACACATCAGGACTCACATCAAACATAAATTTCCCAATGAGAACAAGCTCTATAAATAACCTTATCCAATTCAGAAACGCCACAATCAATCAAACTGTCAAAGGTAGAGGTAAAATCACCAAGAAAATTTCCGTATCAAAGTCTCCAAGATTAGATGGTTCTCCATTCAAAAAAGGTACTATTTTACGTGTTATCATTTTGAAGCCAAAGAAACCGAACTCTGCTCAGAGAAAAGCTGCAAGAGTGAGATTATCCAATGGTGAAGTAATCACTGCTTATATTCCAGGTATTGGTCACAATGCCCAAGAACATTCGGTCGTTTTAGTTAGAGGTGGTAGAGTTCAAGATTTACCAGGTATCAAATATCATTTAGTTAGAGGTGTTTACGATTTAGCTGGTGTTGCCAATAGAAGGACTTCTAGATCTAAATATGGTGCTAAAAAGCCTTCAAAAGAATAATTGACTAGCCAGTTCAATCAATCACCTACCCGTATCAATCTGTATAAACATAACTCGGCATTGTATATATTCATCATAAATAATGAAAAACACATATAGTTTTAACCTGTATTCTCGTAGTAATTGCCTATTGGTGATCTTTTCCTAGATCAATCAAACATAGTATTCAGCACTTCCATGGTTGCAGCATATAGACAAGACACTTTATTTCAGCCACAGCAACATCCCCAATTGTTGCTTCGAGGACATGGTGGCTGGAGTGGAAATGCGCAGTACAGCGAAATGTGATTTGGACGGAAAGGAAAGGAGAGACAAGGATTGCATACATTTGATGATAAATGCCATAGAGAATTACTGCAATTGTATGACAACATATACAGTACACGTATAATCAATCCAATTAATCAATCACTTCGTCATGCTGCAATTGGAATCTGAGAACTTGTTGATCAAAGAGTGCTTCGATAGTGCATTCAGTGAGAACTATCAACCAATCTCATTAGATCGTATTATAACCGATTTCGACTTCACCAATTATCATATATCTACACCGGAATCAAAGACAAACATATTGTTCTCGATTTCTATCAAGTGTTGGACTGATTTAACTAGTTATGGTGTTTCAACTGTTTTACAAGATAGATACAGCAAATTCCAAGGTTTACAAATCTTAGATACTCCTGAAATCGGTTATAATTTCAGTATTTATATCGATTTATCTCAAATTGGTTCTAATGAAAAGTCAGAGTTTGTTGAAGAGTTATCTTTGCTCAAGAGAAACTGTTTTGCTGCACCATTTCTCAAAGCTTTCAAAAGATATAAACATTTATCAGAACAACAACCACCTGATCCAAATAATTTATATGGTGAAGAATCAACTAATAACAGTAATGAAGAAGTATTAAAAATCGATTATAGAGATGTTGAATCTATTTATATCAAACCATCAAATGATAGAGTAACTGTAATCTTCTCAACTGTATTCAATGATGAAACTGATAAGATCTTCTCAAAGGTTTTCTTACAAGAATTTAATGATGCTAGAAAGAGATCTATTCAAACTGCTCCACAAGTTATAAATTCTCATAAAGAACCACCTCTTGAAATAAGACATCTTGAAAAAGTCACAAATGGTTTGGAAAAGACTTATATTACATTTGTCTTATTCCCAAGACACTTGTCAACTGATGAAATTTCTTGGAATACTATAACTCATATCCAATTGTTTAGATCGTATTTCCACTACCATATCAAGATCGTCAAATGTTACTTACATCAACGTATGAGATACAGAGTCTCTGGATTCCAAAAAGTCTTGAACAGAGCAAGAAGAGATGCCTCAGAGGATGAAGTTAAAGAAAGAAAGACTGCTTCTGGAAGAAGATTTGAGAGAAGTTGAGTAACAGTTTTCTGAACCTAACTACACTTCTGTCGATGACAATATCATAACCACAAAATCAAACACAAATATATATTTATATCCATATATGGTATATATGTACTCAATAAACTAAATTACGCCAACACAATATATAACTGAACCATTGTACAGTCACGTGTGCAGAATGCTTAATGACAGAGCGAGTGTGCGCAACACAAATTCAAAAGTCGACAATTTCTCGCTGATGGCTGGCTGGTGGGTGAAGCAGAAGGTTCAAAAGGCTAGCAAGTCTTTGTGACTACAATAATTTCAATCTTGTCTTTTCGGTGAATCCACAATCAATCAAAAATCAATCATCAAACATGTCATTCTTTGGATTTGATCCATCTGGTCCTCCAGATAAGTATAAATCAAAGAACAACAATAGAAATAAGAGCAAAAAAGATGATTTTGAAACTTTTGATTTTCAAGAAACTTACGATGGTTTAGGAGAAAACGAACTTGAAGCAGAAGATGCTTTGAATGATGAGACATTTGGTAGTGATATCAAGGATATCGGTTCAACTGATTTTGATTTTGCTACTGGTCAATTGAAAGCAAAGACAACTTCTGTACCAAAGTCTTCGACTTCTCATCTTTCTTATGCTCAAGCAGCTCAAGTTGATGAAGTATTACAACCAATGGCTTCTTTATGGAGCAATGATAACAGTAATGCAGCTCAACCACCTTCTGCTCAACCTGAAGCATCTGCACAACCAGAAAAGAAAATATTATCCTTGGAAGAAATTGAAGCCAAATTAAGAGCTCAACCTGTTACTCAACCTCTTCAACAACAGCCTCAAGCAAACCAACAACCACAATTTGGAAATCCAATGCCAGGTAATATGATGTTACCTTATTTTATGTTACCTCCTCAAGTTCAGCAACATTTGTTATCTGCGACTGTTGCTTCAGGTCATTTCCCAGATGTTCAATCTGCTCATCAAGCTTTAATGGCACAAGCTCAACAACAAATTCAAGCTCAAGGTGGATTCATGCCTCCTCCTCAAGGAATGGCTCCTTTCCAAAATATGCCTCCACAAGGTATTCCACCTCCACAAGGCTTCCCACCTCAAGGTATTCCCCCATTTCCTCAACAACAACCTCAACCTCTTCCTGCCTTCAATCAAGTTGGCCAACCTCAACCTGAAGAGCCAAAGGGCCAAGTTGAACCTCAAGCTTCTGCTGCTTCTCCAGCTCCTGCTCCTGTTGCAGCCCCAGTTCAACCTAAGCAAATAGTCAGCAAATCCAATACATCTGAATTCCCAGTACTGGGTGCAATTGAATCTCATCCTGCACAAAAACAGCAACAGCATCCAGATAATCAACACTTTCAGCAACATAATCAGAACGCAAACCAACCTCCACATCACCAACAACAGCAGCGTCAAAATCAAAGATTCAACAACAACAACAATAACAATAATAACAACAATAATGGTAATTATAATAACAACTCTGGTAGACATATGCATCAAAGACATTTTGCACAACAACAACATTTAGAGAACATGACACCTGAAGAACAAGAGAAATTCCTTATTCGTCAAGCTAAAGTTCAAAGAATCACTTCAAGTTCTGGTTTCATGAATCCAAAGGATAAAGATTTTGTTACTAGATTCCAATTGTCCCAAATTGTTACAGAAGATCCATATAATGAAGATTTTTACTGTCAAGTTTACGAAGTTTTAAATTCTCAAAATGGTGAAAGTAATATGAACTCAATTGCCGAGAAATATCTTGAACAATCTGGTCATAGATTAGGTGGACGTATGAAGAGAGCTGATGTTGCTTTACAAAGAATGCAACAACAAGTTTCTAAAGCTGTTTCCGTTGCCAAAGAGCGTGGTGAAAGAAATAACGTTTTCTCTAGAGAAGGTGCTTTAGGTAAAGTCAGTGTTGGTAATGTTAAGCAACCAAAGAGAAGATTAGTTTTGATTGATCCTGAGAATGAATCTCATAAAGAGGTTACTGAAATTCATGAAGATGGTACAGCTAGTGAATCAACTGCTACTGAGGAAGTCAAAGCTAGTGAGATTATTGTACCAAAGGAATACAAATTCTCTAAATCTATTAGATCGTTCCAACTTTCTATTATTGAAAACGTTTACAAGCAAGTATTGAAATTAGAATCAATGGAAAGAGAAAATCTTGAATTGAATACAAATGATTTAATAAAATCATTACATCTCGATGATAAAATCAATTCTATTACAGAAGGTGAAATTAATCCATTTATCTCTATTTTATCATTTAATAAGACTATGAAATTGTTTAACAGAATTTTCCATTTCTTATCAGTTGATCAACAATTTAGAGTTATTTCGATTATCTTTTCTAATTTACAAAAAATTGAAATTGTGTTCAAATCATCTTACAAGAATTATCTTGATAATAAAGGTGAAATACCTGCTGATATCAATTCTAAGATAGAATTATTCCAATCAACTGTTATGAAGAATTTAGTTTTCTTTTTAAGTGATGCCAAATTTTCTAATGTTTTGGAGATCTTAACATATGTTATTCAATATAATAATGTATTATTTTTATCCACTACTAAAATTGGTTTATCATTAATCACTATATTGATATCAAGATTAGAATTGACAAAACAAGACACTTTGAATTCATTATCACCAGAAGAATTGACCAGTTGGCAATTAGTCTACGATCAGTTATTCAAGAACTATAAGAACAATCTCTCACAAGTTTTCCCACCTTACTTATCATCAGCTGTTGAATCTACTGAATTGGTACCAAAAGAAGATGACTCATATATTTGGCAATTCTTGGCTTCATTGTCGTTAGCTGGTTTATTAGATCATCAACGTATTATCATTGATGAAATTAGAAACGAGATTTTCGGAGTTATGAATAAATTAAAGAAGTTCAAGGAGTTGAATGATACTGTTAACTTCAACAAGTACTTGAACAATTTGAACTTGTTCTTGAATGTTATGGGATTGAAAGCAAATGAAAACGATATCACTGAATTATAATGAAAGTATATTTCACTTCTTTATTTTTCATTTCTTCTATCTATGTCAAAAAACTGTTTTTTTACCTCTATTTCTAATGTATATTTTTCATAGGCATATTTGTTAGTGGTTTGTTGTTACACTATCTGCCCCCTTCCCCCTTAAGGTCGAACATAATTGAGTTCTAATTTTTTCAAATAAGTTTCTTTGTAATTTTGTAATCATAGTAAAAGTAACATGACGTTGTATATGTTTACCAGGCCTGTACCGGTGATATATGACTCCGTAATACTAATAATGATCAAGGAAGTGAAAGTGACTTAACTGTATAGTCATTCATAATTAGTCGATTAGTCCCAAGGAGTGCTACTATCTTTATTTTTGCTGACCCCGCGTCATGTTTTGTGAGTAAGGTTTTGTTTTGAAATGGAATGCATTATGCCAACCGAGTGTCTATTATGGGAAATTAATCTAATTTATGCATGATTATTATTACTCCGTTACTAATGATTTGGTTAAATGAGATTGCACGCACCATTCAAGATTAATTCCAATTAAGTTTAATCAATACTATGCACAATCATGTGCGGATATTTACTGTTAGCCCCTTTATTCTCCACGAGAGGCGGCTAGATCGGCGGAGATTATGGTGAAGATCCTCTTTCTCAATTAAGTAAACAGAGTGTACACGTAGTCCATGTTTACGCTATACGTGATATGATAACGTAGTCAGTGTATAGTAAAAGGAATACATAGTGGTTGGTAATGACAAGCATGGAGAACTTCATTGAGCCAAGATTTTTACTAATAGTATATACAGTAACTGAGACAAAGTTTGGAGTCTCGGAGAAAAAGTACCCTTATGGGGTTGGCTGGCTTAATTGAACTGCGTGAAGATAATTAATTGACTTACACCAGACCAAATGATTGATTATTCAATTAACTTATTAATTAATTGATTAATTAATTAATTTAATAGATGATATTAACAATCAGATTAATTAATTAATTTTAAATTGGATCATTAATTAGAAGATCGCTTTAATTGTCCTGTTGTCAATATCCTCTTGTACCATTGCTACTGTGATCATGACAATCACAATAGTCAATCTGCTGGATATCAACTGGCAACCGCGCAAGGCTCTAATTTCCAAATTCTGCCACCTGGTAGCTAACTGGGTGACCAGCAGCTCAAGCAAAAATGAGGAAAAAAAACCTCCGCCGCCGCGAAAACAGATTGCCCTTCTGCTTTGGGGGCGAGTGAGTGACCTGGGTGTACCATTTCTACGCGCTTAAGTAAGGAGTCCAGACGGGACCAAATGGTGTTAATTAAAGAATAGGCGTTATTTTTTTTTATTGCAATACGGAGTTAAATTAGGTTTTATTGTGTACATCGTGATGAGTTTTAGTTCAACGCTAATAATCGCGTTGCAATATTATCAATAAGGATCTGCATCACCCTTTCCGAAATTGATCCCATCAATTTAACAGTTTCTCAAAATTAACTCAATTTATTATGCTTCTGGACACGAGACTCACTTCTTTATATACATGGAAACCATGTGGCTGATCTTGGTAGTTCAAAGCTTAGTAAATCTAAGTAGATCTATGTCAATTTATTCTTTATTGCCCTAATTTAAATCTAATTAATTGTCTAATTAATTAACTAATTAAAAAACTAATTAATTAATTAATTAATCAATTTTATTTGATCTACCATAGTTAATTTGATGATCCTAGTAAAGTGCTGCAGATTAATTTCCCCTATTTTGTGATATACTTGGATCACCTATTAACAACATATGTTCATTTCAAAATGAGATTTAACCTCTATAGGAAGTTTATGTACATTGTACAATTTACCTCCACAAGAATCAGGCACACTTTCGATCACCGTAACTCTTTTGATGTAGTTCTCAACCTCAAACTGCTGGCACCTGGGCAAGTGCTCAACTCCGAAACTTTAGGTATTATATATGAGCTTTTCACCTTCAGTATTCTATGATTTTCAATGCAACAGAACACATTGTTGTTGTTGTAAGGATAAAATAGATGGTGTAAGGGAGTGTGTAAAAATGCACAGATGTGATTATGTGGCATCCACTAAATGCGGAAATTCATTCCACGCTGTCTTCACATTTTGCATTATAACTCGGCTAATATCACAATTTGACATGTAAAAAACTTTTTAACGCCTTAATAGACAATAATGGTGAAAATTTTTACACAATTGTTCTATTAATATGCATGCTTATATTAGTGGTATGGTGTTATGTAAATTATAAAGCTCATAAATTCATGAAAATGCGTGTCGTATTTATTTGAAATAAATCATAAATATTAAATTAAATGGTGAAAGATGTTGTGTTTGGTATGCAAAGAAAATTACCTTTCGTGTAAAAGAATTGAATCGGTATGAAACAAGAGTTTTGTAACATAAATTTTGTGTAAAAGCGAAGTAAAATGAAGATGGTCTATTCCAAATCCTTTTTCTCAACATTAGAGTCATCAACAAAGGTATCTTCTACCCTTAAAGCTAAAGAACTTGAATCATCATCATAATTGATCTTGCCTTCAGTAACAACTTCTTGATTCTCTTCATCTTCAATCTGTTTTCCCTCAGCTTTGCCAAACCATTTGAATCTCATACACCAGATCAAATGAGAAATAACAATACCAATTTCTAGAGCTGCACATATAGAATATAAGATACAACCCATAACATCAAGATCTTCACTATCAACAGCTAATGAAGCTAATGAAAACAAAGCACCACCTAAATCCATTGCTAAGAATCCAAAATTGATACCAATGATTCTACCTTGTCTCTTATAAGCTTCAAAATATGGTGGTAATAAACCAATGGCTAATAAAACAGACGCGATAATACCAAAGACTAAGTGTTGCCATTTGACACCTTCACTTTCGTATAAACTTTTCAATGGAATTATGAAACCAACTTCTAAACCAACAGAAACAG
This sequence comes from Wenyingozyma ramenticola, assembly GCA_024271885.1. Classification (NCBI taxonomy): domain Eukaryota; kingdom Fungi; phylum Ascomycota; class Pichiomycetes; order Pichiales; family Pichiaceae; genus Wenyingozyma; species Wenyingozyma ramenticola. The sequence continues at coordinate 91,025 of JANBXF010000002.1, forward strand.
CAATAAATGAAACAATAATGAAGAATACAACTCTCTTGGATTTTGAGACAGGTGGATAATATAATGATTGAGCAAATGTTACTAAACATAAAGCGCCGAAACATTGTGGTTGTATTTGAACAGGTATACTACCTTTAATAGAAACAAAATAGATTGAGAATGGTACACTACAACATGACCATAAGAATAGCATCACAGGTGGTAAACCTTCACAATCTTTGACTTTATAATTTCTGATGATTTGAGGTACCATTTGAATACACCAGAAGATGGTACCAATTGTTGCAAGAACATTAGCTGCTACACTGACCATTGTTAAATGTTTGATTATAATTTATAGTTGGTAATTGAAATGAATTAGATTTCTTGATTGAATCTACTAGCAAGCTGATCAACTAAACAGATAATTCAGTATATTTGGGGAAACAGGTTACTTTTATATACGAGTATTGAGAACCCCATGAATAGCTGAAAAAGAAAAGAGAACAAATTTTTTTTAGTCTCTGTGGCGTTTGTTTTCCTCAACTACATACAAAAATCACGGCGGCGTGCATCAAGAAGTGCTTTTAACTGCCTTTTTGGGACTCGAGATTTATTAATTTTCTCCAGCGCAATTTTGAAAAAAAAATTTACCCCTTCATATTGCTCTTTTATACTACAATCCTCCTTCTAGCAATAAGTCATTAGATTGATATTCAAGTGTTGAGGCATGAAAGTCTATCTGTAGAGCTTCTAGTGAAAGATATAATGGTAAATTTAGTCATTTCTTGTTAGGCAAATCAGAGAAACTCGGTGAAAAAAAAGCAGAAAGCCGCATTGCCATTGGAAAACGAAGCGCACTCCCTCAGTTCGTTACAGAAGTTTTACGCCTATGCTTACCAACTAGGTATTCTAATATTGGCTACATTAGGAAGCTAAAAGAGCTTTCTGTATGAGTTTACAATTACTCGTCTTATGTTTGTTGTTGTTTTGATTTTGTTTTGTCTCGTCTATTTACTTTTCGTAGCAGGGCTCCGATCATAACCGTTTCCAAATACCTATTATTCGCCCCTTCCTCACCTTATCGTCAATTACTGACTATACAATTTGCTCTTTTCGTTTGACAGCAAAAGTAAAATAAATGATAGGTCAATATTTTGTCAATAGACTGATTTGGTAGCTACATCCACTTATGATTCATGTTGAATCCAGTCAATTGCCGGTAGGTATATTGTCAATCCCATAGAACCCATTCATTCAAGTCCGTTCAAATTATCGCAAATTCGAATCGAACTTCAGTAAGAATCTGTTAAGTTTGACTCGCTCACATCAGCTCGGAGTTAAATGTTGATGGTGTAAGGAGACTCTACATATTACTCTCCACAGTACAGTGAGAAGGAAATTAGAAGTGTACGGGTTTCAGGGCTAAAGGTGCTAGTAATTGCCTAAAATGGAAAGTCTAGCAATACCATTAAACAAATGAGCTGATTCCTCCTCAGTTAAGAGCACAATAACAGCTAACCGTAGTTTTACTGTTACATAAGGAACGAATTGCTACAAATTTTCCTCTTTAGGGATTGTTGTGTAGTTGCCTTGAGGAATGAACAGAATAAAATGTTCAAAACTTCAAAGTAAAACCAAATCAATCAGCTGTAAAAATTAACTACGAGAAAAATTTGAGTCGTTTTTCATTTAGCGACGCAAACGTATAGTCGGGCGGCTCATTGAAACCTTTGTTTACTTTTCTTTATGATAGATCGACAAACTCCCATGTTTTGCTAGTTCTATCATTCAATTCAATACGACAGGTCACATCCGTTCAACGAATCTGCTCCCCCACCCAGAGACACCTGATTAGTGTGTTATTGTGATTTTTTTCTCGCTGGTTCGCTGAATTTGTTATGATGTCCAACATATCTCAGAAAGAGAACAGAAGTCCCAGTCCGACCAAGCATGATGGTACTCGTTCACCCCTTTCTGCTCCTGCACCTTTGAAAGTTAACCGTACGATAATGAACTCAAACAATAGAAGAAGAGAATCTCTCCTCCCGTTACCAACGTTTACGAAAAAGAGTCCAGCTCTGAATGGTTCAAGAAGAGAATCGTTACTTCTCAAACCAAAGCCTATTTCATTTTCTAGGAAAATCAGTCCAGTTGGGCCATCGAAGCTGGGTAAGCCAAGTCAAGTGGGTATGATAGACGACAAAACGTCTAGCTCTGATATGTTATCAAATCCTGAAGAATATGTGGATATTCTAGAGACGTACGTCAAACATGATATGATGTTGGATAAACAAGATTCCCTAAATCTTAACTCGCAGATTATAAGTCTTAGTAATCAGATAAGAGAGTCAAACTTTGAGCAGTTCGAAACAAGTAGAGAAAGAACAAAGGTCATTGCTCTCATTGAAGAGTTGAAACTGAAATGTGAAGAAATGGATAAAAAAATAGTGATAAGAGAAAATGAAATCAATAATGAGATCAATAAACATCAGCTTGCGATTAATCAGAAGAAGAAAGAAATACAAGAGAGGTATGAGAAAGAAGAAAAGGAAATGGAAGATTCCATAAGAGCTATGATTAATGAATTAAGAGAAGAAAGCTCGAATGCAGTTTTAAAATCTGAAAAGATCAGTTCCCTGAAGGCTTCAATACAAGAATCTCTCCACAAAGTTAGTGAACGAAAAATACAAAATGATTCTAAATTGAATCGATTCAAGGATGAACTGAACAACCTTAATAGTGAGCGTATACAAACCATGAAATCGGAAATTAATGAATTGAACGGTATGGCAAAAAAATTGCAATTGCAAAAAGCAAAGCTTATTGCTGATAATAATGTGGTTAAAGAGGTAATAGAAGGTAAGAAACGAAAATTTGATGCATTGGATGAAAAAATGAAGTTATTACACACATATCAAGGCACTCTAGATGACACTATGAAACAACTGAAAACTAGAAAAATGTCTTTGGAAGATCAACTATCGGATAAAGACTATGAATTGAAAGAGATCAAAAAAGGAAACCTTGAAAAGAGTAAAGAAAGCTGCTCAATTGCTTTCAAGAAACTAGAAGCAGAGGAATTAAAGCGTAGAAAAGTTGAATATCAAGTTACGGAATTGCAAAAACAACCAAGGATTATTATAAGAAGTGATCAAAGTATCAACGATACTTACGAGGTCTTCAAATTGAAAGACGATTGTTTCAATGCATTCAGATTTCTGATCGAAGAGGGATTACGAACCAAGTACAATCACATCCAGATTGAATTTTATGGGGAGCTTACAGAAGCAGATTCTATTTTACACTTACTAGAGAAGTCGTTTGAATTACTACAAAACCTTACCACAACTGAATTGTACTCGAATCATGAATACTCAGTAGAATTGAGTACACCTCAACGCTTACTCAAGATATCCGGAGTCAACAAGATAAGCAAAAACAAGTTTATTAATTTCATTCATTTCATTGATATGACCACTTCAGATACGATCGATAAATTTACTACCACTGATGGCAGATCAATCAAACAGTTTATCATATCAAGTGACAATCCGGATCCCTTGATATGCAAACTCCAAAAAAATTAGTACATTGACCAAGATTCGGCTAAACCTTTCTTCTTTTCGCTTTGTAGATATATCATTTTGTACAGCTGTATATAAGTTTTACTTACCGTATAATAGTCATATATATAATAAGCAGCACAGTGATGAAACAGCAAACACGGCAAATAAAAAAACATACATAATAAAAACAATGTAAACAACTAACTATAATACCGATATTATTCGTGCGGCTCTTCTCACATTCCTATTCTTACGGTGGGGTTACACTGAGGGTCCAAGCTTGTTTGGGTTGCAGAGCTTCTGATACCACTCATGTTTATTTCTCAATACAACACCTGTGTGGGGGTTTTATTACTCTTTTGATAGGCTTTTGATCAATTTATCGACAACAACAACACACACACGTCAAGTTTATACAGCAGTTACACTATCACTGATCAACTTTGATTTTTCTCACATTGTTTTCCTACCTCCTTTCCTCAAGATCGTCCCATTGTCACGACAACGAACCGATCAATCATGTCCAATACAAATAAAAACTCCGAAGAATTGCATGATATACTGAGAAAGAGACTGCAGGATGAAATAGATTTTAAGAATAAGTCTCTGGAGACTGATGATACCAACTGGTTCTTTGAGAGTTCAAATTTAACTAACCAGTTTCTGCCTATCAAAGCCCCTTCGCTGGCCTCCTCCAATAGTACTAAGGCACCTCCTTCCATTTCAATATCTGACGCTACAGTGCTACCAAAAAGTCCCAACTCATCAGCAGTAGCACCAACTTCTCCTGTAGGTGATTTGGTTCCTTTATCAAGGTCTAAGACTGCTGATGGAAGACTAATTTCTCCCTCTCCAGAAGAATCATCAGCTGATTATTTTGATTCTTCTGTTCCATTGAAGAGAACATCTACAACTACATCCCAATCCGCTTTCCAAAACAGCAATCACTACGGAAATAATGATAATGGTAGACGTTACTCTGTTGGCTCCATGGCTTCTGCTTCTTCGGTTGGATCTGATACAAGCAGTACCACTACAAAAAAGAAAAGTTTTTTCAAGAAGATGTTTAGCGGTGGAAGCAGCAACAAAAGCAGATCAAGATCATCTTCAATAATAGGATCATCTCCTCCTGATTCTAGTACACATACACTTCCTTCCACAACGACCGTAGTATCATCTTCAAAAATCACCAGTTCTCCTTTCTCTCTGCGTAGCCCACCGAGCTCACCTCCACATCTGTCGCATAAGCAAGACTCTGAACTCAGCAAATTATCTTCGAATTTTGAATCTGATTTAGGATCAGGATCTTCTTCTTTGCCAACTACTTTGGAAGGTTTTGTGGAGCCAAAGACACATGGTAGTGATCGTTTATTTGATAACTCGGCAAAAGCAACAGTATTGAACGGTATGGCCATTTCTGATTTGGATCCTAAACTGTACCAATATTTGAAGGATATGGATTTATCATTATTGAAACATAATGATAGTTCGCGTGACACTCTCGATGATGATGATGATGCATGCACTTTAAGTTCGCTTACCTCTTCGAAGGTTTCTCTTTCTACTAAAGACTCGTCGGCCTCTGTGACTCACTATGATAAGGATACGATTCCACCTCATCAAGATAAACCTAAGTTGCCTTCTGCTTTATCTTCACATCCAAGATATAGCCATATACCAGTCAATAACACAATAATTAAGTCACCAAAACCAGAGGCCAGAAGGGAGACTGAACCAAGTTTATTTGGGTCTCTACTTAGAAGAACAAAGACCAATCAAGAGCAGAGTGAGGGACCTTCCACCGCAGGCACTTTGTCTACTGGAGTTTTATCCGCCCCAAACACACCAACTTTCAAATATGTTAAACCTCCTCCAAAGGTTGTCAAAGAGCCGCCAATCACCATGTTACGTGAAATTCCACCTTTAAGAAAAGTGGCTTTTGCCACTACAACTTTCGTCAATGATCCACCCCAGCAAATTCCCTCAAGACATCCAAGAAAAGGAAATGTAGAGATTGGAGCAAACAATGAGTTGATCATCCACAAAATTGATCCCCAAGAGTTGTTGAATCACGCCTCCGGTATTGTTGTAGGTGGCTCGGGCTCGTTACGACTTATGACCAAGAACTCCTCAGATGAAAAGGAACCTGGAGATGCCAAAGATGGTTCTACAAATGAGGAGGAGCATGATTCAGAATCTGTTACATCTCAAGGTATGGAGAAGGATACTTCTAAAAACACATCAACGGATAAAACTATCAACAGACAGGATATGGACGATGCTGCTACCAAAGCCAGACTTCCGCAGACAGAAGCCAGTCAACAGGCAAATAATGAGAAGATGAAAGATATAAGAGATGGTATCAAAATTGATAAACCAATGGTAAGACGTCGTAAATTAATGGATAAACCACTGGTAACACTGAAGATTGATGAATTGTATACCAGATGTTGTCATTTACGTGAAATACTTCCTATCCCTGCCGTTTTGAAGCAGATTCCAAAAGGTTCTACGGAACCGTTACAGATTTTACAACTTCGAAACCCTAGACCTTCAATGATTGAAGTTCTATCATTCTCAGATTTTATAAGAATTGCCCCAATCTCATGTATTTCATTAGATGGTGTTTCCTTATCAGTTGAGATGTTTAGAATATTACTTGGCGCTCTATTGCACAAGAGATACTTGGAAAAGCTATCTTTGAGAAACACACCCATCAACACCGAAGGTTGGAAGGTCTTATGTTGGTTCATCACAATGAACAAATCTTTGAAGAGGTTAGATATAACACAATGTCCTTCGTTAGCTGTCTCCACTCAAAAGTTGAAATCAAACAAGCCAAGACCCGATGATGACTTGATCATGAAATCTAATCTACAAAATAGATCCGACATGGATTGGTCTTTAATGACAGCTTCATTGATAGCAAGAGGAGGTATTGAAGAGATCATATTGACAGGTTGTAAAATCAATGACTTGGTCGTATTTCAAAGTTTCCTCAATTGTGGTTTGTCTAGAAGAATTCATAAGATAGGTTTAGCGTACAACGATCTATCTTATAATCACTTGGAAATTGTATCCAAATGGTTAACCAATTGTAAAGATATCATGGGTATTGATTTGGGTTATAATGATCTGTCTAATTCTTTGAAGACTCTCATATCATATACTAAAGTCAGACCAAATGCTTCTGTTGCTCTAATTTCATTGAATAGTTGTAACTTGCAAGATGGTGAAGAAATCGAAGAGCTATTTGCTCTGTTGTCAAAATTACCACAATTGAAATATTTGGACTTATCAAATAACAAGAAACTATTTCCCTCGTTTGTTACCAAGATGACTTTTTACCTACCATTGTTTTCAAAGTTGAGTAGGCTAAACTTGGACAACAATGATCTGAACACTACAGCTCTAATCTCAATCGCAGAAATATTAGCGTTACTGAGAAGTTTGACTTATCTGTCGATCAAAGGTAATAAACTAAATGAGATTTCATGTAACGCATTGATTAAAGGTATCAAGCATTGTCCTACTCTATTTACACTAGACTTTGACAAAGATCAAGCACCTCAGAGTTTCCATGAAAAAGTTGGTTTGTTGACCATTAGAAACATGGAAAGGGCATTATATTTACAGACCGATGATCACAAAACAAAGGATGCCAAAACCAAAACATTGACAAATATATTTAACGAAAGTGCTAGTGAGTTTAGAAATCAAATGGCTAGGTTAGGATTTGAGAAGCCATTCTATGAAGTTATGACAGATATGGTGAAAGGGAATAAAACTCTTGAACCTGAAAAGGTGGCCAAATTCGTCGAACAAACGAAGCTGCTACTGAAATCGCTACACGAATCGATCAATGAATTAATGAACTTGCAGATCAAAAATCAATTGAGTTTTGAAGGTAAAGAGGCATTGGTTAGATTGTGTGTTATTGATTCATCAATTGAAACTGGTCTAGGTCTAATCAACTCCAAATTGGGGAATGACTATAGAAGTTTCAGTTCAAAGACTAATATCGTTAAAAATATGGTTAATTTTGAAGGATCGTCCGATAACAATGGCTCCAATGATTCTACCATAAACAGAGAGGAAGGAGCTACCACTGAAGGCGTGAGAAAGAATTCTCAACCGGAAGATGAAGCTGTTGAGATCAAAGATGAAGGCTTCGGTAATGATGTTGCAATGACTAGATCAAGTTCTGCCGCTTCTTTGGGTATGCAGAAGGAAGAAGCAGCGGCTTTCAAGATTACTGCTTCACTCAAGGATAAAATCAAAGATAAATGGGTATCTGATAAAGTATCCACTGAAGATATCAGAGAATCCTTACTAGAATCCAAAGATGTAGCTGATTTCGTTTCTGCTGTTGAGGGCTTGAAGAAAAAGGGAATCGATTTGGTTGACATTTACAGAAAGAATGCGGAAGCTGATGAAGACTATGAAGAATTGAGAGAGAAAGATGACGTTGAACTCATCCGAAAAGAAATGGAGAAAGCTGCATTAGAGCAATCACCAGAAGATAGAGAAATGTTCTCTAAAACTTGGGACAACACTATCATGAATAGAAGATCTGAAACAGTTGATTCTGAGTTACCCTTGTCTCCCGAAAACCCAGAAGCTGCTGAGACTGTTTCTAACGAAATTCTTGATCATGAAGAGGCTCTCAAAATCGCAAAAGAGAAGGAGATTGAATACGATAAGCTTCTCGAACAGTTTGCTCAACGGAAATCAGTCTCTAATTAATTTAAAATACATTACCATCAATTAATATATAATTACCATACACACTTAACATATATACATAATACATACAATTTATGCAGAATACATGTTTACGAAACTACTGATCAGAGAATACAGAACGCACTAATTTTGGCACCGCGACAGAATTAGACTCAAATTGTCGCGTCTTCAATAAGACGCGACGAGCATAGATACCTGGCCAGCGATTAAGGCGTATACATCACACTGAATAGTAACCTCTCAGAGAGCTAAACCTTTGAGCATTCAAGGGTTGGATCATATGACATCTATCCACTCTAATAGCCCTCAAAACTATTCGTTAGAAAAAGCTACATTGGTTCACAGTGTATTAATCATCGGACACTGCATTACAATTGACTCAAATTGAGCAGGACGTACATTTTTCTGTTGCACAGAACATACTTCCATCTCAACTGATTCCTAACATATTGCTATTTAAATACTACTGAGAATACAATTGAGTCGACATCTTTCATCTGGAGTTCTTCCTGAATATTTGGAATTTGAATTACCAATTTTTGTGCAAAATAAATCAGACTTCGGCAAAATGAATCATCCCGGTCACCCTTCTCAGAGCGGTGTGCCAGTAAATCCAACACGGCTTCATCATAGGCATGTTATTCAAAAGGTCAAATATACATTGAAAAAATTCAGAACTACTAAAGAGATGGCAAACGCAGTATTGGACAACACATATACTTCAACAACGTCTGAGTTTTATTCCAGAAGTTTATTGTGGAGATCTGTGTTTATATTAGATAAATATGAGTCTGGGGAAATACAAAGCATTTCATCATCTGCAATCTCTCAGAATGAAATCAAATTGCATAATCTTATCAAGGAAAGAAAGAACTATGGTCTGCTTCTGAATGAATTTCAAATACCTTGGAATCAACTTGAATTGGATCATGACTATTTTGCAGAACTAAAACTATCAGATGAGTTTGATCTTACAGATGAGTTGACAAAGAGGAAAGAATTGTCTAGAATTAGAGTAACTCATGATCCATTATCCGCAATTCAAGGAAAGGATTCAAAGAGTTCCGAAACACAGCCACCAAACACTAATAACAGACACAAGCAGAGGGAAATGACAGATTTACAATTATTGGAGTTATTGATTACAGACGTTGAAAGACTATTTCCCCAATTGCCAGAATATTTCATAGACAACCAAGAGAACAAAAAAATGATAATTGAATTACTGTACATCTGGTCCAAGTTGAACAACACGCCATACTCACAAGGATTGCATGAAATAGTTGGAACAGTATTTATAACTCTTCTTAACGAAAGTATAAACCCAAAGAAAATATATAAAAGAAAGAAACATGAGAATGAAGATGTTCGCGTAGATGACTTGGACTTACAGATTATTGAGCTAAATGATATCAATTATATCAAGCATGATACTTTTGCCATATTCAATGGTTTCATAAACTTGGTGATATCTAAATACTATAATGATGTCTCATTACTTCAACAATCAATCAAGTTTGACCTGAAATTACACCAATTGGACCAGTTTAGTTATATCTTATTGAAGAACAAGTTGAAGCTAGATTCTACAATATGGTTATTGAGATATTTACGTTTGCTCTTGATCCGTGAGATTAAACTTAATAATTCATTTGAACTGTGGGATAGGTTGATTGCATTTGGATACTTGAAAAAACCTTCAAGTCAAGCTCAATTGAATATTACATTACTTTTACCGTATATCATTATCTTGCTGATATCACTGATAAAAAAGAAGCTAATTATTTCTGATTATGGCGAAGCTATGTATCTATTACTGCACTATCCTATATTGGATGAATTAGAAGATAGAAAGCAACTTCAATCTTCATCTAACTACACCTCGTCGGTAGTAGTGATAAAGGATGATTCAGATTCTGAAGAAGATGACGGTCTTGACCCTCTAAACTTTACCTATGTTGAAGAGCCGATCTTTGAGAGATTTAGCGATGACACTAAGAGGCGTACTCACAGTAGTCAAGAAAATAGAAACGCTATGAACGATTTTGATGACATATCTGAAGACTTAGTGGATCTAGATATTCCACAACTAATAAAGGACGCGATGACTTTGTATGAGTTGAGTAAGGCAAAAAAAGGGGATAATAAATTTGTTGAACAAGGAACTAAGATTATAGAGAGATACTCTGGAATGCAGAATGAGATGAGTCATGGTAAGTTATCCACTTCTCCTGTCAAGAAACAATCTTCTTTCTTGAACAGAACGTCGAGCGGTGACATATTTACAATCTCATCTCAATCCAATGGTGGAACACCTACAGGAAGTGATAATAATACAGCAGGCAATTTTTTCAAAAACATATTGTCTAGGAAGTCTAGTATGTCAACTCCAACAATGGCAAGATCAAGGTCTAGTTCCTTGAAAACCCACAGTGTTCCAGATTTAGGTATCCCTAGGAAGGAAACTGTTATCAAACCCCCTACTAGTACTCCATCTAAATCGAGTTCAGAGGATTACATCATTGGAGAAAACTTGAATATAAAATTCCAGAATCTCAGTGTTGGTAATGCAACAAAGAATAATACTACGAGTAACGGTGAAAATGAGACCCCAATGAAGAAAGATTTCACAAGGACACGGTTAGAGATGAGATTACAAAAGAAGGTTAATGAGGTTATGAATCAAAAGAAGCAGACAAGATAAGTTGATAAATAAATAAATAAGTAACTAAACAAATAAGTATTCAATGTAATGAAAAGAACAAAACGCAAATACAAATACAAATACATATACATATAGGTCATAAGTAAGTCTGAAATTAAATATTACTATGTTTAAGTAATTCAAGCTTTTCTTTCAAAGAAGATTCATTCTTTTCAATCCAGTTCAAGGATTCAAGATGATTGTTCAATAATCTCAATATATTTTCAAGGGCAATAGTCTTTTCCTTTTCACCGCTGCTACCCTTTTCACCACTCGATTGATGGCCACTTTCTTCGGCATCACTTATGAAATTTGAATTTTGTAAAAGAGCCAAATTGAATGTATCACTAACTTCATTGATTTCATTGATTAATGATTGGAAGTTGTTTCCTAAAGAGTCCAATTTATTTTCCAAAAATTCAGCTGTTCTGTATGATGATTCTCTTAATTGATCGTTTGTTAAGACAACTTGAGATCTATTCGAAGAAGTTGCTACAATATTTGAAGCTTTACTACTTGTATTAGTATCGGGTTGTGATTGAATTGTAGATGATAATAATGATTCCGCTTGTCTTTCATATCCGTTTAACAAAGTTTCTAATTCATCTTGTTGCTTTTCAATATATACTAAAGTTTGATCAATTTTGTTTTGAGTTTGTTCAGCGGCAACAGAGTCAGAATATAATTGTGAGATCTTATCGGCTGATGAGACTAATACTCTATCCCATTGATTGATTTTATCTGAATAATTTTCAAATACCTTTGAAGCTTGCGATAATTGGTTTGTCCATTTGGTGATTAAATCTTCTAAGGTTTTGTTCTTGATAGAAATCGGTTGAGGAGATACTGGTTTGTTTACCACTTTGGACTCTACAGATTTGGAGCTATCAGTGAAAGTGACGGTTTTTTTATCTTCATTAGTTGCAGTTGGTTGTCCTTCTTTCTTCTCGGTAGTGGATGATCCACCAAATGAAAAAGCTGGTTTTTCGTCCTTCTTTTCATTAGTAGTTGTTGCTGTGGTTGTAGTTGTGGTTGAAGGTTTGGATCCAAAGGAGAAGCTAGCAGGAGCAGCACTCTTTTCATCCTTCTTTTCAGTAGTAGTTGCTGGTTTAGCGCCAAAGGAAAGACTTGGAGTTGGAGCGGTAGTAGCAGCATCTTTCTTTTCAGTAGTAGAGGCACCAAATGAGAAACCTGAAGCAGCAGGTTTTGCAGGAGCAGCAGCAGCAGCAGCAGCAGGTTTAGCACCAAATGAAAGACTTGAAGGAGCAGCGTCTTTCTTTTCAGCGGTGGAAGCACCGAATGAGAAAGTTGATGCTGGCTTATCTTCTTTCTTTTCTGTGGTAGAATTAGAACCAAATGAAAAAGTTGATGCTGGTTTATCGTCTTTCTTTTCTGTGGAGGCACCACCAAATGAGAAAGGTGTAGCTGAAGTTGCAGGTTTAGCACCAAATGAAAGACTTGGAGTTGGAGCGGTAGTAGTAGGAGCAGCATCCTTCTTTTCAGCAGTACCGGAACCAAATGAAAAAGTTGATGCGGGTTTATCATCTTTCTTCTCTGCGGTGGAATTAGAACCAAAAGAGAAAGTTGATGCTGGTTTATCGTCCTTCTTCTCAGTGGTGGAGGCACCACCAAATGAAAAAGTTGAATTTGAAGTTGCAGGTTTAGCACCAAAGGAAAGACTTGGAGTTGGGGCGGTAGTAGGAGCAGCATCCTTCTTTTCAGTAGTAGGGCCACCAAATGAAAAACCTGAAGTAGCAGGTTTAGAGCCAAATGAAAGACTGGGGGTAGTAGCATCTTTCTTTTCAGCGGTTGAACCACCGAATGAAAAAGTTGATGCAGGTTTATCATCTTTCTTCTTAGTGGTTTGAGAACCAAATGAGGAGGCACCAAATGCAGAGGAACCAGTAGATTGAGAGGCACCACCAAATGAAAAGCCTGAGGTTGTAGCAGGTTTAGCACCAAATGACATACTTGGAGCAGTTGCAGGTTTGTCCTCTGGTTTCGAGTTAAAACTGAAAGCAGGTGTAGTTGATATTCCTGCGGACGAGTTTCCTAATCCAAACGCTGGGGTAGTGGAACTACCTGCTGCTGATGATCCAAATGCACCTGAGCCAAATGCAGGTGCTGGGGCACCGCCGGTACTTTGACCTGGTGTTGTTGTTGAGTTTGATGAAGCACCAAAATTGGAAGATAAATTACCAAATAAAGATGGTTTATTGGAACCAGTAGCATTAGAGCCAAACCCACCCGATGAGAAGGAAAATTTTTGAGGTTCTATGAATAGTTAGTAAATGTGTTGATGAGCTTAAAAGACAATTGCAAGCCATTCAATTCAACGTGATTCACTTCAGTTTGAACTGGAGGTGATCTCAAAGACGTATTCGAGTTGAATTCTATGACCACTTGATTGCAAAGAAAAAGATTAATTCTCTCAATTCTGCTGCTACATACCAGACATTATATCGTGCTATTGTGCTGATGCGTCGCTTATGTGTATATGTATCGACCTTGCTGAAGAACTGTTTATGTTTATAGTTGCAGTAAGCTGAATCACTGTAGGAGATAAATAAAATATCTTGCAAGTTTTGTTATTCCCTATATGCGTCGATAGACTCTTTCTTTTGCGTCGCTGAATTCCCTACGTCTATAGACGCCAATTGGACGATTTCGGTGGCAGCAGCAGCAATTTTTCAATTTTCCCAGTAAAGAAAGTGCTCGGAGTTCTTTTTCCCTTTTCATGATCACTGGATTTTGGCACTGGCTGGCACACGGGCAGGCAGGTGATCAGTGAGCGGCTGTGGTTCATTAGTATAAAACACTTGACATTTCCACTTTCTCTTATTATTTGTTACCCTTTCTTTCAAATTTTCAACTCTTTTGTTTCAATCAATCAATTAAACTCGCTACTCAATTATATATACAATATGCCTAAATTAGTCCTCGTAAGACACGGTCAATCAGAATGGAATGAAAAAAACTTATTCACTGGTTGGGTTGATGTTCCATTAAGTGAAGTTGGTCGTAAAGAAGCTGAAAAAGCTGGTGAATTATTAAAAGAATCCAAGATTCATCCAGAAATCTTATTCACTTCTAAATTATCCAGAGCTATTCAAACTGCTAACATTGCTTTAGAAAAAGCTGAAAGATTATACATTCCAGTTGTCAGATCATGGAGATTAAATGAAAGACATTATGGTGATTTACAAGGTAAAGATAAAGCTGAAACTTTAGCTCAATATGGTCAAGAAAAATTCATGACATGGAGAAGATCTTTTGATGTTCCACCTCCAGTTATCGCTGATGATTCTAAATTCTCTCAATTTGGTGATGAAAGATATGCTGATGTTGATCCAAATGTTTTACCAAAGACCGAATCTTTAGCTTTAGTTATTGACAGAATGTTACCATTCTGGCAAGATACCATTGCTAAGGAATTATTAGCTGGTAAGACCGTTATGATTGCCGCTCATGGTAACTCTCTTAGAGCTTTAGTTAAATACTTGGATAACATCTCTGATGATGAAATTGCTGGTTTAAACATCCCAACTGGTATCCCATTAGTCTATGAATTAGACTCTAACTTAAAGCCAACTAAGCCATCTTACTACTTAGATCCTGAAGCCGCTGCTGCTGGTGCCGCTGCCGTTGCTGCTCAAGGTCAAAAGAAATAGATAGATCTTTAGATTTACTTATTTATAAAAAGAATTACTCTTATATGAAAGTATCCTATATATAAAAAACAATATATCCCGTTTATAGGCTTATTGATGTGTTTTCTTTCTTTTACTATTTATTTATCTACTTAGTTATCTAATGAATCGAAGTACGTTTTATACATCTGTGACTGTAAGTGTAAGTGTAAGTGTAAGTGTAAGTGTAAGTGTAAGTGTAAGTGTAAGTGTAAGTGAGGTGTATACTTACCTATGCTTTTAGTCGACCCCGGGGGTACGCTCACACCGCCACACTTCCTGGCTTTTTGAAACCAATCCACGCGCCACCAAATGTGGCTCAGTGACCAATAAAGCTGGAAAATACGCGGCCTTTGATTGGCTGTCACCCCGTCCAGACCCCCGTGAAGTGAAATGATTGTCTCAGGAAGGGGGAAAAGAAAGGCTTCCAGAAGTTCTGTAGAGTGGAATGGCATACGGTGGATACGTACTAGAGTAGACCATCGCAACTATAAAGCAAACACATTCTGTTACAGCAGAAAAATCAAAAAAATACCACGTAATAAGGCAAAACCTCGCTCAAAACTAACCCTGCAATTAACGTATCGTTCCCTCTGCTCTTACCCTTTGTGAGAAAAATTTGAAAAAGAGAAAAAAAAAACATCCAATAGAGATTTGGTAATACATAAGTTGACTGATACTTGAATATTACCCCCACTCTTTTCTTATAAGTTATTATTTTATATTTGGTCAATCCATCTACAACTGAATCACTAATCACATCAGTCATGCTCGCTAACTCTATTCGTCAAGTCATTAGATCTCAATCTAGATTATTGAACAACAATGTCTCAAGACAATTAATCACCAAACAATCAAACGTTGTAAGATTCCCAGCTATTAGCTCTATCAGAAACTACTCTGCTGATCATCATGAAGAAACTTTCGAAGAATTCAGTATCAGATATGAAAAGGAATTCGAAGAAGCTTACGATTTATTCGAAGTTCAAAGAGTTTTAAACAACTGTTTCTCATACGATTTAGTTCCATCTCCAGCTGTTATTGAAAAAGCCCTTAGAGCTTGTAGAAGAGTTAACGACTATGCTACCGCTGTTAGAGTATTCGAAGGTTTAAAGCACAAAGTTGAAAACAAACAACAATACGATGCTTACTTAGAAGAATTAAAAGACGTCAAGGCTGAATTAGGTATTGATTTAAAAGAGGAATTATTCTAAATTTAATTGATAAATTATTGAACATCATATATTCATTCAACAATTCATCCATTCATCCATCCCTTTATATCACATTAGAAAAATCTCAAACAAGAATCATGAAGCTAAAGCTATATACTCTTGTTTGACCTCGTCGAATCAACAAATCATTATGCATTACATCCTTTCAGAATTAAACAAATCACAACTAAGATAAACAAAGAAAAAAAATTAGTATTTAATTAAGTTTATTAATTAATTCTTATTTTTATACTATTTTAAAATTATACTATATTATATTATAACTGATTTTCCATTAATATTATCAATAATATAAACTTATCCTCTATGAATTATTCAATAGAGGATTTCAATACAAAAAAAAAAACTTTATTCCTATAGATTAGAATTACTTTCTCTACAAACAAATTGTAATATTCCTTTATCTTGACGTACAACTGTATCTTCATCTTTGAATGTCACTAGATATTCGTATCTTGAACGCTAAAAGACACAACTCGTAAATTGTATTCAACTTTTCGTTATCGTACGATTATTTCCAGCAAGTAAGACATCAGCATTTCAATATCTATTCTCCTAGATATGATAATTAAATGTTGGAAAATATGCTGGTAATAATCTCTTATGTTTTCGTACAAATCCTTATCAATAAAGTTGATAGCTGGGCTTGAATCAATCATTGTAAATTCGTTCCTATACATAGTAGATTTAAATCGTGAATTATTCACTCCTTTTACAATTATAGTTACATTCTTACTAGTATATTTGCCACTTTTCACTTTTTTTACTTATCCGTTAGAACAAACGAGGAATAAGCAATGAAGGGTGATTTCCTACCTTGAATATTACCTACTCTCGTGTAATTACCCACAACACACGTTCCTTCAATAGAGAGAACAGGTTTAATTAGATAGCGTAGTCCAGAACCCCCCTGCTTTTAGTTGCAGACGCCTTTGCACGTCGATTTTTCCGATTTTCCAATTTTGTGCGTCGTTGAAACATCCGAGAATTTCAATGTTTATTTTTTTCCCAATGAGGAAAGTAATGTTGACAAGTTATGAAATTTCTTGTTTACCTTTGTTATGCAGAGTACTATTCTCCCCTTTATCTCTTGGGTTTTGGTTTTTTGATGAGGTGCATTACCGTTATATAATTAAAATTATAATAATCGGTCTCTCCCTGTTTATTTCTCCGTTCCTTTATTAGACTGTCACTATAATTACACAGTATACAAGTGGCTACAACTGTACCAACAAAAGATGCAAGAAGACTATAATCCTTTGAACGTCGAAGGATCGGTTTGGGTCTTTGATAAAAAATCCGGTGATTTCGATCAAGGAAAAATAATTGAAATTGAAGAGAATAACAATGTCAAACAGGCTAAGATTAGATTGAACAACAAAGAAGATGATTTGGTATTGGATTATGATAAGATTGAAAGATGTAACCCAGTTCAGTTTGATAAATGTGAAGATATGGCTTCACTTACATTCCTCAATGAACCTTCAGTCATCCACAATTTGAAGCTTAGATACCTTGATGGATTAATCTACACATACTCTGGTTTGTTCTTAGTTGCAGTTAACCCATATAAACAACTGAACATCTACAATAAAGATTTCGTCAAATTATATCAACCTGAGAATCAATCTGATAAGAAAATTAGCAGTAGTAGCAACGAGAGCTCTGATGAAAAACCACAACCACATATCTTTGCGGTATCCCAACAGGCTTTCAATAATTTAATAAACGATAAACAAGATCAAAGTATCTTAGTAACAGGGGAATCAGGTGCCGGAAAGACTGAGAATACGAAGAGAGTTATTCAACATATTATATCAATTACTTCAGACAACGCCGATAAGAATACAAACCATAACAAATTAGAATCTCAAATCATACAAGCAAACCCAATTTTGGAAAGTTTCGGTAACGCTCAAACAATCAAAAACATCAACTCTTCAAGATTTGGTAAGTTTGTCAAGATTAATATAAATTCATTCACTAAAAGTTTGACCAGTTGTTATATCGATTGGTATCTTTTGGAAAAGTCAAGAGTTGTATTACAAGATTCAAAAGAAAGAAATTATCATATTTTCTACCAATTTTTGAAAGGTGCTCCAAATGATGTTATTTCTAAATTTAAATTGACTAGATCATTCAATGATTACAATTATTTGAAAAATTCAAATCAATTTATCAGTGGAATGGATGATACCAAAGAATTCCAAAACTTGGATAAGGCTTTCGATATAATGGGTTTTTCAAAAGATGATAAATTGGACGTTTACAAGACAATCTCTATCATTTTACATCTTGGTAATATCACATTCAATACATCTTCTTCAAAAGATGATACAAGACAGGCAATGTTGGATGAATCCAAATCTCCTACTGATATTATTGCTAAATTGTTTGGAATCTCTGAAACAGAGTTCAAGAATTCGTTCTTGAAGCAAAGGGTTAAAGCCGGTAGAGAGTTTGTTGTTCAGCAAAGAAATACATCACAAGCTAAATTCTCAATTGACGCATTGTCAAAGACTTTGTACGAAAGATTGTTCCAGTTCTTAGTCAATAAGATTAATGAATCTTTCAAAGAAAATTCATCTTTTGCCGAATCGTTGAATCAAGAAGATAACTTTATTGGAATCTTGGATATAGCAGGTTTTGAAATCTTTGACAAGAACTCATTCGAGCAATTGTGTATCAACTACACAAATGAAAAATTACAACAATTCTTCAATCATCATATGTTTGTATTGGAACAAAGTGAATATCTTAAAGAAGGTATCTCTTGGCAATACATTGATTTTGGTAATGAGTTGAAGCCAACTATCGAGCTTATAGAAGGTAGCAAAACTTCCAAAATCAACGTTTTCTCAATCTTAAATGAAGAATGTGTGGTTCCAAAAGGTACAGATAAATCATTTATTGAAAAATTACACGATAATCTAGAATCAAAGGATAAATCTGTTGATAAGACTAAATTAAGATACAAGCCTAATAAGTTACGTGATGGTTTCATTGTTAAACATTATGCTGGTGAAGTTGATTATAATATTGATGGATGGTTGAACAAAAATAGAGATCCATTAAGCAACTCTATCTTGGAGTTGTTGTCTAAATCCTCTGACTCGTTTATCAATGGATTGTTCGCTGCTTCAGAAGAACAAGATCAAAATGATTTGTTAGCTTCCCCTGTTAAAGGTGGTGCCGATAAGAGAAAAGGAATCTTTAGAACAGTTGCTCAACGTCACAAAGAACAATTGACTGATTTGGTACATCAACTCTCTCTGACACATCCTCATTTCGTCAGATGTATTTTACCCAACTCCAATAAAAGCCCTACTGAATTCAATACAACTATGGTTTTAGAACAATTAAGATATAATGGTGTCTTAGAAGGTATCAGAATTGCAAGATCAGGTTATCCAAATAGAATTGAGTTCAAAGAATTTGCTGAGAGTTATGGAATCTTAACATCTCATGGAACTCATCAATCAAGTAATAGAAAACCAAAGCAATTGTGTGAATTGATTTTGGAAGAAATGAATTTGGATCCAAATGTTTATAAGATTGGTATTACGAAATTATTCTTCAGAAATGGTGTTTTAGCTACTTTACAAAAGCAAAAAGATCATAAATTAGCCCAAATTTTAACTAATTTACAATCTATAATACGAGGACAATTCGTAAGAACCAGAGTTGAATCTGAAATGATGAAGCTTAAAGCATCGAAGGTTTTACTGAAGAATTTCAAGGCTTATCAAGAGCTCAATTCGTCTGATCCATGGTTTAAATTGGTGAATCAATTGAAACCAATGATAGTTAATGCTGACAGTGATCAATCATATTATATGCAAAAGATTCAAAAACTAGAAGCCGAAGTCAAATCATTGAATATCTCAAAATCAGAACTCGAATCTAATAATTCAGGTATCAAGGATGACATGAAAAAATTGAAAGACGATGTTAAAGTTGACCGTGATCTATTAAACAATAAAGATAAGGAACTTGTTGAAATAATCAAATCAAAGGTTTTACTTGAAAAATCAATAGCTGAAATTCAATTGGAATTGCAAGAAAATAAAACTGAGCTTAATAATTTCAAATCTGAAAATAAGACTCTTAAGAATCAAGTTGTTGAATTGAGAACTGAAGTTGAATCCAAGGAAACCAAGATTAACAAACTTAATGCTGATGAATCTACTTCACAAAAATTGGCCCAAGTCGTATGTATTATAAGCAAATATTATCTTAACTCTTTTATTGAACCACTTACTAACTGCCTTTTGAAAATTATAGACTGCTGAATTATCTTCACTTAAGAAGGAGAATGAAGACTTGGCTAAGTCAAACAAATCTCTAAACAAATTACAATTCAACCAAGAAGAATTCCAAAAGCTTAATGCGAAGTACAAACAATTGAAGCATGAATTCAAAGAGACTAAGGACCTTCTAGATGCTAAGATTGCTGATGAAGTCAAGTTTAGCAAAGGTAAGCAACAACATGATAAAGAAGTAATGGAACTTAAGCATATGATTAAAGGTTTGAAACAAGAATTACAAGTTGAGAAGAACTCTAATTCTAGCTTGCTCCAAGACTTAAAGACTGCTCATGCTGAAAATGAACAATTGATCAAGGGTAAGAAAATGGCTGATGTCAAACTTGCTGGTATCAGCTTCAAGTTATCACAAAGACCAGATTTACAATCTTCGAATGATGTTGAATATTTACAAACCAAACTTGCTGCTGAATCTTATGAGAATAGACAATTGAAAGCACAATTGAAGAAACTCACTGGAGATTCGAATACTGGCCTTTTATCACCTGCTGCATCAATTAATAGATCTTCTGTTTCATCTGTCTCCTCTTCTAGTAGTTATGATCTTGAGTTGGAAAAGTCTGCAAATAAGAGGTTAGAAAAGCTGAATATCGAACTTCAAAAGGAATTATTACAATATAAGAATAATAACCTTAAAGCTAGAGGTTTGTCACCTATGGATGTTGACTACAAGACAAAATATGAATTGGCAAAGACTCAGATCAAGAATCTTGAGGATAAATTGATGAACTCTAGTAGAAGCTCAAGCAGCAGTGTATTGAAAGAGAACACCAATCAAAATAATTCATTTAGTTCGTCTAAACTTGATCCATTTGTTAACAAGGATATGATTTCAGTTCAACAAGAGAACTTGAGATTGAACTCATTGTTTAATGAGAGTCAAACTAAGTTGAAGAGATTACAATTGTCTAGTGATGCTACGTTCTTACAACAAGAAGAGTTGGTTCAATTGAAGTCCAAGTTGCAAGTCACTGAAAATCAAAATTCGGCTTTGAAGAATTCTGTTGAGTTCTACAAGAGTAGAGCGGATAATTACTATAGTAAGATTGAAGCTGCTGAAGTTGCTGTTCAAGCTGCTAAGAGATCAGAGGAATTGACAAGAGAAGAGTTGAACGAAACTAAATCAAGACTTGCAAAAGCTCAAGCTGAATTTAAATCATCCGATCTTACAGTTGCTCAACTGAGTTCGCAAATTAGAGAACTTGGAAGAGACCTTTCTGATAAGATATTTGAATTGAAGAAATTACAAGAGATCTATTCATCCTTGAGATCTAAATATGAAAATGAAGAAGAATTGAGATCTTCTACAAACTCAACTCAAGAAAGTGGAAAGGATAAGGAATTGAAGATGCTAAACGATGACTTGGTTCTTTTGATGGGTAAAGAAACCGAATTAAACAAGCAAATTAAAAACATTTCCTTGCAATTAGAAGTATCTAAGAGGGAAACTCGTTCATTGAAATTCACTAATACTGAACTCATGAAAGAGAAATCTCAAGCTGAAAAGTTGCTTACTGAAACTATGCAAAAGAATGAAACTTTGAATACTGAGCAAAGAGAACATTTATTCAAATTGAATACTTTGAAATCTCAAGTTCAAGCTTTGAAAACATCTAATGATGATTTGACTTTTGAAAGGGATAGTTTATTAGAAGCTAAGAGAGCATTAGAGTCAAAGATTGAAGCCATCAATGAAGAATTTGAAAAGCATCTTGCCAAGGCTAAAGATGATGCACAAAATGCTGTTACTGTAGTTAGTCTTACCAAGCAATTGGAAGAAGAACGTGATGAATTGAGTAAACTCAAATCCAAGTTGAGTACATACGAAGCTAAATTCACCAACTATGAAAGCCAAATGGAACAATTAAACTCTGATTCTTTGATGATTATTGAGGAAAATAAGACATTGACCAAATTCAACGCACAATTGAAGACTAAGATAGAGGATCTTGAGGCTCAATACAAGAAAGAGAAATTGGCAGATAATGAGCATTGGAATGCTAGAGTTAGTGAATTAGAAGATCAATTATTCCTTGCTAATTCTTCGAAGAGAGAAGAAGATCAAAAGTTGTATAACTTGGAAAGATCAATCAAAGAATTGGAGTACCGTAATGGAATTCAAGTTCAAAGTATCAATAGATACACTGAAGAGATTTCTAACTTGGAAGATACTATAACCAGATTAGATTCCACTGTCAAGACTCTTAATAAGAAAGAAGCTGAAAGAATGTTACAATTGAAAAAATCAGAAAGAGAGATTGACAATTACAAAGAGAGATGTATTATGTTGGAAACAGAACTCATGGATTGGAGAAACAACGTTGCAGCTTGATTAGCAACTATTTAAATATATATGTATATCTATATACCCTTTATAACTTATAATTTACAATGAATACCTAATTTCTAATAACGGAAACCCGATTATAATATACTGATGTATGTTGTTCTTACTTAATACAAAAAAGAAAACTTCTAATCGAAATTATAAATATATATACAGAAGGAATAAAATTGAGCTCTATGTTTTTTTATCAATCGTCATTGTTGAATCATCCAAACCAACCTTTTTTCTTTGGTTTTTTAGCATTTACTGTTTCATT
This sequence comes from Wenyingozyma ramenticola, assembly GCA_024271885.1. Taxonomy (NCBI): domain Eukaryota; kingdom Fungi; phylum Ascomycota; class Pichiomycetes; order Pichiales; family Pichiaceae; genus Wenyingozyma; species Wenyingozyma ramenticola. The sequence goes on from JANBXF010000002.1 coordinate 113,875, forward strand.
GCCATCGGTTGAAAGTGTGCTAGTATTGGAACTACCAATACCGAATTTTGATAAAGTTCCCTTAACGTCACCAAAGGCTTCTCTCTCACCTTGAATAACAATAGTTGGTTCAGAACCTGTCAAGACTTTTTCGGCCATTTTGATCAAATCTTCCCTTGTGACTCTATCAATCTTTTCACACATTTCGATAACACCCACTCTCTTTCCATAAATTTGTAATTGTCTACCCATGTCTTCCAATTTAACCATTCTAGCTTCAAGATTCATCATCAAAGATGATTTCAACTGATTCTTGGCACGTTTGACTTCATTTTCACTCAATGCACCTTTTCCTACATCACGGGAGAACAATAAACTCAATTCATAACCCAATAACTCACCCATTACACGATCGGCATTAGGTACACAACTTAATGACAATCCGAACAAACCAGAATCTGTGAAATTATGAATAAAAGATTTACAAGATTCAACAAATCCATATTGATTCAATACTCTTGTATATGCTCTGGAGTACATTCCCTTTCCTGGACCACCAGCTGAAAATGATCCACCACCACCTAATAACATCTGTAAAGTGGCTAATGTGTAAACATTATCATCAGTGATTGGAACACCTTCAAATCCTACATGAATATGGTGGAATTCCTCCAAATATGACATTTCTTCTGGCGATGGTATCGAAATTTCTCCTCCAGTATAGACGGATTTCTCTTTGATTACAGTTTCAGTGGACTTGGATTTGAAATCTTCAAAATATTTTTCAGTCAACTCTGTAGCTTGTTCCATCGATACACCTGACATTGCAACAACTAAATTCTCAGGTTTGTAAAATAAATCTCTATATTCCATCAAAAAGTCTCTATTTATGTGTTGTAATTGTTCTTGAGGGCAAAGTAAAGGAGATCCAAGAGTCTTATAGTTGTAAGCAGCCTGTTGTAAAAGTTCAGGAAGTATTAAATCATGCTGTAACCAAATTTCACTCAATTCGTAAGAAGCTGTTGTCACTTGATCTTGAACTTCTTCCTCTGTATAAAGTGGTTTTGAGATGGTCTCTGATAATAATCTGTACATCTTCTCGACATCTGGCTTGAAAGTAGAAGCCTGGTAGACCATAGCTTCTCTTGAAGAAGCACATATATAATTACCACCTAGGAGGTTCAAGTTTGCAATCATTTCTTTTCCTGTGAAATTTTCGGTTGATTTGAAAGCCATTCTATCGGTTAAGTGGGATGCACCAATCAAATTTGCACTATCTTCATATCTGGATCCAGCATCTATGTACATTCCAATACCTGCAAAATGGGTTGGTGTACGGTCTACAATCAACTTGATACCATTCGGTAATGTCTTTATATCTGTCTCTGACTCCACAGCAGTAGAAAATTTCTTCCAAGCTATGGAGGAGTTTTTAGGCAGTAGTCTGCCTATACTAGAGTTTCTCAAAGTTTTTGAAGCGGCAAGCATTTTCAATCAGCTGTACCTAATACTCATATACTTCTCTTATGGAATACTGACTGGATATACACCTTTACAACTCACCAAGAAGCACAGTAAAAGTGACCATACTGTACACTCTGAAAAAAGATCCAGACCATCATCACAGATATGTCATCGACGTTCTCGACGCAAGGCAAGGCAAATACGGCGCGACGCTGAAATGAACGAAAAGCTTGATGACTCTTTTGCCGATGACATCTGTTCTCTGTCAAAGGGAGGATGATTCATTTGTTCAGTTTGATCTCCAGCTATCGAAGGGGGTCTGATATAAGTGGAGATTGAGTGTTAGAGCAAGCAATAGATATCACAATGGCTCCAAGAAAGTTTCATATCAAAGTCCCAGCCTCTTCTGCCAACATAGGACCAGGTTTTGACGTTTTAGGTATTGGTTTAAATCTATACCTTGAATTAAAAGTTACAATCGATGAAGAACTTTATGGTGAAGAGTCTTCCAAAGATCCTCAAAACTGTATTTTGAGTTATGAAGGTGAAGGAGCTAATGATGTTCCATATAACTCAGAAGAAAATCTAATCACTAGAACTGCATTATACATCTTACGTTGTAATAAAGTTAGATCATTTCCAAAGGGTACTAAGATACATGTAATTAATCCTATCCCATTAGGTAGAGGTTTAGGTTCATCTGGTGCAGCTGTTGTTGCAGGTGTGATGTTAGGTGATTCAGTAGGTAAATTAGGTTTTACTAAACAAAGAATGTTAGATTATTGTCTTATGATTGAAAGACATCCAGATAATATTACCGCAGCTATAATGGGTGGGTTTGTTGGTTCTTATTTAAGAGATTTAAGTCCTGAAGATATGAGTAGAGTAGAGATTCCATTAAGTGAAGTTTTACCTGAACCTGCAGGTGGTCAAAATACAGGTTTAATTCCTCCTGAACCACCACTGAATATTGGACGTCATATCAAATATGATTGGTGTAAAGATATCCATTGTATTGCGATTATACCACAATTTGAAGTCTCAACTGCTAAATCAAGAGGTGTATTACCAAAGAGTTATGAAACTAAGGATATTGTTTTTAATTTACAAAGAATAGCCGTTTTAACTACTGCATTAACCAAATATCCACCTGATCCAGAGCTTATATACCCAGCAATGCAAGATAGAATACATCAACCATATCGTAAAGTTTTAATTCCAGGTTTAACTGAGGTATTGTCATCGGTCACCCCAGAGACTCATAAAGGTTTATTGGGTATTTGTCTTTCAGGTGCTGGTCCAACTATTTTAGCTTTGGCTACTGAAAATTTCGATGCTATTGCTTCTGAAATTATCAATAGATTTGCCAAAGAAGGGATCAAATGTGACTGGAAGTTACTTGATCCAGCATACGAAGGCGCCACTGTAGAGGAATTGTGACTATCCAAATTATAAATAACCTAGATACATATATATATTACATAAATTTCTAATGAACAGAACACTAATCAACTGAAAACTAAAACCAAAATACAAATTTACTTTTTTTCCTGCGTCGATCGACTCCCTTTGTAATTTTGGCTGCCTGCGAGAAACTCGAAGGGAAAGATTGATTGATAACTTGTAAAGTGATTGATTGATCACCTATGATAAAGATGATTAAGAGATAGAAGTGTATCTTTGTTTTCTTAAGAACAATCGATAATCGCATACATACCAACACTTGTTGCCCTTTTGTCAATTTCAAATTTAAATTCATTTGATTCAATCGGATATTGATTTAAGTAGCAGCATCTATCGCATTTTGAATTAACTTAGAGTCAAGAACAGTTCAACTTTTAAGAATCAATTCTAACTTATCAAGGGTCTGTACATATACATAATAAAGGACAGCATTGAAAACACTTGAAGGCAGTTGGTTTATTTTTCTTTCATTCTTTCTTTCCACATTTGATAAAATACAGTACAAATCATATAATAAACATAACATAACATAACATAATCATAATCATAATGGGTTACTTAGGTTTAACAGCACTTAGTGCATTGACTGTAGTTGGTGGATACATGTTATTCAATGGGAATGGAGAAACTTTCAACGTTGGTGAATTTTTAGAGACAACAAATCCATATATGTGGGCTAATCTTGGTATTGTATCGTGTATTGGTATGTCAGTTGTTGGTGCAGCTTGGGGTATTTTCATTACAGGTTCAACAATTTTAGGTGCTGGTGTTAAAGCACCTAGAATCACAACTAAGAATTTAATTTCAATTATTTTCTGTGAAGTTGTTGCTATTTATGGATTAATTATGGCAATTGTATTTTCATCAAAATTAACTTCTGTTTCAGCAGATACTTTATATACAAAGAATAATCTATATACAGGTTATTCATTATTTTGGGCAGGTATAACTGTTGGTTTCAGTAATTTAATCTGTGGTGTTGCAGTTGGTGTTACTGGTTCTACAGCTGCTATTTCAGATGCTGCAGATTCTTCATTATTCGTTAAGATTTTAGTTATTGAAATTTTTGGATCTGTATTGGGTTTATTTGGTTTGATTGTTGGTTTACTTATGGCTGCTAAAGCTGGTGAATTTGAATAATTGAAACTAAACAAAAATAACTTCCCATAACGTTGTATATCACTATATATAAAAGGATATTAAAAATAAAATTACAATAAACTGATAAAAATAGTAACTTATTTGTATATTTATTAATATTTAATTTATTCAACTTCCATATAATCTGGATTTTTCTTTAGTATAACAATACCTTCTAAAGAACTAGAAAGACTTATATATTCATCATTTTCTAATTCAGCACGTTCACCATGACCTAATAATACAGGTGTAAGATGAGTAACCCAACCAGTTATAGTCTTTGGTTTACCTGCTTGACCAACTGTATCTACAACTTGACCAACTCTAACGTTTACTTTAATTGGTTCAAGATTTTCATCAACTGTAATTAACATTCTTGGATGAATTGCAGGTGTAACATAATATAATAAATTAGAATCAGTTGCTAATTTATACATATCAGAACCTAATATGAAAGAAGTTGGATCTAATAAACTAACACAAATTGTTAATAATGAAGCTAATGAAACTTTTGATAAAATTAAATGATCTGTATTAAATGGATTTAATGATAATGTACCTTTACCAAGATGAACTAAACCTTGAGAAATTCTTGTCATAAATAATGCCCTTTGTTCATTACTATAATATGAAGCTAATTGTCTTAATAATTGAGCTAATCTTGCATTATTTGTACCTGCACCACATAATCCCATACCAAATATAGAATTCATTGAAACATCTAAATCATTATCATGTGAATAACGTGAAAGAGTTTCATAAACATTCATTGAAGCACTTGAACAAGAAACAAGACCCATTGCCAATGGAACAGCTCTTTTAATTAATGGATTACCATAATGCATAAGATGACGGAAATGTCTTAATGACATTTCTTGTCCAACTTCTTCACCCATTGCAATTAAAGCTAAACCTAATACTGCATAACCTTGATAAGCTTCATCTTCATCTTCATCATCTTTATTATCTTTATCTTCATCTTCTTCATTAGTTGATTCTTTCTTTTCTGTTGTTTCTGTTGTTGTTGTGGTAATGGTGGTGGTGGTAGTAGTAGTAGCATTATTAGTACCATCAGCTGCTGCATTTTCACCAGTTGCTTCTTCTTCATCATCCTCGTCATCATCATCATCATCTTTTTCTTCTTTTGGTTTAATGGTACATAATTCTAATAATGATTGAATTTGTAAAACATTACCAGTACCAGCATATGAACAAATATTAACCAAGACTTTCAAACCTTTTGAAATTGGATGTTCAATTGCATCAATTGTTTCCAATACGTCATCAACTTGTTCATATTTACCCATATATAATAAACCTAAACCTAATGAAATAAATCTAATCCATTTATTAGTCAATTCATTAAATTCTTTTTCTAATAAAGATTGTAAAATTGATGAAGTAATATCACCATTACATGTACCAACAAATACATGACCTAATGCTAAACCTGCTAAACATTGAACATCAATTGAATATGAAGAATCTGAAACTAAAGGTAATAAAAGATTTAAAACATCTTCATTTTCACTACCTGCAAATGCAATACCAATACCATTTATAGCAGCTTTTAAGATATCTTGATCTTTTGTTTCAGAATTAATATAATCTTGTAATAATAATAAAGTAGCATCGACTTCATCATGAACACTTGTTGATGAAATACCCATACCTAATAAAGCACCAGCTTTAACTTTACTTTGATCACTATAAAGATATTCATTTAAGATTTGTAAACCTTCTTGAGTATCCCAAAGATGAACTAAACCTAAAGAAGCAGTTGTTGATAACATACCTTCATTTTTAGTTTTATAAATCCATTTTTCATCAGAGATTAATTTTTCTGAACCAAAACCACAATTTAAGAAAGATGAAACAAAAGCAGAAGCTAAATTTTGACCTGCACTTTCTAATTTTGAACCACTTGATAAACTTGAACTACCACCATTTGAAGCAGAATCTAAATGACTCTTATAAACATCTTCAGGGACTTTTGGTTGTGATAAATTTAATTCACTAATTAAATATTTAAAATATTCATTAATCTTGATATTTGAAATACATTCTTGAACTGATTCATTTTCAACTTTAAAACAAGAATTTTGTCTACCAAGTATAAAACCTAATTGTTTATGAATTAATTCATCATTTGTTGCATCAAATACAGATTTAATCAATGATTCATCACCTAATTTGATGGCAAGAGTTAAAGCTTGTGGTAATTGATCATTTGAAAGGTAAATTGTGAAAGCAGTATTTAAGAAAGCTAAATCATCAGGAGGTGCTAATAAAGGAACACAACTTACCATATAATTACAAACTCTTGAATAAGTGTTTTTATCTATAAATTGAGGTAATTTTTCAATTTCTTCAATTTCTAATAATAAATCAATTGCTTCAGCTTCTGTATTATTTTTCAAGAAATGAGGAACAATTTCTAAACTTAATTTGATCAAGTCCTTTTTGATGATTTCATTTTCTTTTAATTTTGCATCTCTTTTAGCAATTGAATCGATATCGGTATCATCAACATCTTCTTTATCATCAGTTTTCAAAGTCAAATTCTCATCATCTTCCTTTTCATTATCTTCCCCTTCCTCAGCTTCTTTAACACTATTACTGAAAGCCAAGATTTCTTGATACTCTTCACCGATTTCCAAAGCCAAATGTCTTAGGTATTCATGACCCCAATTACCAATTGATTCATTGATATAACTTTTCAATCTATATTTCAAACATTCACGTACGTAATCTTTTCCATCTTCATCTGAATAAGTCATACCTAAAACAGACAAGATATCAGCAAGTTTATATTTCAAATCGGTATCGTTATTAGCCCATGTTGGGCTTTCATAAAGTTTGACTAAAGTTGGATAAAAAGGTCTTAAAAATTTCAATGGTTTTGGAACAGCAGTCATTGAAGAAGTTGATTCCTTTATGAAAATTTCAAGATTTTCTAATGATTTAGAATACAATTCTATCTTAGGTTCAGTTAATCTTTCGACTAACATTTCTAATTCTTCTTTCAAACGTTGATCTTCTTCACTCAATTCTTCTTCTCCTTCTTTGTTATCTTTACTATCTTTACTATCTTTACCTGATTTCTTCAATTCATCTTTATCAGTACTAGTTTCTTTGTCTTTCGAACTCTTGGTAGAGTCCTTCTTCACTTTCTCTTCAACAGGAGCCATTGTGATGATGATGTAATTGACCAATTGACTTGATTAACCTAGTCTTTAAATACATCAATCAACCGTTTATTAACTTTCATTTTGGGTGGCAATTTGATCGGTTTATTCGAGAGGCGAGATTCAAAAACAATTGTTGGTTCACGGGTGTTTGAGTATTTTGATACTATGATTTTAGTTTTATTGGTTAGGTATACAAATAATTAAGACTAATAGTACATTGATATATAAACTAAGTAAACAGAAATAAATAATTGAGCAAGTAAGGTAAAGAAAGGGCAGGTAATAATCAATTGAATCAATTGAAGTAAATCAATTCAAGAGTCTTTCATCGATATTGATAACTTCATCTTTAACTTCATTTGAGTTTTCATTAGAGTTATCCTGTGATGAAGAAGACGATGAAGATGAAGAAGATTGGTGTGATTGTGATTGTTGTTGTTGTTGTTGGTGTTGGTGTTGTTGTGTGAGTTGTTGCGATGGTTGTTGTTGTTGTTGTTGTTGTTGTTGTTGTTGTTGTTGTTGATTTTGATAAACGTTATGATTTTGAGATTGTTGTTGATTATATTGTTGTAATGTTGAAAAATGATGATTATTGAATTGAGGCATATTCATCATATTTATACTATTAATCATATTCATATTTGACAAGTTCATATTGTTTAAATGATGAGAATTGTTTGGTAATTCACTTTCTTTCAAAGCTTGAGCTGCAGCAACAACAGCTGCGGCTTGAGCTTGTGCATTTGAAGAAGGATCATCTTTCTTACCATTGGTGTTGTTAGGATTGTTATCATCTTGTTGTGGGAGATGATGATTTTGTGGTTGATTAGACCAAGCTAAATTTTCCTGTACGGCTTGTAAATGATGATGATGTTGTAATAATTGAGCTTCTAATTGTTCTTGTTGAGTTAATCTTCTATTTTTAATATGATTACTTGTAGTAACCAATCCTTTTTTCTTTAAGATTCTAATTTCATTATAAATATCTTCTCTTTTGATGATAAGATCAGGAAAGATTGTGTTCAATTTATGATGAATTACACTTGGTTTATCACCAGTTATGTATAATTCTTTTATAGTAGTATTGACTTGATTTGAACGTTTTCTTAACATTGGGAAATTAATCAAAGGATCTAATTTTGGATGATTATGTGTATTTTCACTAATTTTCAAAGTCCAATTGTTTTTCTTTTTGGAGTAGTTAGCAACCATTGCAAATGGACATTTGATTTTCTTTGATCCAATTTTTTTAGATGCAGAGTAATCATCGTCGTGGGGTGAAGATTGGTTGTTATTGGTGGTATTAGCGGAATCAGGGTTACTGTCATCATTTAAATCAGTTATACCATCTAAACCTAATTGATTCTTCTTACCCTTCTTTTCTCTATAAGTACCACCTAATTCACAAGTAAAATAAATAGCTTTATTATTTGAATGAGCAATTGCAATTCCAAATTCATTTTTTTTACCAAATTCTTTAACGAATTCCTTTAAGACATTAACATTATCGAATGTTTGATCTTCAATTACTGGTGTGATTAGGTACTCATTTGGATCACCCATACCTTCTTGATCATGGGGATTTATGTTCTGTTGTTGTTGTTGTTGTGTGTGTTGTGTGTGTTGTGGGAGATGTTGTTGGATATGTTGTTGTGGGTGGTGTTGGATATGTTGTTGTTGCTGTTGCTGTTGTTGTTGTTGTTGTTGTTGTTGAATATGTTGAGGTAAAGGGATATGTTGAATATGTTGTTGATGTAAAGGATGTAATTGTTGATGATACTGTTGTTGTTGTTGCAAGAAAGCTTGTTGATGTTGAAGATAAACATTTTGTTCTTGTTGTAAAGCCTGTTGTTGTTGTTGTTGCTGTTGTTGTTGTTGAGGTGGTTGATGAAAAGCTACAGCAGCAGCAGCGGCTTGTTGAGCTACTAATGATTCATTTACCAATCTAAAATCATTACCATTTGAATTCGAGTCAACGTTTTTAGTATTAGTAGTTGTATTGGTATTATTACTGTTGCTATTTGAATCTTCAGATAAATTAACAGTCAATTGATCTAAATTATGATGATGAGAGATCAAATCATCTTCAATATTTTGATTATGATTATGGTTATGATTATGATTATGATTATTTATATGATGATTAGTAGTGTTTAAATTAGAAAGAGAATCTGACTCTTTATCTAATTTAGGCAAAGAGGACATAGTGGATTCGTGTAATATACAATCTGACAGATGAATGGGGTGAGTTGTGAAGTGACTGTACTCTGCGATAAGTATGCAATGAACAGATAAGATAATGATATATTATATTATATTATATTATATTATATTATATTATATTATATTATACTATACTTAACTATACTTAACTATACACTATAAAGAGTGTAGTGTAGCTTCCAAAGGTCGTGGTTGAAAATTATTTTATTATTATTTTGTTTACGGTGCACACAATTTCTCGCTCGCTTTCTTTCTGAGATCTCGTTTCTTTCTTTTGTTCTGTGAGAAAAACTGTTTTTTTGAGGCGGGTAATTTTTTATTTTTTTTCGTTCATCAGTTTTTTGTTCAGTAGTTTTTTTGCGCGCTTTGAGAGAAAGAAAGAAAGAAGGGGTGGGTTTTAGTTTAGTTTAGGGTGATAAAATATAAGAGGTGCACGGGTGTGTAGACGGGGATATTGGTAAATAATATGGTGTACAGGTGTTTTTTAAGGACGGCATATATTGTCCCGATTAGGCAATTTCGGAGAAAAATATCTGGTTTAACATCAGTATAACTAACTATAGATTGATTTCTTGGTTTTCGTTCAGTTTGATAATTTTGTTATAACTACACTAACAATGACAGATTCAAAGAAGAAAATAACAAGGGTGAGGACAGGTTGTTGGACGTGTAAGAAAAGAAGAAGAAAATGTGATGAATCAAAACCTGAGTGTAAGAATTGTATTAAAACAGGTAGAAAATGTGAAGGTTATGGTATTAGATTGACTTTTAATAATAACGGTGGTGGTAATGATGTGGGTTCTACTGGTTTGATTAATGGGATTGCTATCAATTCAAAAAAGAGATTGACTAGTGGTACCACTACCACTACCACTCCATTGAAAAGAGAAATTGAATCTAGTGAAGATAGTTCTACTCCTAGTTTGAAAAAATCACCTACACCCGTTAATAATAACAGCACTGACATAACAGATCCTTATCAATTCGAGTCTGCTTTATATGGAGGTTTGGATTACTTATTAAGTTTCCCCATGAATTCTGAATCGGTATCAGGAACTAATTCAATCAGTACTTTGAATTCAGATACGATAACACAAGAAACTGATCAAACTAATACTCCATTGTTCCCCCCATTAACACCATCTATTTTTGAATTCTTAGAATCTCAAAGAGAATCTCCAAATCCAATGAATTTGAATAATATTATAACAAATGGTAATAATAATAATAACAACGGTAATGGTAATGGTAATAACGATTTCAATCTCGATTTATCGACTTTCATAGACAATACAAATTTATATCCTTCAATACAGACTAATGAAGAAGATGATTTCGAATTAGTCAATCCACAACATCGTCAACAACTACTGATGTATCATAAACAATTCACAAATAACCATGATGAAGAGAATGATAATACTAATAATGACAATAACAATACAAATAATTCAAAATTATATGCAAATGATATTAAATCATTGAGTAATACTTTAGAAGACAAGATGATGTTGAAACATTTCTTTGATAAATTACTGCCTTTATTAGATTCTCATCCCAATTCTCCATGGCCTGAATTAGCTTTGAAATATTGTGATATTGAAATAGCTAGAAGTTGTTTCATTTCCTTAAGTTGTATTCATTTATATGAACAAGGAGGTGAAAATGAATTTTATAAAAGAGGTATGTTACATATCAATAATACAATGGAGTATCTTGTTAAATACATGAAATCAAATCAAAGAAGAGATTATTATATTCAATTACAACAACATCAAAAACAACAACAACAACAACAACAACAACAACAACAACAACAACAACAACAACAACAACAACAACAAAAGCAACAAAAGGCAAGTAAATCAAATGATTCAAATGATGGTATAACCATTTCTAAAATAGTCGATAATTTAAAAGATGAATCGGATAATGAAAAGCAAAAACAAACGAATTTCTTCGTTATACTGTTATTAATCTACGTTCATTTATTATTCGGGATCTTGGAAAGTGGTAGATCTGCATTATCCAGAGTATTCCTCAGTTTATTTGCATCTATTTCAGAAGATAAAACTTTCCAAAAAGTTATGAGTAGAATCGATCAATCACAGACTTTGATTTGTGTATTGTCTTGGTTTGATACGATTTGTGCAGTTATTTCACCAGATTGCAGATTACCTTACTGTAATCCACTCTGGTACGGTAAGAAAAATGATTTAATCTCAACTGCAAAGATGAATGGGTGTCCTGGTGAGATATTCGAGTCAATTGCTGAAGTTTGTAAAATCAGACATGATTTGAAAAATGGGAAATTGAAAAATCATCTGGATTTAAGTCTTAAATTCGAAAGAATTAAGTTTCAAATCTTGAACTATAGAGATTATGTTCCTTTGGAGTTGGGTAATAATAATAGTAACACCAAGGACAATAAAAATAAAAATAAAAATTTATCATCATATAGTTATGAAGATCGATTACATGGAGCTCAATGCTGGTCATTGGCAACTTACATCAAACTACTTGAAGTTTGTAAAATCGATCAAGATACTTATGAATCAACAATCGAACAATGCATCAAAGAGTTCATAATCACATACAAGACACTTAATTCTAACTCCCCGATAAGAACCCAGATGGTATGGCCTATTTTCTTAGTCGCTACAAAGTGTATTAAAGAAGAGGATAAATTAGAATTAATGAAATTTATGAATAAATTATACGAGACTGTTAAAATGGGTACTATTATAACTATGATTAAAATAGTTAATCAAGTTTGGGAAACTGGTTTGACTAGTGAAGAAATATTAGGTGGTAAAGAATGGTTAAGTTCAGGTATTGATTATTTACCAATATAAAATTAAAAAAATAAACTAGGTGAAAAAAAGAAACCTTTAATTGTATTATATGATTATGTTATATTATATTAACTTAATTTAATTAAAAATAGATTATAATTTTTGCATAGCGGCAACATCACTTGATTGAACGTGATCTTCATCTTCTTCAATAGCACCTTGTAAATCATCCATAGAAACTTTTTCATCTTCAACAACACAGTTGATTTGTAATTTCTTGATACCAAAACCAACTGGGATAAATTGATGACCACCCCAAACTAAACCATCCATTTCAATGGCTTTAACATTAGCGAGTAATTGATCAAGATCAGTTTCATCATCCCATGGCTTAACATCTAAAGTAATAATAGATTTTGAAGCTGGTTTTGGACCTTTAGCAGCCTTCTTAGCAGCGTATTCAGCTAATCTTTGTTGTTTTAATTTTTCAGCTTCTTCATCAACTTCTTCATCAGATGAACCGAATAAATCGACATCATCGTCATCTTCTTCAGCAGCAGCAGCAGCAGCTGGAGCAGAAGCGGATTTTGGAGCGGTACCTTGTGGTAAAGTTTCAAATTCATCGTTGAATGAAGCAATGTGGTTGAACCATCTGGCGAATTCTGGGAATTTAGATTGGAAAGATTTGTAAACCTTTACGTCTTCTTGAGTGGCGGAAGTACTATTTTGGTTATAAGTTAGTAATTGTAATTAGTTAAATTATAATTATTACCAATAAAGTTTATTCAAATCAATTGAGATAATCAGGGGTTAAAGTGAAAATACTTAAGACTTTTTTGATACTCATACGACGGGTCTTGAGGCCATCTCATAAACATGGACCAAAGAATTCGATCATCATTTAGCTCAATTGATTTGAAAAAAAACTGTTTTAAAAGGTTCAAGAAAGAAACCACGGTAATCATTTATTACAAAATGAAACAAAATGAAACATACCCATCAACGTAAGACTTGTCGGCTAAGAAAGTGTTTAAAGCGGATAAAGTTTCCAACTTAGTGAAATCTGAGAAAGACATTATTATAGAATATGATCTGTTATATGGATAAAGAAAGAAATTAAAGGGAAAATTGTGATACTAAAGTAAAAGAAAATCAATGAAAGAATCACTTACTTACTTTTAAATCATCGTTGGCCACTCAGCAAAAATTTTTTGAGGAAGGAAAATTTCCAAATTTTGAAAAAATAAAAATTCGGCACGGGTTACCCGGTGTGGCTGGTTAGTGACTGTCACGTGGTCTGTGGCTGGGATTTTTTGCTAATTGTGGCTGGTGTATTTGCAATACAACATTTTCAAATAGTTGTATATTTGGTCTCAGGTGTACCTTTTCAGGATGAACGAAACACCAAAATAAAATGAACCATGTTTAAATCATAAGGAGTTAGATATAGGATAAGATAATGAATCTAAGTAATATAGTAGATAACGAAAAGTGTGATTTCAATTCAATATGGCTCCTTTAGCTGAGAAACCGGTTTTACCACAGGCGCTTTCAACTACTTTCAATCAAAGGTTGAAAGGTATTCCAAACACGCTTTATATTTCAACTTCATTACCATCAAGATCAACAAAGAGAAATACTCAAACTATAAATTATGCTGAATTAGATCAAGATTTCGATTTTGATGATAATGATAACAATGGATATGATGATGCTGGGAATGATAACGATAATGATTATGATGAGGATGATTTAGGTAATGGGTATGGTAATGGTAATATAGGAGGTAATAATAATAATAATAATAATAATAATGAAGATCCAACGGTGAATTTATCAAATTATCAAGGTAAAGAAGCTTCAAAGGCTAAACCATTAACTATATTCAATGCTCAACAATTACAATACAATTCATCATTTGCAGAATCAATGATTCCAATAAAGTTAAATTTAGATTATCAAGGAAATAAAATATCAGATTTATTTTTATGGAATCTTAATGAAAAATTAATTACACCTGAATTATTCACCCAGATTTATTGTCAAGAACTAGAATTAACTTCTCAATCTATCTCAAATGAAATCTTGAAACAAATTAATCAACAAATTGAAACTTATTCTTTGATAATCAATACTCCTTTACCTTTACATTTATTACCTGTAAATGAAAGAAATGAATTACATGTCATCTTAGACGTTTCAATCAATTTAGATAATCAATTATACGAAGACAAAGTTGAATGGGATTTATTAAGTACTAAAATCACACCTGAAGAATTTGCCGAAACAGTTTGTAAAGATTTGATCTTACCAAAGGAATTTCAAACAGCAATTGCTGTATCGATTCATGAATCAATTTTGAAATTCAAAAAGGAATTGATTGAAAATCCACAATTAATCATTTTCAACAATGATGATCTTTCAAATTCAAATATGGTTTATAAATCTTCTCTTTCTACAGTACAAGGTATAAGATACGATTTGAAGAATCTTGGTTCAAAATTCCAGCCGAATGTTGAAATTTTAACACAATGGGAAATTGAAAAGAGAGAAATTGAAAAGGAAAGAAATATAAGAAGATTGAAAAGAGAAAGTATGAGAATCCAAGACGTTCAATCCAATCCAAATGGTTTGAATTCTTCAATTGGTGAACCTGGTTCTAAAAGATCAAGATATAGAAGAAGATATGATGAATTACAAGGTACTTGGAAAAATATTTAGTAGTAAAGTATATATAATCGAAACTGTTTTTTGTATATTAAAATTAATGTATTACATATTATTATTATTAATTAGTAGTCAATAATTCATGAATAACCCAATTTAATTCATCCTGTGTACCTATACTCTTGTTGGTTGTAGTTGTAGTTGTTGCACCACCTGCCGTACTCTCTTTGAGTCTACGATTTTTCAACTCTTCTTTATCCTTTAATAGATAAGAAATTTTTGATGGTTTCACTATAGTATTACTAGAACTACTACTCGTCCCCGTACCAACACCAACTCCAACTCCTCCTACATTAGTCGTACTAACAACAGGATTAGAATAAATCTCTTGAAGCTCTAAATCATCATCATTCTTCAACCAATTCATATTAACATAGTAATTTGTACCAAATTGTTGAATTAAGTGAGGTTGTTGTATCAATGTATCATTTAAATCTTCAATAGTTAACGTTATACTTCTCTTTTTATTTTCTCCTGATTTAAGGTTATCTCCATTATCGTTGTTAAGATTATTATCGCTATTCTCGTTGTTATTATTGGTAGTAGTAATGTTATTATCACTCTCATCGGGTATTATTGAACCATTTGATGTATTATTCAAGATATCATCATCTTGAGCTTGATTTCTATATTTCACTATATCTATAGCGTTTCCTATAATATTTTTCAAGAAAGTCTCTAATGATAAACTCAAAAATTCTAATGTCTTTTCATTCAAATCACCTAATAGACCATTTTCACGTTGAATACTCAATACCCTAGATTTTAAATTCTCCATATCTGGTAACTCATATGATTCTGAACATAATGGAACTTGTATACCATGTAATACATCTTGACCCCATTGTGAAGTATTATTCGTTGTACTTATAGCACTTTCTTCAAGATTTTTCAATAAATTTTGTTTATGAAGTTCAAAATTTGTTATTATTGGTATACGTGGTACAATTGACTGTCTTGTTAATGTAATTATTGAATTATTCATATTTTTCTTACCACTTTCTTTGGTGATCATCTTCAGTCTTTTCCTTTCTCTTATAGGTAATGCCAAAATATTCTTTTGAATTAATTCATATTGACTCGATTTATTACTTGAATTATTCTTTCTCTTTTTATTATTAATACCATTTAACTGTTGTTGTTGATTACCAAAACCTGAATTAGCATATCCAAACAAAGGCTCATCTCTTAATGAATTTGCTAGATTTGCCAATAACAGTTGATTATGCATCCTGATGGTAGACTTATCATTTTTCAATATCTCATTTAATTTCGTAACTAATTCATTACGTGATAATTTTCCAACTAGAAATAAACTAACTGCTATTTGATAATCATCCCATTTATTACCAAGCTTTTTCTGAAATTCGATCACTATTGGATTGATCTCTATTCTACGCGATGAACCGTTCTTGGGCACTTGTTTATTGCTTATACTACTAACATTATTATTAGCGACATTATTATTATTACCATTGTCTTTAATTGATGGAGATGAATTTGGTGCTGTTGTAGCAGAAGAGTATAAATTCGACGATGACGCAGATTGCGGTACCGATACCGACACAGGAGCCATATTGACTAGTACACTATTTGATTATCACTCCACTTTGACTCCACACTGATTGATTGATCAATATACGCCAACTGCACCTTCTTCACTTCTCTTATAACTACTTCTTCTATCTAATCTTCTTTCATACTTAAAATCTACAAAAATGTTCACGAGCCACATTTGAAGCGGGTGTTGTGGCTGGTGAATGAACAGATTTATTTCTGTTAATTGTGGCGCATAACTTTCGGTGGCTGTGCTTTCAACATATGTGGCGGTGCTGGTGTAATTTAGTCTGTGGCTGGTGCCTCACTAAGCTTGGAAATTCTTGGTATCACTACATTTTGGTTTGAAAGGTTGGTAGCTATTCAGATATACCCACATGTATGTATGTATGTATTCGTCTGCATACTAGTTAAACATATATCCATATACACAGACACTTCCCATACAAGCGTCTACCTCGCTTAGTTGACGATATCCAGTATTCCTCCCATTCCTATCATTGTCGCCGGTTCACGAAGACAATAGGATCAATTAAGTTCAATTGTTACTATAAATAACCCTCCCTCTTTTTTCACCGCGTGTACCTTACTTCAATTTGTTACCTCCGTTGTTGGTATAAAAAGACTCAACAATTTCCCCCCGAAAACAACTGGTTAATACTCAATTCAATATCGAATTTTGTTTCAATCTTTTGATCCCTTTTGTATAGTTCACAGGAAGCTGTGTTTTTTTGTCATAAATTTGAAAAATCAATCGAAAAAGAATCAATCACAATGGGTCAGTATCATAATTTACGTATATTTGATCAAGATTTCTTTGTCGATGAAAAATTCCAATTGATAAAACCATTGGGTCAAGGTGCTTATGGTGTAGTATGTTCTGCAAGGTATAGTGAAGATTCAGATCCAAATAGTGAAAATTCTTCAGATATAGCTATCAAGAAAATTACAAATATCTTTGGTAAGAAAATCATATGTAAAAGAGCTTTAAGAGAGATTAAGTTATTGAGACATTTCAGAGGTCATAAGAATATTACCCATTTATATGATTTGGATATAGTAAGTGATCAATTGGGTAATTTCAATGAAGTTTATCTCTATGAAGAATTGATGGAATGTGATATGCATCAAATTATCAAATCAAATCAACCTCTAACAGATTCTCATTTCCAAAGTTTCATATATCAAACTTTATGTGGTTTGAAATATATTCATTCTGCAAATGTTTTACATAGAGATTTAAAACCAGGAAACTTATTAGTGAATGCAGAATGTGATTTGAAAATTGCAGATTTTGGTTTAGCAAGAGGTTATTCAAATGAACCTGAGAAGAATATCGGTTTTCTAACTGAATATGTTACTACCAGATGGTATAGAGCTCCAGAGATTATATTAAGTTTCCAAGAATATACAAAGGCAATTGATATTTGGTCTGTTGGTTGTATATTAGCAGAATTATTGGGTAGACATACTATCTTCAAAGGTAGTAATTATATCGATCAATTGAACCAAATTTTCCATGTATTAGGTTTACCTTCTGATGATACAATCAATTCTCTTAAATCAGATCGTGCAAGAGACTATTTATTAGGATTGAAAAAAGATGTTAATTTCAAGAATATAAAACCATTGAATGAATTATACCCTCAAGCAACTCCATTATCATTGGATTTATTGTCAAAGATGTTATGTCTTGATCCAAGAGATAGAATTACAGTAGAAGAAGCTTTAGAACATCCTTATTTAGAAATATGGCACTCAGAAGAAGATGAACCTGAATGTACAGAAAATTTTGATTTCTCTTTTGAAATCGTTGATGATCTAAATACAATGAGAGATATGCTCATTTCTGAAGTACAGACTTTCAGAGATTTTGTTAGGAAACCATTGGATGATAGTATTGATGAAGATGATTCTACTGATCAATCTACATCATCTATCGACCAGCAACAGCAACAGCAACAACAACAGCAACAGCAACAGCAACAGCAACAGCAACAGCAACAGCAACAACAACAACAGCAACAACAACAGCAACAGCAACGATCAACTCAAGAGTACGAGTTTTCACCTGCATCAACAGTTCAAAACAGCACTGGTACAACTCTACATCAACCACAATTAGAAACTCCAAGTGCTGAAAATTTTGATTTCTCAGATTTACCTCCTTTACCTGAAGAAACAATGATGAATACTAGCTTTCCAACTTCAAACATAGACAATGCAGCAGGTGGTTTCTTTGACTTGGAACAAGAGTTACAGTATGGTTTAGACGGTTTACAATTCAGAGACGGTATGTAAAATAAAAACTTCTTTAATCGTGAAAATAGTATTACATTTTATTTATTTATTTATTTATTTATTCATTTAATTATTAATTAAATTATCCATTGATTTAATCAACCTCCTTTAATTGTGTATGTAAACGAAATCATCATGATCATCATTACTCAGTGAATTCATACTATTGAATGATAGATAATCCCCATCAAAAGCCCTTCTTAACCAAGTCAATAATTTATCATAAACGATAACATTGGCATTATGATACCGTATAGAGTGATCACTATCTGGGAAAACATGCAAATCATAATTTTCAACCCCATTCAAATCCAATAAATCTAAGAAATTCAACATGTTTTGGAAATGAACATTGTCATCACCTGTACCATGCATTACTAAAAACCTTTCAACGGATTTAAACCCATCAATAGCATGGATTGAAGAATTGTAATAATTTGGATTGTCCTTAGGTTGATGCATATATCTTTCTGTGTATATCGAATCGTAAAATTGCCAATTCGTCACAGGTGCAACTGACATACCGTATTTGAAAATATTTCCCGCATCTCTTTCAATTGTTTTCAAAGTCATGAACCCACCATATGACCAACCCCAAATAGCAGTCTTCTCTGGGTCTATGTAAGAATTATCGGATTCGATCCAATGCTTAGCACTTGAGATTTGATCTATAACTTCGTAATAACCTAAATTATCACGAACAATATTACGGAATTTCTTACCTTTGTAACCTGTTCCTCTTCCGTCAACGGTAAGTACTACAGCGTTCAATTCCGCTGCTACAATTGAAGAAAATGATGCTATTGGGAACGTCTTCTGAACTAATTGGGATCCAGGTCCACCATATACAAACATCAACAATGGATATTTCTTACTTGGATCAAAACCTAGTGGTAATGTCTCTTTATAATTCACAGTGATGGTCTCACCTTCAATAGTTGTAATATTAACTTCACCAAATCTGGTTACAGGTAAATCATAATCATCAAGTTTCTTACTCAATTTATCGTTTGATACCAAAACTTCTTCTGATTTGGAATGTAAATCAATCAATTTCTGATATGGAACTTCTGGACCATTGTAATTGAGTAACAAAAACCTTGAACCAACAGAAAATGAAACATCATACCATGCTTCTTCGTCAACGTTGGTGATATTTTGGAATTCTCTTGAAAGTAAATCAACTGAATACAAGTGTCTTTCAATACTAGATTTCTTGGTAGCTACAAAATATACTTTATTCGTTGCAGAATCAAAAGCTGAAGGTCCATCAACGACTTCCCAATCACCAGACGTCAATATCTTCGGATACTGGCTGTTTGGTGGCGAGTAATATCCTAATTGATCGTACCCATTCACGTTTATAGTATCAATATAGCCATCTTGTTTTCTAGTACTACTCCTTGGAACAAACAATGTATTATGTGTAATTTCAAACCATGTTTTTGTTCCTTTGAAATCTTCACTTCTTGTTAATTCACTGACATAATTCTCACAATCAACAATGAAAATCTTCAAGATGTCACTCTCTCTATTAGTAACACGAATCAATAACTGATCATTGCCAACCCATTTGATCTCGGTGATTAGCCTTTCGTCATTGGAAATATCTTTATCGTTATAGAAAACATCTTTACTTGGAAGACTGATCAACTCATCCTTCGCAACATCATATATGACAATATCAACAATAGGATTAGGGAAGCCGGCTTTGGGATATTTAATTTCCTTCAACTCTGGATAACTTTCAACAGAGGTAACATCATCATGTTGAACAAAATAAGGAATTGGGAATACAGGAACTTGCGTATCATTTGATCTCAAAATACTCAAATGTTGAGAGTCTGGTGACCACCACATCGCACAATCACTTTCCAATACTTCCTCTTCATAAACCCAATCAGGCTTACCATAAAAAATTTCATCACCTCCATCATGGGTTATCTTTTTTATCTCTTTACTACCTAAATCCTTGATATAGACGTTATTGTTGAGCACAAATGAAATTTTGGAAGAATCTGGAGATAAAACTGCTAATGATATATCTTTGTTCAAGTTAATGTCTTTATGGTAAAGAGGTTCAATGGACTCTTTTGCAACGTTATAAATCCAGTAATTTGCAAAAAATGAATGTCTCCAATTATGTCTCTTTTCGGTAATAAGTAAAACATTTTGCAAATCGTCACTTATCACTAAACTTTCAATTTTATGATCTTCCCCATGATACTTGATCTTTTCGCCTTCAAAGATAACTTTTGAATAGTCTTTATCTGCTAAATTCTTTAATGTATATTTGAAGTTCTCAGTCAATAAAAATGTTCCTGTGTCATTTGTCAACGAAGTAGGTGACTTTATCCATTGAATGTCTCTTGTAATCGCATGAAATGTTCCCTTGCGCACAAGGTCAAAGCTAAGAGGTATTTTACCATTATTCGTAGATATGATATTTTCTTCGTAACTGCTCTGTTCTATCTCTATACTTTTGTGTCTTGATAAGGAAACTTCTTGGTGGTTGATATAAAGGGCATTTATCTGCGAAACAAGTAAAGCAGAACCATATACCAGTACTATCCCAAGTAATGCAAGAATTTTGAAGGACCTAAGGTTGGAGCTTCTCTTCTTATTGTTATACTCTTCTTCTTCTTGTAAACCCGTCTTCCTTGAGACATACTCCTTGACTTGAAATTCTCCCTTCTCTTCCACTATACTCATGCTATGATTATCTATTTTCTTTGCCTCAAGTACAAATTGAAGCCCTATCGAGTGAACTTCAAACTGACTTGTTATAGAGTTGAGTGAATAAGCAAAGACTGACTAATAATGTAGGTACTACCAACCAACTCACCTGTTCATTCCCGAGGTGAGCTTAAAATAGAATTAATTGTTCCCCCTGCTTGAATTCTTTCTTTCCTTCTTATCGCCAGCCGCCCCGTTTCTTTTTGCTTCCTTGCCACAGTTTTTCTGGTTGTAGATGTCACCTTTGTCACCTTTTTTTATGGCCTCCAGATACTTGTACCTAGTTATATCAGTATGGAGGCTCACTCTAGAATAAGGTTGGATGTAAGTGAGTTGTAAATGTTAAGATGGCATCAAAGCAACTCTTTTTGCCTATTTGGGATAACTTGACTAAGTTACTCCATTAATTATTAAAGTTTATTGAAATTTAAATTTTATAATGCTATTAAAGAGATTAAATTTACAGCCTATTGAACGAGTGAAATTCTTTCCCAAATAGCCTAATATACACATTTCTAACATATTCTTAACAAAGAGTCACAGTAACTTTTACTTCAATACTGATATTCCAGGTAAAAGTACTTCATTTTAATGGATAGAGTAATATCACGACAACATTTATTGTTGCAAGTTGAACTTCATTTGACAGACTAAAACCGTAGCACAATCACGTCAAGTGAGAAAATGAATCAATTTTCACCAAAAAATTTAGTTTTGGTTATTTCACGTTCCTACCAATTTTGGCCAGATACATATAATTTACACACTAACACACACATTACTTCTTCCAGTAGAATCCGAGACGTATCTTGAACTCAAGGTCAAGATGTCCGGGGCTGAAAACAAAAGAACCAAAAATGATGGGTCCAAAAAGACGTTCAGTTATAAGAGAACTAAATTGTTCAATTCAAGAATGATTCGTACAGAGGTACAGGATCCAGCATTTACAAATCCAAATGCAGAGAATACCAGGGACAGTAATATCATCAATAGAGATAATGTAGCAAATAAACTGGATGTTTCCAAATTTCTGGCTTCAAGAGAGTATGAGATAAAAGAATTTGAATTATCCCAACTCAGATCTCGTCATTCTTCAGCTACTAGAGTTTTTCAACAATTACCTAGACATATGAGAAGAAGAACTGCGAGTCACAACGTCAAAAGAATTCCAAAAAGACTCAGGGCTAAGGCATTGAGGGAAATGGGACTCAATTTGGTAAATAACTCTAATGGTAATAAAGAAACAAAAGGAGTTGATCCTAATGGTAGACCAGTCAAATCGAAACATCATAGAGGTAGAGAACTTTATAACTTACGACGCAAAGCTAAGTTACTGAAATATGCAGGTAAGCATAAGCTTACAGGACATTTATTATCAAATGAGATCGTTAGTGCTAAATCCGTCAAATTAAGAGATAAACTGAAATCTATAAAGAGAGCATACGAACAGATTGAAAAAGAGAGAGACCAATTGGAAGAAGAAAAATTACAATCAATCCCACATTCAAATAATGAGCATGATGTATCCATCAATGAAAGAAGACATCAAAGGGAAATTTCGAAAGTATTGAACAATAAAATAGGTTCATTTGATAACACAATAATAAATGGTATTCCATCATCGAATCGTGCATACGCTGTCAAATATGCAACAAGACAAAGAAAGTTTAAATGGTCACCTACGCATAAATGGCATGCCAAAAGAGCCAAGATGATCAAAAGATGGGGTTGGTCCATAGTAAATGAACCTACTCTGAAATGTTATAGAAAGACAAGTAGAAATAGTAGATCGAAAGGATTGATTGCATTTGATACAAGTTATATGAGTCGTTTGATTTTAAATTGTTATTACTCTGAAGAAAATCCAACCAACGATCAAAGAGCTCTTCATGATCTGATTTATTGTTTGACTAAAGGAGAAGCAACCAAGCCTATTTATTTGAAAAAATACAGGGTTTGCGAAACATTTATGTACATTGAGGATGAGAGATTGGGGAAGGCCTCAATATTTTGGCTCAATGATCAAGTAGCCCAGCAATTGAGATGTGTCATTGAAGTTCACCCTGTATATTTCAATACTTTATTTGATTATTTGTCTAAAAGTATCGACGATCGAATTTTAAGATCCAAAATCACTTTACATGATTGTAGATTCTCATTAGGTTCAATCCAATTGACTGGTCCAGAATCAATTTCCGCTCTGATATCAATACTACACAAAGCCAAGAATGTGGACCCAAACTATGATTTATTAATGAAGATCTCCAAAGTCAATAACAACTCATCCACTGTACCACAAGGAACATTACTTTCATTCCTTGTTAATGATCCAAGATTAATAGGCAAGCCGAAGCTGGCACAGACCGGGTCTCATCATAGTAATGACCCTGATGCAATAATGGATGCCTTGATAGGAATCAATAATGGCGAAGGGGTTGACGAGACTAGCTTGAGCAGTCTTTTAACTATTGATGGTCGTCTCAAATCCTATGAAAATGAACCAACATTGAAAGAGTTAGGTAAGAGAAGGAAACCAGAACTATCTGGTAAGCCAATTCCCAAAAATTCTAGAGATCCAAATATTCCAGTAGCTGTCATTTTTGGAGGTAGTAATGATGGTAGGTGCCAAATAAAGTTGATATGTCCTTGGTTTTGGGTATCTCCATTTTGGATGGTGCTGAATAAAGTTAATCGTGTTTCAATTGGAGGGTTGAAACAATTACACCAACTGTCATTTGAAAGAGGTGAGTTAGATCCAATTCAAGATGCACCATTTACTAGGGTAGGATTCTTAGAGAGTGAAATCAGGAAGTTGGAAGCACAGAAAGAATGGGAAAAAAAACCGAAGGGCAAGCGAGTTCAATATGAGAAATTGAAAATTCATTATGAAGAGGCTGGTGAGATTGGAAATCCATTTTGTTGTGATTGGAGATATCTACAAAGACTTCATTATGGGTTCAGACTTTTGAGTCAATTTCAGATGCAACGTGGTATTTCAGCAGAAAGTCTTATTTCAAGCCCTTCGCTATTCAATGAAACCTTGGAAAGAGTCATTAGATGTAAAGATGATGTTTTTGAGTTCATCAAGGATAGAGAAAAAGGTGATGAAGAACTGAAGGCACTAGGTAAGTCGGAAGATAGATTACCCATTGAATTACAAAGAAGAGGAAGGTTATTGAGAATACCAAGAAGGAGAACTCTGTACCCAATTGACTCCGAAGAATTTCTACCCCTATCACCAAAAAACCTACCTCCACTTCCCGTTGTAGCAATCAGATTTACGTGTTTTAAAGGAGGTCAACCAAAGGAGAACGCAAGAATCTATCTTTGCTTAGAAGAAAGTTCCTTAACACCTTCCAAACTGCACGCAC
This sequence comes from Wenyingozyma ramenticola, assembly GCA_024271885.1. Lineage (NCBI taxonomy): Eukaryota > Fungi > Ascomycota > Pichiomycetes > Pichiales > Pichiaceae > Wenyingozyma > Wenyingozyma ramenticola. Next base: position 138,823 of record JANBXF010000002.1, read on the forward strand.
CACCTATCCACCATCTTGTAGGATTTGCAACTTCTGCTGGTTTCAATCTCAGCCTTGGAACGGGAACTGGAGTCGGATTTGTGAGTAGTGCTCTTCTTCGCTTTAGATCTCGTAGCAATGGCTTGGGAAAAGTGATAGTAAGAAATGTTGGAAGCAGTCGCTGGTTAGAGGCTTCTTACGAAGTAATAAAAGACACAATTTTGCAATGAGCTAATTAGCTAGCAGGTTGAGTATTATCTATAATAGTAACATTTTCTTATATAGCACTGTGATAGAAATGATTTATATACTTTTGAAAAGAATTACATAAGCATGAGATCCGAGTGCGAAAAGAAGAGCGATAAGTAAATTTGACATTGAAGTTGAAATTGAACTTGCACTTGTTTTTTAGCTGGAGAAAGATGTACAGTCGAGTTCAAAGGTATTTATCTCCATTGAAAACTATAGGGAAGTGAGCGCTGCTATTAAACATAAAATGTCAGGTTTAGAGGACGATCAAGACAAGGTGCATTATCAGTTCTACCATTATGATTTTGAAACCAGTGATGAGTACAAGAAGGGATTACAACAAGTTTACGATCAATTTCTTCTAATGCAATCGGAACAAGATTTGAATATTGCTAAAGATATAGAAAATGGGAAGTTTGATTACAGTAAAATCACAGCAGTCCAAAAATCTCAGTTGTCCTTACAAGCCAAGGTGTATTTTTTTTGTACTATTAATGATGTGATCTTAAACTTGGATGATTACGAGAAGTGGAAAAGAAACTACGAAAAGAAATTGAAAGAAGAAAAGGAGATGGCCAAAATAGAAGATGTGAAGTCAGTGCAGGAGGATGAACAGAAAAAAGACTCTGAACCCCCTTACTCTTCAAATTATGAAGAACTGGTTGATCTCATAGTAAATAACAAACCGGTTCCTGGTATAAAGCAAATTCCAAATATTGTCCTTGATCCAAGCACTGCTTCAAGTCACACTATGAAAGAAAGACTTAAGCCATGGGAACAAGGGAAAAAGGAACCTGCCACTGAAAAGACAGAAGAAGATTCGAAAGTAACAGCAGAAGTGTGAGATCAAGAAATGCTCACACTTTACATTTCATAGGCCTTCCCCATTCAAATGGGTTCCTTTTTGAACAAATATGGATTTATCTGAAAGGATATCAGATAAAATTTTTGTAGATCTATTTACATATCGGACATTCATATGAATATATATTTAGAACAGTCATTGTGAAGTAAAGTCAATGCTTTTAGTCTTCAGTACGCGTAGAGACCAATCCTTTTTTCTCTGACGCGACTTTGGAGATAGACAGACATGTTTGAGATCATCTCAAATGAAGCAAAGTATGTGTTCTATTTTGAAGTAATCTTTCCCTAGATACCAATCGTATAGGAGAAAATTTGAGTGCTGATATTCATAGATGACAGAAGTTTCCGAAGAGGATATAAGAGGTCTTCTTCTGGGAACCGGATCCTTGAATCAAGAGAGCACAAGGAGAAGTGTTTTTGATTCAAGAAAACATCAAAAGTTCAGTTATTCTGATCCGATAATAGACAAGAGCAAAGCAGACATGCTGAATTCAATATTTGCTAACGAGGATGTGGGACAAACAAGGCAAAGCCCGTCGTTTCAGAACAAACAAGGCAATTTCATACGCTCTCACAAAACATCCAAGTATTATGACGATGAGGACGATGGTGAAGAAGTTGAGATAGAAGCCGAGGAGCATGAAGAACCACCTGATTACGAGGAAGAAGCATTTGCAAATCAGGGAATAATAAATGAAAAAGTTGGTGAATCACAATTGAGTTCACAGGATTACGATTATGTTGATGATACAACCTTTATTTTAGATAATGGTCAAAAGAACGACTCCACTAAATCTCTTTTACTAAAATCGATTCTTCTAGCCATTGTAATAATCTTATTCACAGGATTCTTCATTACCGTATATTCAAATAATCAAGGGACCCAAATTACAAACATAGAGAATTACAGCAATAATAAACTGGTTAGTATGATCCCTGGATTGAATAAGAGAATGAATAAGGTTGAAGATGCTATAGAGGAATTGAAAAAAAGTCAAAGTAACCTTAGAGCAAGCCAAAATGAAATGGTAGACAAGCTGCAATTGTTCTCAAGCGATTTGGAACTGAAATTAACGAAAATTGAAGAGCAGTTTAGGGGATACCAAGTTGGTTTTGAAAAGAATGTCGCAGAAGTTGCAAGTATAAGGGGGGATTATAATAAATTCAACGACCAATTACTAAAAATATACCGAGAATTTGATAATTTCAAGAAGCTTGGCCACGATAACACCCAAGGAGAAAATCACAACGAGAGTACAAGTACCTCAGAGTATTTCTCTTTACTGGAAAAGATAAAAGAACTCGAGGATATAATGATACATTTCAGTTATAAGTTAGGCGAGCTCGAAAGCTTCAAGTCGGAGGTAGAACAGTCCTTGAGTAATCTGGAGACCAAAACATTGAGTATTCTGGAAACGAATTTGCTTGACTACGTTCCAGTTGGGTATAACGATCAGGAATCAAAGGAAATAAAAATTGCACCTGAATTCTCTGAATATATTTCTCAGTTACTCAAGAGTGTAATCACCGCTGGGGACAGCAGTAACCTCTCAGCCCAACCAATCTCATGGGACTCGTTCATAGCTGAAAATAAAGTCAACTTGGAGAACTTTATATCGAAACAGGGACTCATATCTACCGATAAGTTTGATAAAATCATGAACTCAATAAAACTCGAATTCAATAAGGAACTTCTTCTGTTGAAAGAGGAAATTCTACAACAAGGAGTAATGAAGTCAAGTCAAAAGGACTTTGATTTGAGTTTCTTGTCCTCCATCATCAAGAAAACTGTAGAGACTGAACTGAACTCTAGATCTTTCTCTCCCAAGGCTTCTACAAAGAAAGACCCTGAACCATACTTGGGAGAAATAATAGAATACAACCACGCTGATTTGAGGAAAGGAGCTCGTGTGCTCAAATCTTTGACCAAACCAGTTAAATTACCTAGACTAAGACAAAAGTTCGTTGACAGGGTCAAATATGGTTGGTTGGATTTTGTAAATAGATCGGTACTAGGAAAGAAGAGAACTTTACCTGGATTATTCAACATCGATTTATTGTCATCTGCTAACTCTCCTAATAATCTTCTTGTTGATGATTCTGATTTACATTGGCAGGGTACGACAAGAGATTTACCTATTCACATCGGAGTGAGGCTGGATAAACCAATTTACTTGGATGAAATATTCATACTACTTCCGAACGAAGTTATGAGCCGATCAGGTCTACTGCGTACACTTCCCAAATCCATCTCAGTGCTGGCAGATTTGCAAGGTGAAGACAATTTGAAATCTAAGATCTCCAAACTCATTTCCCTTCAGCCAAATGGTAAATTTACAAGATTCACGAAGATCTCGACATGGGATATTCCTCTTGTTCCCGGCCGTTCTGTTATCCAGATCAAGCTCCTTAATGAAATTGGAGATTTGCTGAAACATACCAAAGTCCAGGATTTAGTTTTTATCATAGAGTCCAATCACGGTGATGAAAATTTCGTCATAATGAATCAAATCAAAGTATTTGGAAGTTCCAAGTACATCGAAGTAAAGGATATTGGATCGGATAACATCTTGTGAAAAATATATATTAGAGGAAATTGGTAAGCTAACGTTGCGATATGTAAGAATGAATGTGTTTTAGATAATGTATAATAATTAATGATAAACAAAACCTAACCTGCATTTTAATAATGACCCTATAAAGATAATAACAAATATTAACTAATTAATTTAAAGTACATATGAATGTTGTAAATACTTCACCATGAAATAAATAATAGAAGAAAAAAAAGAACCGACACAAGGAATAAAATCAGAGTTTATTGCTTAACTTACTGTGATCAACACTAGTAGTATCAGCTGTCGATGAAGAGCCATTGGCGTCACCATCATTTTCAGGATAATTCGTAGAAGAAGAAGATGATGATGATGGAGAACCAACGAGAGATATGTTACTGAAAGTATCAAGTCTTCTTCTACGATCATTAGATATCAAAAATTGAAATTGTTGTCGAAGTGAATTTACACTCAATTTCAGATAGTTCAAATCGTTGATATGGGAATTAGACATAATAGGCGATGAATCTACTTGTGATTTCAAGTTTTCAAGACCTAGTACTATTGAATTAACAGTTGTATTCAGAGAAGTGATCGAACTTTCAGTTGTCTTTTTAAAGTTTGATAACTCGATAAGTAAATTCAAAAAGGTATCTTCGTTGTTTGTTATCAAATTGAATCCAAAATCGTTGGAGTTACCATTGATGTTAGAATGGTAATCCATGTTAGCATTAGATGATATCTCCTCTAGTTGCAGAGGGAAGCCTAAATTAGTCAACCTGCCAGAGATTGCGCTATCCAGCAGAATATCAATTTGCTTTTTCAGGTTCTTATTCTCAACGTTTAAGCTATCAATTCTCTCCTCTTGCTTACCCAAATAACCTGACAATTTGGTAAAGAGACAATTTTGCAAATGGATTTCTTCCAAAAGCTCTTTGGAACCTTTCCAATCACAACCAAATTTCTGCGAGGGACAAGGGACGTATATTTTACTGCAATAACTCTCGTGCGTTAATATTGATTTTTTGGGAAATGATAGTTTGCAACCTTTGCATTGTATAAGATTTTCGTCACATTCTTTATCTAGATGGTAATCATTGGTGATGAGATTCACCGAAGTACCACATTTGCCACATTCGAACATTGTATGAGGACATCTTTTTGTAGCATTCTCAGTCTCAAATTCAGTTTTAATTGTGTTCTCATCTTGGTTTCTCTTCTCACTATCACCAAGATCTGGTTTCTGCTTCGAATTTTTATTTTCTTCACTTTCATCCATGAACCTCTTTTCTACCAGTTCATCGCAGACCTCACAATTAAATCTGGTATGATCACAATCATTTAACAAGTGCAGTTTAATCTCCCATCTCGATCCGATCCAGTTACAACCTCGTTCAGAATTCAAACACTTGACTTTCAAATCGTCTAGAATATTAGATATTATTATTGGAGCAGGGAAAACGTCATCTTGCATCTGTGAGGACTTTGGAGTGCTATCATTACCACCAAATTCATCAGTGCTACCAGAATTGCTACTATTGATATCATTATCTCCGGATGTAACATTGAGACTAGTTCTGTCCAAAGGACACTTGAACCCTAAAGAATTGAAACTTTCAAACAGGCACTCTTTGCAGAAACAATGTCCACATATCGTCAGATATGGATTTATAAGTGGATTTTTACATATTGGACAATTGAGATGATCGAAGTTTGAAAGATAGACCAAGTTTAGTTCGTTTAAATTGAACTTGAAGTTCTTGGATTCCCTTATGTCAATACCTTGAGGGTATTTATCGTCAACCAAAGTCTTCATTATTTGGTCTCCAATCATCTCGGCCTCATGGTTGTCACTCGTGTCCGACATAACTACCGTCAGAATACTCAAGGCAACTCGAAAATCTACAATCATACTATTGATAGCAATCTTGCTTATCTAGTCTAAATTTACTCCATGTTGAATTCTACAGCTGACTAGCCGAATCGCACAGGCACAATATCACAGCCTTAGAAATACATCACCCGCCACAAGGCTAGCCACATTTCCGGATGAATAGAAAAATACTTCCGTTAAACACTTCAAACCCTTTTGAAGATTTAGCGTACAACTATAGTTGTTATCGTTACTGATATATATCGATGATAACAAAAGAAACCCATACGCCGTTTGCACACTTGCAGAGAACAGCACATCTAGTTTCCCAACAATATCAAAATTTTGCTTTCACTTCCATGAACTTCCATGGATAAATACATATTTACCATTTCTTTTATTAATCAGCTCGGAAAAAGAGAAAAGCCGTGATTTTGCACATCCATTTTCACTATATTTTTTTCCGAGTAGTATTTTTTTCCGCATTCCGTCGGAAAATAAAGAAATCGCTCAATAGGATCAAAATAAGATTACATAGGACATGTTCTGTGAATTTTAATGTTGATATATTGCTGAAAGACGTGTGTGTTTTCAGGGTGACAAACAGAAAGATATAAATATCATCAGGGCCAATGACCCAACGTAATACAACGCAGTAACCAAACCAGCATACAAAAACCAAGAAGTTAAAATCCATTCGCTGTATTCGGGATTTAGAATCTCGAGCTGTCAAAATGAATCTGGTTTAGATATCCCGGTAAAAAAATCAAAATTATAGCCCGACTTTTTGGGAATTTTTATTTCCTTATTGTTTTTTTCCAAAATTGGCCGAACTCTATTCTTTTATGCCCTCTAATGTCATAGTACCGACTGTTTATTTTTAAACGTTTCATTGTTGATTTTCAGTTGTGCATAAGAGCATGTGAAAATTGAGATATATTTTGTAAAAGAAAACCCAACCAACAATTTCTGTAAAAGATCATATACCCTAGTACATAACCTTTAGATGTTACCCTAGATATTTTAAGTTCTGATTTTGAGCAAAGTTTCCTCTTGTTTTCTTCTTTTTTTCCTTTCAGTAATCAATCAGCGCTTAAATCGAAATGACAGATATAGCAGAGACGATATCGGTTAGATCTGGAAACTCTGGTACTTCAATATACCAGGGATTTGATTCAAATGCTGAGAAAGCTGTTCAAGATTTAGCAAGAAAGTTATCTAATAAGTCACAAAATTATGATGATGCTCACTCAAATGTGAATAATGAGATCAATGATTATGATGAAGAACAAATTGGAGTTATTGATCGTAGTGGTACCAATGCCTCTAACTTAGTCAAGACCTTAACAGCAATGTCTCAAGTCCCGGGTGTCTCACCTTATTCACTTAACGACATTGATAACATTGATCCTAGATTAAATCCTAATGATGACAATTTTGACGCCAAATTCTGGGTTAAGAACATTAGAAAATTACAAGATTCAGATTTAGACTATTATAAACCTGCTTCACTTGGTGTCACTTTCAAAGATCTTAGAGCCAAAGGTATTGCAGCAGACGCCGACTTTCAACCAACTGTTATAAATTTTCCTTACAAATTGGTAAGAGACTTTTACTTTGACTGGTTCAAGAAAAATGATCAATCAAGATACTTTGATATTTTAAAGCCTATGGATGGTTTAATTAAGCCAGGTACTTTAACCGTTGTTTTGGGTAGACCAGGTGCTGGTTGTTCAACCTTTTTGAAAACAATTGCTGCTCAATGCTACGGGTTTAAAGTTGACGAGCAATCATTGATCTCTTACGATGGTTTGAGTCAAAAAGATATTGAAAACAATTATAGAGGTGAAGTCTCATTTTCCGCCGAGTTAGATCACCATTTCCCAAATCTTACTGTTGGTCAGACTTTGCAATTTGCTTCTTTGTTGAGAGTTCCACAAAACAGACCACCCGGAATTAACAGGGAAGATTATGCCTCTCATATGGCTGACGTTTACATGGCTACATATGGTTTGTTACATACTAGAAACACTAAAGTTGGTAATGATTTCATCAGAGGTGTATCCGGTGGTGAAAGAAAGCGTGTCTCTATTGCCGAAGTTTCTCTTTGTGGTTCCAAAATTCAATGTTGGGATAATGCTACCAGAGGTTTGGATGCAGCCACCGCTTTAGAATTCATTAGAGCTTTGAAAACATCTGCAATCACTTTAGATACCACACCATTGATTGCTATTTACCAATGTTCTCAAGATGCTTATGATTTATTCGATAACACTATCTTATTATACGAAGGTTACCAAATTTATCATGGTCCAGCTACTAAGGCTCAAGCTTATTTTGAAAGAATGGGTTATGAATGTCCTGCTAGACAAACTACTGCTGATTTCTTAACATCCATTACATTTGCAGATGAAAGAAAAGCTAAAGCTGGTTGGGAAGACAGAGTTCCAAAGACACCAAAGGAATTTGAAACTTATTGGAAAAACTCACCTGAATATAAGGAGTTAATGGTAGACATTGATAACCATTTACTTTCTATTGAACAAAATAATACCGCCGGTCATTTCTATGATTCACATGTTGCTACACAATCTAAACATACAAGGGGATCATCATCATATACTTTATCCTTTTGGATGCAAGTCAAAACATGTTTACGTAGATCTATCTGGAGAATCAAAGGTGACCCATCTATCGATATTGTTACAATCTCAGCTATGACTATGATGGGTTTGATCATTTCTTCCTTGTTTTACAATTTGCAACCAACTACCGGGGATTTCTATTATAGAACAGCTTGTATGTTCTTTGCTGTGTTATTCAATGCCTTTTCATCCATGTTAGAAGTTTTCCCACTTTTTGAAGCTAGAGATATTGTTGAAAAACATAAGACATATGCTCTATACCACCCATCAGCAGAAGCTCTAGGTTCAATCATCTCCCAACTTCCAACAAAATTTTTGACATCTTTAGGTTTCAATTTAATCTTCTATTTTATGGTCAATTTCAGAAGAGACGCAGGTAGATTTTTCTTTTATTTCTTGATGAATATTATTGCTACATTTTTGATGTCTCACATTTTTAGATCCATTGGTTCATGTTTCCGTTCTTTGGAACAAGCTATGACTCCTTCTGCTTTGGTCTTATCTTTACTTGTTATCTATGCAGGTTTTGTTTTGCCAACTGGATCAATGTTGGGTTGGTCAAGATGGATCAATTATTTGGATCCAATTGCTTATGTTTTCGAAGCTTTAATAACAAATGAGTTTCAAGACAGGGATTTTGAATGTAGTGCTTTTGTTCCAAGTTATGAATCGGCTAGTTTTGAAAACAAAGTTTGTAGTGTTGCAACTGCTACTCCTGGCCAACTATTTGTAAGTGGTACAGCCTATGTCAATGGTTCTTTCAACTACTACAACAGTCACAAATGGAGAAATTTTGGTATTGCATTGGCATTTGCCATTGTATTCCTAGCTGTATATTTAGGTATTGTTGAAGTCTCACAGGCTGCTGTTCAAAAGGGTGAAATCTTGGTTTTCCAAAAGTCAACATTGAAGAAATTAAAGAAACAAAATAAATTGGCAAGTGACAAGACGAATGATATTGAATCTGGTTATAATGGTGAAAAGCCTGCAGGTATTAGTGAAGATGTCTCAAGTGCATCTACTGATGACAAAGAAAATGTCGGAAAGGATGTTAGTGCATTATCTGCAGGTAAGGATATTTTCCATTGGAAGGACGTTTGTTATGAAGTCAAGATCAAGGATGAAACAAGAAGAATTCTTAATGGTGTTGATGGTTGGGTTAAACCTGGTACTTTGACTGCCTTGATGGGTGCTTCTGGTGCTGGTAAGACAACTTTATTGGATGTTTTAGCTAATCGTGTTACTATGGGTGTTGTTACTGGTTCTATGTTCGTCAATGGTAGATTGAGAGATCAATCTTTCCAAAGATCTACTGGTTATGTTCAACAACAAGATTTACATTTACAAACTTCTACTGTCAGAGAAGCTTTGAGATTTTCAGCATACTTAAGACAACCTTATCATGTTTCTAAAACTGAAAAGGACGAATATGTTGAAAATGTTATTAGCATCTTAGATATGGAACTTTATGCTGATGCCATTGTTGGTGTTTCTGGTGAAGGTCTTAATGTTGAACAACGTAAGAGATTGACCATTGGTGTTGAATTAGCTGCCAAACCACAATTGTTATTATTCTTAGATGAACCAACTTCTGGTTTAGATTCTCAAACTGCTTGGTCCATTTGTCAATTGATGAGAAAGTTAGCTGATAATGGTCAAGCTGTTTTATGTACTATCCATCAACCTTCAGCTATCTTATTGCAAGAGTTTGATCGTTTGTTATTTTTAGCTAGAGGTGGTAGAACTGTTTACTTTGGTGATCTTGGTCACAACTGTCACACTTTGATTGATTATTTCGAAAGAAACGGTGCTCACAAGTGTCCACCAAGTGCTAACCCAGCTGAATGGATGTTGGAAGTTATTGGTGCTGCTCCTGGTTCTCATGCTGCTCAAGATTATCACGAGGTTTGGTTGAACTCTGCAGAAAGACAAGCTGTTCGTGATGAATTAGAGAATATGGAAAGAGAATTGGTTAAGATTCCAAAATCTGAAACTGAAAGTGATCATTTTGAATTTGCTACTCCATTATGGTATCAATTTTGGTTGGTTACCAAGCGTGTATCTGAACAATATCTTAGAACTCCAACATTTATTTGGTTCAAGATTGCTCTTTCTGTTTTCTCTGCTTTATTGAATGGTTTTACATTTTTCCAAGCTGGTACATCATTACAAGGTTTACAAAATCAAATGTTGGCTATCTTTATGTTCACTACAGCTTTGTTGACATTAATTGAACAGATGTTCCCATCATTTTTAGCACAAAGAGCTTTATACGAAGTTAGAGAAAGACCTTCCAAGACATTTAGTTGGGTTGCATTTATTTTAAGTCAAATTGCAAGTGATGTTCCATGGTCTATCTTTGTTGGTACTTTATCATACTTCTGTTGGTATTACCCAGTTGGTTTATATCAAAATGCTGCTGAAACTAATGCAACAACCGAACGTGGTGCTTATATTTGGTTAATGATTGTTGCATTCCATCTTTATTCATCTTCTCTGGGTTATATGTGTATTGCAGGTATTGAAATCGATAACAATGCAGGTAATTTAGCAATGGTTTTATACAGTATGTCATTACTATTTTCAGGTGTTTTAAGTTATCCAACTGGATTTTGGAGTTTCATGTATAGAGTTTCTCCATTTACTTATTGGGTTGGTGGTATGATGAGTGGTGGTGTTGGTAACGCTAAAGTTGTTTGTGGCGCAAAGGAATTTGTACATTTCCCACCTCCAGATGGAGAAACTTGTGGTGACTACATGGCCCAATATATCTCATTAGCAGGTGGTTATTTGGAAGATGCAAATTCTACAACTGATTGTTCTTTCTGTACAATCAGTGAAACTAATGCTTTCTTATCTTCATTACACATCAATATGGATGACATGTGGAGAAACTTCGGAATTTACATTTGTTACATATTTATTGATATTGGTCTTGCTGTATTCATGTATTGGATAGCAAGAGTTCCAAAATCAAGCTCCAGAGTTAAGAATATCGTAAAGAAAGCATGATTCAAATGTTCACCCAATTGGGCTTGGTTTTATTTATAGAATTAATATTGAAATTTACATTACATAGTATACTGAGAAATTACGTTATTTTACCGTATATGTGTTGAAAAACAGTATGTAAAAAACGGCCACAACAAAGTTATTTTTAACGAAAATTTCATTTCGGAGTTAAGCTTTGACGTTGAAAAAGTACACAAAAAATTTCCTCGTATAGTATACGTAGACATTATAATTGCAGCGAGGCAAAGTAATTTGAAATACATAGTGCAATTCAGGTACCAATACTTATTTACTCTCGTATTTCCGTAGCTGCCAGGCTTCTTATAACCACTTCGGTCATTATACTTTGTATTCCCGAGAACAACAACTGTAACTAGCAACGCCAGATCAGACTAAACTGAGCGGAACGGAACGAGAAACTCACTTAGTTACTTATACGAGTAATACGACACACCGTACGAGACGAGAAAAGTTTTTTTTTCCGCGTGGCTGTACAGGGATCGCTTCGTAAATATATTTATTGCTCACACTGCGTAGTTAGGACTTAGGACTTAAGTATAAGATACGCACCGAGAAAGACTCGGTGGTTATTTTTTCAGCCATTGAGTGCTCCGTTACATATGAAAACTGTGTAGGTGTATTCAGTGGCTATCACAGATACTATACCGAGAGTTTGCACCCCAAAACCTATGCATTCTCCAGTGCTGACCACAGAAAAGAAGAGGGTCTAGCACACGCCCCACGAAGTGCCGAAGCCCCGCCTAGTTTCTCTGCTTGGATTCGCGCGGCTTGCTTTGTTTTTCTGCACTTGAGTTGTTTGTTTACCATAACTGAAATCACCAAGACACAGAAGCGGTGCAGTGGGTTTGCTTCCGTAGACTTTGTGAGCTCGGAAAATAGTATACTTTAGTGTAGTTGCAACAAATTTTGCCAAGGGTATAAAGGGTGAAATTCCCTATCGATCCATACTTTTAAAAGTAATATTGAGTTATTTGAAACCGTATATATACTGTAATAAAGAGTATTTATAAGGGAAGCAAATTCCGCGGCGGCTTAATAAATATTCTAGAAAAGCAAACTAAAAAGAAAAGTGGCAGCAGCGATTTGTTTTCAAATTTATAAACCCTGGATTATTTGCCATATTTCATTTCACCCTTCTTCTTTCCTTTTGGTTATAACTAACAATTCTATACTTCTTTCAACTAATTCATTCAATTAAAGAATTAATCAGATGTCTGAACCAATAGAGGAAATTTCAGTGCACTCAAAAGCGGATTCTGAAGTCCCTGTCTATGATGGGATGGATTATGCGGCCGAGCAAAGGATCCATGAATTAGCCAGACAATTGTCCAATAAATCTTTTGAAGCTCAGCAAAGAGCTGATGATGATGGACAATCAACCGGAATTGATCGTACTGGTACCAATGCCTCCAACTTGGTCAAGACTTTAACTACAATGTCTCAAGTTCCAGGTATTCCACCTTATGCAATCGATCAAACTGATGATATTGATCCTAGATTAAACCCTAATGATGACAATTTCGACGCCAAATTCTGGGTTAAGAACATTAGAAAATTACAAGATTCAGATTTAGATTTTTACAAGCCTGCTTCCTTAGGTGTTGCCTATAAGGCTCTTAGGGCTCAAGGTATTGCTGCTGACGCTGATTTCCAACCAACCGTTTTAAACTTTCCTTACAAGATAGTGAGAGATTTCTACTACGACTGGTTCAAGAGAAATGATCAATCAAGATACTTTGATATCTTGAAGCCAATGGATGGTTTGATCAAGCCAGGTACTTTGACTGTTGTTTTAGGTAGACCAGGTGCTGGTTGTTCTACATTTTTAAAAACTGTTGCAGCTCAATGTTTTGGTTTCAAAATTGATAAAGACTCATTGATCTCATATGACGGTTTAACTCCTGACGATATTAAGAAACATTTTAGAGGTGAAATTGCCTTTTCTGCTGAATTAGATAGTCATTTCCCAAACCTTTCTGTTGGTCAAACTTTAGAGTTTGCTTCTTTGTTAAGAGTCCCTCAAAACAGACCTCCAGGAATTAGCAGAGAAGATTACGCTGCTCATATGGCTGATGTTTACATGGCTACATATGGTTTATTACATACTAGAAACACCAAAGTTGGTAACGATTTTATTAGAGGTGTTTCTGGTGGTGAAAGAAAGCGTGTCTCTATTGCCGAAGTCTCCCTTTGTGGTTCCAAAATTCAATGTTGGGATAATGCTACCAGAGGTTTAGATGCAGCTACCGCTTTAGAATTTATCAGAGCTTTGAAAACATCTGCAGTTATTTTAGATACCACACCATTGATTGCTATTTACCAATGTTCTCAAGATGCTTATGATCTATTTGATACCACTATCTTATTATACGAAGGTTACCAAATTTATCAAGGTCCAGCTACTAAAGCCAAAGCTTATTTCGAAAGAATGGGTTATGAATGTCCTGCTAGACAAACCACTGCTGATTATTTGACTTCTATTACATTTGCAGATGAAAGAAAAGCTAAAGCTGGCTGGGAAGACAGAGTTCCAAAGACTCCAAAAGAATTCTACGATTACTGGATGGCTTCCCCAGAGCATAAGGAAATGATCGAAGATATTGACAATCACTTACAGACTATTAAAGAAGAAAACCTTCCTCAACGTTTCCATGACTCTCATGTTGCCACTCAGGCTAATCATACCAGACCTTCTTCATCTTTTACTTTATCATATTGGATGCAAATTAAAGTCTGTTATCGTCGTGCTATTTGGAAGATTAAGGGTGATCCTTCTATCAATCTTATGACCATCTTTGCCAATACTATTATGGGTTTAATTTTGTCTTCTTTATTCTATAATTTACAACCAACTACTGGTGACTTTTATTATAGAACTGCTTGTATGTTCTTTGCCGTTTTATTCAATGCCTTCTCCTCATTATTAGAAATCTTCACTTTATTCGAAAATAGAAGAATTGTGGAGAAGCATAAGACTTTCTCTTTGTATCATCCATCTGCTGATGCGTTTGGTAACATTTTGTCCGAAATTCCAACTAAGATTATCACTGCTATCTGTTTCAATTTGATCTTCTACTTTATGGTTCATTTCAGAAGAGATGCTGGTAGATTTTTCTTCTACTTCTTGATCAATGTTGTTGCTGTTTTCGTCATGTCTCATATTTTCAGAAGTTTAGGTTCTTGTTTCCGTTCTTTACCAGAAGCAATGTCTCCAGCTGCTCTTTTGTTGTTGATTCTTATTGTCTACGCTGGTTTCGTCTTACCTACTCCATCTATGTTGGGTTGGTCAAGATGGATTAACTACTTGAATCCAATTGCTTATGTTTTTGAAGCTTTGATCACAAATGAGTTCCAGGATGTTCAATTCGAATGTTCTACATTCGTTCCAGCTTATGACGATGCTTCTTTGGAAAACAAAGTCTGTAGTGTTACATCTGCTGAAGCTGGTAAAACATACGTCGATGGTACTAAATACGTTAATGAAGCATTCAGTTACTATAATGAACACAAATGGAGAAATTTCGGTATTGCTCTTGCCTTTGCTATCGTTTTCTTATTTGTTTATGTTACAATCGTCGAATTATCTAATGCTGCTGTTCAAAAGGGTGAAATTTTAGTCTTCCAACAATCAACTTTGAGAAAATTAAAGAAACAAAAGAAGTTAGTTACTCTTAAGGCAAATGATCTCGAATCTGGTTACAATGGTGAAAAGCCTGCAGGTGTCAGTGAAGATGTTTCTACTTCTTCTGCTGATGTCAAAGGTGAATATGGCAAGAAAGACGTTAATGTTTTAGCTGCTGGTAAGGATATTTTCCATTGGAAAGATGTTTGTTATGAAGTCAAGATCAAGGATGAAACAAGAAGAATTCTTAATGGTGTTGATGGTTGGGTTAAACCAGGTACTTTGACTGCCTTGATGGGTGCTTCTGGTGCTGGTAAGACAACTTTATTGGATGTTTTAGCTAATCGTGTTACTATGGGTGTTGTTACTGGTTCTATGTTCGTCAATGGTAGATTGAGAGATCAATCTTTCCAAAGATCTACTGGTTATGTTCAACAACAAGATTTACATTTACAAACTTCTACTGTTAGAGAAGCTCTTAGATTCTCAGCTTACTTAAGACAACCTTATCATGTTTCTAAAACTGAAAAGGATGAATATGTTGAAAATGTTATCAGTATCTTAGATATGGAAGCTTATGCTGATGCCATCGTTGGTGTTTCTGGTGAAGGTCTTAATGTTGAACAACGTAAGAGATTGACCATTGGTGTTGAATTAGCTGCCAAACCACAATTATTATTATTCTTAGATGAACCAACTTCTGGTTTAGATTCTCAAACTGCTTGGTCCATTTGTCAATTGATGAGAAAGTTAGCTGATAATGGTCAAGCTGTTTTATGTACTATCCATCAACCTTCAGCTATCTTATTACAAGAATTTGATCGTTTGTTATTCTTAGCCAAGGGTGGTAAGACCGTTTACTTTGGCGATCTTGGTCACAACTGTCACACTTTGATTGATTATTTTGAAAGAAACGGTGCTCACAAGTGTCCACCAAGTGCTAACCCAGCCGAGTGGATGTTGGAAGTTATTGGTGCTGCTCCTGGTTCTCATGCTGCTCAAGATTATTATGAAGTTTGGATGAGGTCTGCAGAAAGACAAGCTGTTCGTGATGAATTGGAACAAATGGAAAGAGAATTAGTTAAAGTTCCTAAGTCTGTTGACAAGAGTGACCAAGCTGAATTTGCTACTCCACTTGTATTCCAATATTTGTTAGTTTCTAAGAGAGTTTTTGAACAATATTTCAGGACTCCTTCTTATATTTGGTATAAGATTGCTTTAACTGTTATCTCTGCTCTTTTCAATGGTTTCACTTTCTTCAAGGCATCAACTTCATTACAAGGTTTACAAAATCAAATGTTATCGATGTTCATGTTTACAACTGTTCTTTTGACTCTTATCCAACAAATGTTACCATCTTATGTTGCTCAAAGAGCTTTGTATGAAGTCAGAGAAAGACCATCAAAGACTTTCTCTTGGGTTGCTTTTATCTTGGCTCAAATTACTGCTGAAATTCCATGGTCCATTTTCGTTGGTACCTTAAGTTTCTTCTGTTGGTACTATCCATTGGGTGTTTACGCCAACGCAGCTTTGACTCATACAACTGCTGAACGTGGTGCTTATTCTTGGTTAATGATTGTTGCCTTCTTTATTTATGCTCAATCTTTAGGTTTCTTATGTGCTGCTGGTATTGAAGTTGCAGATAATGCTGCCAATGCTGCATCTCTGTTATTCACAATGTCTTTGAATTTCTGTGGTGTCTTATATTACCCAACTGGTTTTTGGTCATTTATGTACAGATGTTCTCCTTTCACTTACTGGATTGGTGGTATGATTGCAGCCTGTGTTGGTAATGCCAAAGTTCAATGTTCTGAAAAGGAACTTGTTCATTTCCCACCTCCAAATGGTCAAACTTGTTCAGAATACATGTCTGATTATATGTCATTAGCTGGTGGTTATCTTGAAAATGGAGACTCTACAACTGAATGCTCATTCTGTTCTACCAGTGAAACCAATACATACTTGACTTCATTGCACATTAGCATGAGTGATATGTGGAGAAACTATGGTATCTTTGTTTGTTATATTGCTATCAATATCATGGGTACCATTTTCTTCTATTGGCTTGCAAGAGTTCCAAAGTCTAGTTCGAGAGTTAAAGGTGAAAAGGCTTCTGACGAAGAAAAAGAACAAGCTCAACTTGAGAGAACCGAATCTCGTAGATCCAAATCATCTAAATCATCCAAGAAATAATATTAATCACTATTACTATTCTTTTTATTCCTTCTTCAACTAGCATATCTTAAGTATTCGTTACATTATATTTACTATGGTTTGATTGTGTTTATGTAAAGCGTTTTATTGACAATCCAAGGGGTTTTATAACCGATTATATATATATATATATAAATTAAATAAAACAAAAAATAATTGATTATACATTTTATACCACAAGGCATCACCACCTAAAGCAAAGCACACATATACCGCGGGATTCAGTCCGAAAGAGGAAGTCGATATGACCTCTGGCTGCAGTTTTTTCAATGGCTGACAGAAGAGGATGATTAAACCGTACATTGTACCACATATGCCGCCGCTGTTCACTAGCAGCAACTTCAGGTGCTACAAGACCCTTTTGTGTTTTCAGTTGAGTACTCTATATATCAGGTATTGCAGTTGGAAAACCTACAGCGAACAAAGCTATTCCGAGACTCATTCCGTTCGCTTAGAAACTCTTATCGGGTAGAAAAAAAAAAAGAAACACGCCTCGAAACCTTGACCAAATCAAAGATAAGATAAAGATAAAGGAGTTTGTTTAAAGTTATCATTTTTTTGTCTTTCAGATATAGATCTTTTTCCTTATAGAACGTGCGATTTCACAATAGTTTCCTAAGATTTGAGTGAGATGACGGGTCAGAATGGGCAACAGGCTAAGCAACAGCACCACCACAATCACCTCCATCAACAGCCGCATTTGAAGACTAGTTCACCATTGGCCCAAGAAGCTATCCAAACAAGTCCAAATTCAAACTCCAATCTGAATATAAACAATGCAACTCCTTCACAACAGGTGACAAGGTCACCTTTTTTGTTTCATAGGACAACAACGAACATAGTAATATCGTCTCCAGTGGCTAACCTAGACTCCCTAACCAATTCCGAATATGCAGGAGAAGTAGTTGAACTAATCAAAAACGAGGAAGAATCAAGATGGATACAAGGTTTGATTGCGATTTTTATAACCATAGTCACCTGGGTGATTGCTACTCAGTTGACAAACGGTGCTATCAAGAACGAAGGGTATAATCAACCCATGTTGGCAGCATATATCAATGGATCTTGCTTTGCAATCTATGGAATTCCCCATTTTTATCGTTCCTTCAAGACTTATATCAGAAAGATCTTCAAAAGAAATCAGGGTGACACACATGAAAACGTACCTATTACAAGTGATTGCACGGATTATGGCTCTACTAAAACAACGGATGGTGTAAGCAAGGCTACTGACAACCTTGTGAACGACAATGGTAATAATAACTCAGGGCAAGAACCATTCTCATTAGAAAATCGTGCTTCCCCAGAGAATAACTTCACTTCTCTTGCTAGATCAATCGGCTCGTTAACTTCATATGATTACGATACAAATCAATTAGAAGATATTGCAATGACAGATTCCAAGATCTTCCAAACTCCCGTTGTCAGACTTACTTTCCATGAGATCAAAATTCTTGCATTGCAAACATGTATTGTATATTTTGGAAACTCTCTTTGTGGTACTTTATCCTTGCGTTATACCTCATCTGCAAATCAAACAATTATATTCACAACGACTTCGCTTTTCACTTTGATCTTAGGGTATTTCAACAAGGTTGAAAAATTTACAATTGCAAAAGTACTAGCTGTAGTGATTAGTATCTCTGGTATTGTTTGCATCACCATCAGTGATAAACAAGAAGACCCAAATTTGCCTGGACTTTTCTCAGTTGGGAAATACGTCATCAATATACAAGGCCCTATGATTGGAGACTTGATTGCTCTATGTGGGGCATTCTTATACGCATGTTACCTGATCATTTTGAAGCTTAAATTAGGATCGGAGACAGACCCACAGAATGATAAGATTGTGTTTTCATACATTGGTTTGTTTACATTGATACTTGGAATTCCAGTACTATTAGTTGCACATTTCACTGGCTTTGAGAAACTTGCCGCTCCTGAATCAAGTACAATATATTTAATAATCTTCGCATCCGGATTGCTAAACTGTGTCTCTGATTATTTTTCTATCATTGCCTCTCTTCTAACTTCTCCATTTATCACCGCATTATCATTGACTGCTGCAATTCCTATAAGTATGATATGTGATTCAATTTTCTATCACTTGCACAACTCAAGTGTCTTATATTACCTTGGTATAATCTTTATCTTTTCGTCATTCGTATTCACCAATCTCACCGGAGAACAAGAAGTCATCAGAGAAGCAGTGGAAGAAGCTATTGAAGAAGCATTGGAACATAATGAACTACTGAGTCCTTTATTAAGCCCTTATCTTGGTGCCACCACAGGAGTAAAATCTCCATTGGTTCATTCTGGTTCTCATTTCTCGCTACCTGAGCATTATATTCCACAATTAGATCAAGTAGGTACACCTGCATCGAACGCATCCACACAGACCCAGATTGTCGTTACTGGTGGTCCAAATCATAAATATTTCATTAGAGAAATTAATAAATTATAGACTCTGATGAAGGGAACTTACAAGCTCGCCTAGAGGCACAATCACATACATAACTATACATATAAATTCAATAACGAAATACAAAGTGGTCATTTTCTCTTTTGTTTAATTTATCGATTCAAGTCAGTAAATAGTTTATAGTAAACTTTATTGTATTTTGGTTCGTTTTATTTTTATTTACTTTCTTACGGCAGTACGTAAGGGAATATAGTCTAAAATAGTGAGATGCATACTTGACATTGGATCAAAAAATCACCAAAGTTTAGTCAATCCATCCCAATCATTTCTCCTTCTGCGATTCCAGTAGCTCTTTTCATCGTCTATAAAGACCCAAGAATCATCACCATCAACAACGCCTGGTGTTTTAGCCTTGAAGAAAGAAGGAACATGATTTGCATCACTAACAAGTTTACGTCTTTCTCTTTGATCTTGCTCTAATTTCAGCTTTAAAGCTTCAGCTTCATCGATTAGACCATTTTCAAAAGCTCTTTGATCTGGTCTTAATCTTGAATCTGTAGGTGCCATATGATTTTCCTCAATTGGCGTAATCTCGTTCAACGATGCTGCAAATTCAGTGAAACCAAATTTTTTATTGTAATCAGGAACAAGGTTACCAACTTTCCAAGCAACCTCATTTGTGTCTGAGTAATATAAGGACTCAGTCCAAGTACCCAATATTTGTCTATCATAAGCATTGCCCTTCGGATCGAATGCCTTGATTGTTAGAGTTTCTGAACGACCTGAAAACATACCGACTGATTTGAATACAATTTCAGCTTTGTGACCAGTAGATGAGCTTACAACAACCGAGGAATAAGGTTCACTATACTTTTCACCAGCAAGAATATTTTTTAGCAGAGTAATAGGTTGATGCCATGTATATACTGTACCGTCCTTACGGCATACAAGCTTGATTAGTCCACTAACCGAAAGTTCCATACTTTTACCACCAAACTTTTGATTAGGTGATGCATTTTGATCTAAGATCCAGTCTTTCGATTCGACATGAGCAGCAAAAACTGGAGGACGATGAACAACTTTTTCAACCAGCATTCTGATTCCCAAATCATCACGCACCAATTCAAAAGTTTCACCTAATAAAGGATTGAATGGCTTTCTATTGTTTCTGATCTTAGCACGATATGGAGATAATGAAGTCACAACAAACACGGCAACTTTAAGAATTTTCTCTAGTGGATCAACAGTGTTAGCAATTGCATCATTCAAAACATTAGTATATTCAAATGCTTCTGCATATTTCTGCAAGAATGTCAATGGTTCATTTGAGGAAACAGGCATTGCAATGGTTGATAAATCCTTACCGATATTCTTTCTCAAGAATCCAATAAGACTTGGTGGATCGCAAGTACTTGGCTTGATATCCTTACGATGTGTGACATGCGTTTCAAGTGGCAAAGGATATAGATCAATTTCACCAGCGTCTTTTGTCTCCTCATCACCACTTTTATCTTCTGTGGATGTTGCTATTGTTGAAGGGACTGTAGCAGCAGGGGTGACGGGAGCGTCAGAATCCTCCTCCTCTTCTTCCTCATCATCTTCGTCAGAAGAAGAACTGTACTCCCCATCACCCATCAACATCATATCCATTTGGTTGCCGTTCTTGCCATCATGTGTTTCATCATACATAACATTGTTATCACTAAATGCATCTTCAAAGTTATCCTCTTCTTCGTCATCACTATTGACCATAACAACACCTTGATTGATTTCATCAATGTATTCTTGAGCGTCATAGAAATCTTGTGAAAATAGGGAAGTTTGTACAGTTGTGGTACGTGATAGAGCTCTCTTTGGAGAATTGACTGGTGGACCTCTGCTGAAACCTCTGTTTGTCGCAGTGTTCATCAAAAGACAATATTCAATATCCAAATCTTTGATTTTTTCATTCAGTTCTTCCATCAATGAGACATTGTTATTAGTAGAGCTTCCAGAAAAATCAATATCCAACTTGGAAACAGAAGCAGTGATCGAACTGGTACCATCTAATGTAGGTGAAGTATTTGGAGAAGCTTGTTCCGATGGTGCAGCAGTTGAAGCAGCAGTTGATGTTGGTGCTGTGGCATTATTCTTCTTTCCTCTTTTCCAAAATAAGGATGAACGTCTCTTTGTCATCGGTAAAGAATCAGTTGATACTTGAGATGAATGCTGTTGTTGTAGTTGCTGTTGATGTTCCGTTTGTCTCAATTGTTCCAATAGCAAAGCTGATAGTTTTTTGATACTTGTGATTGATTTTTCAAGGGATTTGAATTGATCTAATTCTGTGGTTCTACCACTTCTCTCACGTAAAGAATAGTATTCACTTTCACTATCATCATAATCATCATCATCAAAACCTGCAGATTCTTCTTTTGAACCATCTATAGTGAATCTAGATCTGGCTGGAGAAGCAACATTTGAATCTATAGACAAGAGATTATCAATCGAGGTGGAACTGGTAGCCTTTGGAGGTGGAATTGAAGAACCAATAGGGCTTGTAGATCCATTTTCATCTCTATTTGTACTTGCAGTGATTGCAGAAGCAACCGAAGTTGGTCTTGTTACTTGATAGGGCTCATTGACAAATGTATTTTTCTTGATAAAGTTAAAAGCTTGAACCCAAGTTCTAAAATCTTGTTGATTAAAAGCTTTCAATACCCATTGTTCAATACCTGAATCTAAGAAAATCATCAATTGTTTTGAGTCCGCTGAAATAACCGCATTTTTGATATACATATTACCTCTGATATTATTTGAGTTTGAATCAAAGTAATAATCCAACACACCATATTTGAAATTCAATACAAAGAATCTCTTGGAGAAATTTTTGGCACCAGTTCTTCTTCTTTTACGTTTCAGTAAGAACCCTTGTAAATATTGTCCACCTTTTGCTCTAACGATAGTAGAAGCAGATACGCTATTTTTCTTCTTCTTACTTGTTTTATTACTAGTAGCATCATTTACTCCCTCTGGTAACTCGAATTTGACGTTATTTGGATTATGGAAATCAATCGATTTTCTACTCATGTTTCTCTGTAATGAGGGGGTGCCCGGTTGCTGCTGTTGAGGTAACGAAGACTCAGAACCATTGTTATTGTTCTTAGATTGAAGTTTGACCAATGATTGAGGATCATCACCTTTGTTTACTGATGCATTAGAACTACTAACCGACACAGAATCTTCTTTGATTGTACCCAACTGTAAGGATTGTTGTTGAATCATCACTGCTGCATTTGAACCAGCAAGAGAAGTTGCATCTTCATCACCATCATCGTATCTTTCTATATATTGATTGAACATGATCTTTTTCCCCATATGTCTACTGAAAGTGTTATCGAATACAAATGCAAATAAACCACCACGCTCAACTTCAAATGTACCTGTGACTAATTCATCCCCAGGACATTTACCAATCCATTCCTCTTTGACCAAATGTTTATCCAGTTTCTCCTCAAGGAATGAACTGTTTTCATTATTTGAAGTTTGCTGACTTACAACTGAAGTGGAACTATCTGATCTTGTCCTTGGTGTAGAAGTAGCAGGAAGTGATAATTCTGAAGGACTTGAAGAATTGTTATTTCCATTCATATTGGTATTAGATGTATTACTGCTGGCACTACTAGCATTGATTCTTGTGTTATTGGTTACAGTACCCATCAATGATGAAAAACGTTTACGAGAAACTTCATTGACTTCATCCAAACTTAAAGTAGAGGAAGAACCATTGGTATTATCATTTCTAGATTCAATGCTTTGACGACGTTTTATGCTACCATCAGTATTACTATTGATATCTGCCGAGTCTTCTGGATTTGAAGTGTCATTTTTATAACGGTAAATACCAAAATTGACTGATTTTTTCAAAGGTTTCACTTCCCATTTGATAGCTGATTTGTCTGGTGCATTGATCCATTTGATCAGAAATGACTTTGATCTGACTTCTAAATGTTCCATTGAGTATGATTGCCCTGTTTATGAGAGACTGTAGTATGAAGGGCTGAGTGAATATGGGCACTTTCCAAGATGTTTGTGTTTTGATTTGAATGATTGTTGATTTTATCGATCCTTGAATGTAAAATTCCAGAAAAGAAAAGTGAAATTGGGCGTGAGAGTTGAGACACACACACACACAAAGGAAGGGAACAAACGAATTGATGAAGCTTTTCACGTAGAAATGTAACCTGTTATCAGTTGATGAGCAGACGGCAACTTAGTGGAAAGCCAGAGTGTTGAAAAGGAAAGAATCTAGGATAATGGATGTTTAAGGAACACCTAGCTCGGTAGTGGAGATGAATGTTGTTTTGTTTGTCTGTTAATTTTGTTTGTCTCTCTTTGTTAATTTATCCGCACCGACGCTCGAAAAATGCTTGCGGTTGGTTTGATTTGATTTGATTCGATAAAAGTGGTGAACAATATCAATAGATTGAATGATAGATTGCTTGGTAGCACAACGAGTTTACCGTTTACTTTGGGTTACTGGGAAACAAACGTTTTGGGCTTTATGTAAGTGATGCGAATTGAAAAGGAAGTATAAAATATATGAATAAAGGAAAGATAAAAAATTTAATAAAAATAGAATAACCAGTGTAAACTCAAGTGATGTTGATGGTGTAGCGTAATACTACAGAAAAAGGAAGGCATTATCTCGTAGAATTTAATGTGTAAAAGTAAAAGTAAAACTCAAATCGGGAATGAAAGTAAAATCATGGAAGAGAGTAGCAGAGAAGTGAAAAAATAAAGATAATTAGGGATAATTGAAAAGTAAATGTAAATGTTTAGAGTGTAAAAGTAAAAGTAACGTAAGAATGTAAGCTGAAAGTAAAATTGAATCATGGAAACGGCGCATATAAAGAGAGATCATATAGTATCATGTAGTATGGTATAGCTCTACAATTGGATCAACCGATGTAGGCTCGAATAAAGAAAAAGCACGGGTATACTTACCTTTCTCCTATTTGCTTATGAACCATCTGATGAAGTGGCATTAGGTACTTTAACACTCTCTGAAACAGGCAAATTGTTGCTTCCCGTGGTGTTTAAGTTTCCTGAAGCAGATGAGTTAGGTTCTCCAAATTTTAAATTGAAAAGAGGACGATAAAAGGGATTTGAAGGAGAAGTAGATCCACTGAAAGAAGAGAACCTACGTAATCTACATGACAATTTCGTCTGTGTGACATCGTTGGTACTCGATGTCTTCCTGAATGAACTAAATGGAGTAGTATCAACGCTTGCTTTCTGATTCTGTTTAGATTTGCCTATATTGTAATCTTGAAACAGGAATGGCAAGGATAAAGAAATCGAAGAAGAAGCAGAAGATTTAGAGGTCAAACCATCCATTAAGAGATCATCATCTAAATCATCATCGTCAGTGGAGTAAGTAGTTGATGTTAGGGAAACAACAGATGATCTTGACTTTCTTTTGGTAAGTAAGTGAGATCCAGAGAAGCTCTTTGATTTGCTAGGCGTCAATTTTTTTGATATCTTTGTAGTAGAAACTAAAGACGCAGAAGCTTTATTACCCGAAGGGGTACTAAGTCTCATATCTTGATAAATTTGAAAACTGTGTTTTTCTTTATTGGTATCATTCTTAATATCACCATGACTGTTCAATTGAGCAGTATTATCTTCGTTAACCTGATCGAAGGTATTAGCAGAGGTAATTGGAGCGGTAACCAAATAATCCAAATTTTCTAGAGGACCACGAGAGTCTTCCCTATGATAGAGCAAAGAAGTATTAATGACGCTATAATTACTTGAATTGACTGGATAATCATTGGAAAAAGGGTCAACTAAATAGAAATCATCGTGTTCACGAGCGTTTAACTCTAATAATTCTTGTGGAACTAAGTAATCTTCATTATTGATATTGAGATTTTCATCGTCTTTGATAAATTGATTTTCATTATTTTCATTATCATCAGCATTACTAATACTGTTTTCCTTATCGTTGATCAATTGTTCTAATTGATTATGGTCATGATCATCGTAACGTTGATGTGAGTAAAAATTGTTCTCAATGGCTGTATTGTCTTGAGAATATAAGTAATCCATTATTGATCTCTTTGATATAATGTAAAAGAGAAATGATATGTGTTAATATGAGCAATGGTAGCAAAGTATGTGTATGGTGAAGCAAAGAGTAATTATATGTGATTATGTATGTATATATATATATGCAAATGCAGGCTTTGGACAATAAAGCAATGAAATGTTTGTGATGCTGTAAAATGGAGATGCTAAACTATTGATTAGTTGGGTTATGCTAAAATTGATCTGTCTGTATTTGTGTGCATATAGAGGGGGACAAAAGAATATCTAAAAAGAATGAGATCAGAAAGGTTTGAAAGAAAGTGAAAGGAAAGGAACGTAAAAAGAGGGAAATGTGTAGATAAAAACGAACAATGAAGGGTTTATTTTTGGTTTTATTTGATGCTGTGATATGTGAAAGGAACAAAATCCTGATGAAAAATATATATAGTATATAGATAAAGATAGAGAGAAAGAGTAAGGGAGAAAAAAGGAGTGAAAGGGAGTGTGATAAGTAATGAAGAGGAAAAGAGTGTGGATAAAGAGATAGATATATAGGAATCAAAGAGGAACCACACACACAAAAGAGAACAAACAATCAAACAGACAAAGGGCTAAAAAGAGAACAATGTATCAATTAATTAACTTATCGGTCAATTTTTTTCAATAAATTGCATTCAATTGAATATGCCCAAATGTCAATGGCTCAAATTAACCCAGCGCGGGGCTCAAATTCATAGTAAAATGCCACTCAAAATAATCAAATAGAGGCAGATGCAGATCAATTGACAAATGGGTTGATCAATCCACTCCAAATTTACATACTATTTGAAAACTTTAACAGGATGCGATTGCCATGGCGTTCTTGCGTCAAACGTTTTGCATTAACTTAAAGGAGAGATCTGTTTGCGAGAAGAGAAAACCCCTCAAATTTACAGTTATAGTTGTATCCTATGTGCATGTATAAACCAAACCCAAAATGTATATATATAAATACTTTGGATAGCACTTAGTACTTGTACACTTCTCTTGCGCAATATATATTTATATCCACACATAAAATAACCGTGGTCCAAAGTCAACTCAAGATCCGTACAACTGAAATTTGGTCTCCTTGGGCGGGATGATCCTATAAACACGACTGGCTGCCAGGGCAGATCGCAAAAGACTGAATTGAGCTGCCCTTCAGCGCCCGCCGCCGCGATAAACACACTCAAAACTCGGAGGGACAAACATAGTTTGCGCACGCAAAAATTCGAAAAATTGGATATTTATTTCCCCTTTGGGTAAATTGGCTGATAGCAGAATGTGATTGTACGCTACACTACTACGAGCACCACCACATTAGTCTGAGGTTAAAAAGGGTTAGTCAAAGGTTGTGGTGTCTCTCATACACTAAATCTGGTTGGTATGTTTTACCTATTTGAGCATATATATATATATGAACAAAAGTATTAGATCCAAAGTGGGAGCACTTTAATTATATATGCTGTCAACGGGAATCGCCAAGTTTGTTGTCGCCAAAACTGCTCAGTATATTCAAGTTCACTTAAATCTTTACTTCAGTCTCAGCTTTGGCAATTGGTGAATCAACCGCCTCCTCTCGTAAATCTACCACCGATTGAATTACCTCCCTCACGGTGTGATAAATTGAGTACCATTTACTATATATACGAGTCTCTTTTTTGCCATTAAGAGATAGCTGTTTCATTAGGTGCATACAAAATTCCTTCATTTGCATTAGTTTCAAAAGGAGTTATTAAGGGTAGTATTTATGATAACATCCGAAGGAATGTGGACTAACGTGGAAATTTTACCGCCCGGGCAACTTTGCCATATACACACCCATTACTCGAAAACAGCTCATTTGGGTAAAATTACGTGCGATCTTTTAGTATATCTAGGTCATCTATCTTATCAATCTATAGATAATTATTTATGATAATCAATTCCTACGCACAGCTGTTGTTCTTCTTGAACAAAGACGGCATGGCATGTACAGATAATAAATACTATTGACAATTGAAGATGAGACAATTGACAACTGGACATTGAACAAAAGGGGTGATAATTAATTACCTAAGAGCACACAGCATTACGCGAAAACCTTTCTTTTTCATAGCCACGCGTAAAGTTGAATCATGTACGCTTTTCTATAAAAACTGCCCAAAATAGTCCGTCCTTTTTTACCCCCAAGAGCAGAAAAAAAACAGTAATCGTTTTTTCGTTCTTTCCCGTGGTTTTCTCTCCTCGGTTTCCGCAAATCTTACGATAAACGTCGAAAACCGGCTTTAAAGTGACCGCTTTATAATCTTACTCGATATCTCCATAAAGGTTCTATTTGTTCATTTTCATAGTCAATTCGCACTTTTATATATACTACTATGGATACCATTGATAGGACATAAGTAGGATAACCAATCAGGTCTACAAGAGAACTTCTATTTCAAAGATCAGACGCCTCATAAGTAAAATTTGCTGACTAAAAATTGCGTTTTTTTTCAATTACCTGCGTGGGAAATCCCGTCGAAGGGGAGAAGAATATAAGCCTTCACTAACAATACTTTGAAAATCCAAACCAATTTAGTTTTATTATTATATCTCTTTTTTTTTACCACGGAGAGCTCCCGAGTTGCGCGGGGTTTCTGTGTGGTTTGTGTGTGATTCGGGTGTAGTTAGATAGCTTTCTTGTTTAATCTTCTTTTCCTTTAGTAACTTTTGGAATTTATACTTGAAATACGGCATTTGATTATAACGTCATTTGTTCATTCATACGTATCTATACCAATAATTATACTATGTATATCTAGAAGCACATGTTCAAGGACAAACGGATTGAACCCACAAAATCACAATTTACGATCGAATGAAAAAAAAAAAACCACTCAAACTGTTAACGTCATACACTCGCACACTTTAATATCCTGATTTCATTTCCGATTAGATTGTGCGAGTGATCGTATACGAATGTTGCCTGGAAATCCGAAATGTCGATTTTTCATCAATTTTGACGCATTGAAATTTTTTAAGAGACTTCACTTTCTTCCTGTGTCGTAAATTCAGATAACTAAATAGATAAGTAATCAATTAAGAAGTTCAATCCTCGGTCAAATCTTCAAGATAAGCTCTCCTGCCCTTTGTACTTCTACTTCCATCGTCATCTTGCGATTTTCTGATCTTTTCAACTTCTCTTCTATTTTCCTTAACAACACTTCTCGTCCTCTTCATTTCTTTACCGGCTCTATCCATCCCAACTTTATTATGCAACCCAGGCGACATTTCGACTTCATAGTTGTGTTCATAGTCTTCTTCATCTTCTCCATCGGTATAGTATTTGGATTTCCTCTGCCTTTTATTTCTGTTTCTCCTGTAATCTTGCTTGTAATGACCTTCACTGTCACTGTCATCTTCTTTTACGTCTTCTTCACTGTCACTGTCAATACCCAAATCAGCATACCTTCTCTTCTTATACCTTTCCAGCTCAAGATTCTTTTCCCTTAACATTCCTCGAAGCATAACAATTTCCCTTTCACTTTCTTTCTTTTCAATCTCCATCTTCTTGATCTCTAATTCTTTTGATATCCTAAGTCTTTCCTTTTCAATCAACCATTGTTTATTCTTATCCGTTTGCTCTTGTGAACCTTTTAATTTTTCCAATTCTTCTTTCATTTTGTTCAATTCAAGGCGAAACTCATCGCTTCTATCTTCTTTTTTCACTTCACCAATACTCGTAACAATAGGCTGAATAGGTTCTTGTGGTGATGGCATATACATCTGTCTCACAGTATCATTATTTTGTAGTGTTGTATATGTATTGTAAGGTTTTGAAAGTTCAGGTATTTTTCCATTACTCAGTCTTCTATTCAAAATTTCCATTCCATTGTAATCAGCGGGGGAGAACTCATAACGCTTTTCCTCATTCACCTTGTCATTGTTACCACCAACACCTAACAAAGAGTTCAGCATATTGGAACTCAATTGCAATAACCTTGTTCTGAAAGGGGTGGACTCTTGAGGCTCTTTGGGTTTGAATTTATTTTGCGCATGTGACCTATCAATATATGACCTATCATAATTTCTTGTTTTTAACTGATCTCCATTATTGGCTACCGAGTTATTGGTATTATACCTCTTATCTATATCTTGTGATCTCTTTAGTATGGAGGGAATAATAGAGGCTCTGTCTGGTTTATATCTTGAACCCAAAGTGGGGATTTTATTTTTACTTTGTGGACTCTCTCTGTGTCTAATATTCTCACTAATTCCACTTCTTGATATACCTTCGTTGATGGTCCTGTTTCGATCACCATTCTCATAAGTAGATCTATATCTATTCGTTGTTGTATTATCACTACCTCTATTCACATTCAAAGTGCTTTCCAACAGGGAAGCAGCATTTTGAAGTCTCTTTTCTTGTTCAGTATTGGAACTCAATGAAGCATTCGCCAACCTCGACTTTACTTCATCTCTATGAGAAGACCTTTCTGAGGTAGTCCCACTATTAACACCCAAGCTTGGTCTCTTGTTCCAGCTATTACCAAAGAAATCAGATGGCAATTTTGACCTATATCCTGATTGAGTAGTATTTTCGTCGTTGGGTAAATCCATATTACCCCTGGTGTTGTAACTTTTATTTTCTTCAAATCTCAAACCCTTTCCTAATGATGATATGTTTCTACGGGGTATTTGATCCCTGGTAATATCACCCAATCGTGACCTTCTATATTCTGACATCTTTCAAAATGGTTTAGAACTAGGATTGCCAAACAGATAAAAGACAAGGAAGTAATCAGAAGGGGAAAGAAAGTAAAACCAATATAAAACAAGTTAAAAAATATAGCAGACGAGCCCAAATCAAAACAAGAAAACCGAGACGCGACGCGTCTCCATCTTCAACATGACAATAGTAAGCAGATTATCAACGCGTTATTTCATAATAATAAAAGACCGTAGCAGCTTACTGTGTACAATAACAACTCCTCCCAGTTACATACACAGTAGTCCAAACGGGTAGAACTGCTATTATGTCAGATCCAGTAGCGTTGCCCATATCTTTGCCTCCTTCGAATCTGCGTCCTATTGCATACCGTGTACTATCAAAAAAACATGGTCTCAATATTCAATCGAGTGCATTATCAACTCTTGCAGAGTATATAGGCAGACATTTTGGTACAGAATGGAGGGGCCCCAAAACGCAGCTGTTTTTAGAACAAGTAGCTGGTCTATGGAAGGAACAGGATCGTGGACTGTTTTTGGATGGTGAGAGTATGGCTTCTATAATAACTGAAATCGTAGCAAAGAACACAGCAGCTGAAAAGTCAAGCAACCAAACAAAGAACCCCACCAATAAAAAATCCTCATTAGACTCTATCATTGCTCACAGAATTGACACTATTGCTGATGAGAACCAACCATCTATTGTAATTCACGAGGATGAAGGAGAAGAACGAAACTCTCAAGAGGTAATACCTACTCCAAGACCAAGTCAAGGAATCTCTGAAGACATAGACAATAATGCTTCTCTTGACTGGAGAGATTACTACAAATCTATTAACAGTTCACAGCAACCAAAATACGTTTATAATATCAATAGAAAACAATTTGAACACTTTAAATCATTGGAAAATGTCCCTTTTAACTCTTTGCTCAATCTCCCAAAAATAAAATATGGTGTTGATTTATTTATAGCTCGTTATCATCTGATAAAAAATAGACTTGAGAGAAATGAGCTTTTCCATTCGAAGGTAACAAGTATAACAAATTCAATCACGGGATCAATAAATCTTGATGAGAATCGTCAGTCAATAACACCAATAAAGAATTTACTGGGTTCTCACGGGAAGAGATTTTTGTTATTTGGATTATTGACCAAAAATTCAGTTGGGTTATGGCAAGTACAAGATGATACAGATGTGATCGAATTGGTATTAGATCAATGTCTTTTTCCAGAGTACGCATACTTCACGCCTGGATGTTTTGTATTATGTGATGGAATTTATTCAAAGAGTGGTAAATTTTACCTTTCATCAATAGAGCATCCTCCAGCAGAAAGAAGAGAGAAATCAATCGAAACATATGGTAACATCGACTTCTTACAAATGTCATATAGCAACCAGGATAATTTTACAGGACTAACCAGAATTGATAAACAAGTCGAGAAGAAACTTCTGTCACTAGAGAGAAAATTGTCTGATCATAGAATTATTATTTTGGGTGGTGATTGTCATTTGAATCATCTTAAAACATTAGAAGCAGTAAAGAAGCTTTTCACCAAACTAACACAGGAGCTAAATGATGGAGAGTATAGATCTCCTCCAATAACTTTGATTATCAACGGCTCGTTTGTAGATAGCGCATTCGATCCAGCTGCATCTCATTCATCATCATCTGCATTACCATCATCAGGAATATATAAGACGTACTTCGATTCATTGGCTTTAGTGATCTCCAAATTTCCAGATCTTTCACAACGTACAAACCTCATTCTTGTTCCTGGTGACAATGACCCATGGGCCTCAATTATAACAAAGGGTTCGAATGCTATGTGGCCACAACCTAGAATTCCAAACGTTTTTGGAAGTAGGTTGAACCGTGCTGTACAATCGATCACCTGGGTTTCCAATCCCTCCAGACTGACATATTTAGGTCACGAGATAGTGATTGTGCGTGATGATATAGGTGCTAGATTAAGACGTAACGATATTTCATATCTTTCCAAAGTCGATAAAGATGAAATGCCAATTGAAGTTGAAGATGATCAAACAATGCTTCATGACGACGATGATCCAACATTAACACAACCTACCACTATGACTAGCGACTCTGATAAAGCTGTTTTGGAGATAGACAAATTGAATATATCAACTTCACAGAGTAGTACGGCAACTCTCAGTGCTCCATCACCAAGATTATCACCAGAAGTTGTAGAGGCAAGAAAATTAGTCAAGACTATTCTAGATCAAACTCATCTATCACCATTCCCAACTAGCATAAGGCCAATTATATGGAACCAAGACAACTGCTTATCTTTGAATCCATTACCAACGTTATTGATCTTGACAGATACAACATCACCACAGTTTGACGTCACATACGAAGGATGCCATGTTATTAATCCTGGAAGTTTTTTGACAAGAAACAAAGTATCGTATGTAGAATATTGGCCATCAACAAGAAAAGCAGTTGCCAAAGAATTATATATCTAATCAAATCATATTCAAATCATTCTATAGTCGTTCATATATATAACGCAACCTTAACTCTCAATAAATATTCTATTATTCATAGATCAAACATTTAATTATGTATCTTTTTATTTACAGACTGTATATCTTTTGTAGTTTCAACTGGCAAACAATAGACAGGATCGACTTCGAGTAAGTCATATTCTTCCGTGTAACCTAGTAAGCTCAATCCAGAAATACCAAAAAGAGTATGATAGACATCCACTTGATTATCGGGACGATCAGCTATTCCACCTTCTTGTGAGTCCTGACAAAGTAAGATAAATTCTCTTAGTTTCTCCTTATTGATATAATCTAACTTACCCAATATACTCAAACATGACAGAACCCACCAAGAATAACATACATCTGGAAGCTTTTCAGGTCTACCGTTCAATCCACCGTTTGAACATTGTCTTTCACTAAGCCACCAAATTAGTAAATCTTTATCTTTGACCTTATCTAGTTTATCCACAATTGAGAGCATTGCTAAACACGTAAAAACTTGGGCTGCGTGTGACTCGGCACCGGGGACGAGTCCAAATCCTCCATCAAAGTTCTGGCATTGCAATACAAATTCGGCAGCTTTATCGATATCTATAACATCATTGGTTAGCGAACCTAATAGAGCCAACGAGTAGACTGATGTATATGAAAATCTTGTATCTATTTCACCGAATCGATCACCTTGAAATGAACCATCAGGCAACTGCAAGCCTTTAATGAAGTTGATTATCTTTTGCTTCTTGGTTTCACCTTCACTGCTTTCATCCAAAAGATAAAGACTATTATACAATTTCAAGATCTGCAATGCTGATAAAGTACTCAGTATATGGGCTTCATGTCCTTTGAAAGCACCAAAGGCACCATGCTTAGAGTCAAAACATCCCATGACAAACTCAATTACCTCGTCCTTTTTGAATGTATCATGTGCTCCCATTAAAAAAAGTGCAGTTATACCCCAGTATAACCCATTCACTCTCAAATGCTCAGAGAGCCAATATTCTATGAAATTCTTGTTATCATTCAGTGTTTCTATGTATTTGATATGCTTTTCCCTGCAAAATCCCAGTGTAGCCATTGCGACGTTTGCCAGTTATATACCACTTCTCAATCACGAATATATTCCTAAAAAGATGATTCAAATCGTACACCGCACATGTCAACTTACAAGACTACATACATCACTTGCCATTAATTCTACTTCTGGGTAGTCTCGTAAGTCGCGTCTGAGTCAATCGTCGCCCGCTAAATCGGGAAATAAACTGCTTACAAAATCGAGCCGTGCTTTTGGGCTCCGGCATTTGAGATCGATGCAGGGCTTTGCGATATGATGATCTTCATTTATAAATATATTACGTAAACCCAATCACTGAAAATTGTTTTCGGTATGATTATATTAAAGTAACTATGAAAAAAAATTGCTTGATCGATCAATCATTGCCTATATACCACAGAACCTATTACAAAAAAGAATGTAACACCTCATTTCATTTGAATATCAGAGCTAAATTGGAACACCACTGACAATAATCAGATAATCTACTCTTGATTCCCCAGAGGCGAACAGAAAAATACTCTGAGCAACAATCCTCAGAGCTCAGTGTTCTAGGAGTGCATCGGAAACCACGATTTCATCTTGTCCCCGTATATACAACTGGCCTCTCAACCTATACAATGGTCGGGCATCGCAAATCGGTCATTGATCGCGCGATAAACTCAAGACGGATCACTAGATGACTACCGGTTGTTTATTTCTCGTGAATAACCGATTAGTTTGTATGTGTGAACATAGTTCAGGTAAATAGGAAAGAACCTTGAAAGTTGGTTGCATTAATGTCAATAAATAAGGTTACATCTATATATAGTGTATATATATGTTTTCTGAATAGGTATATTTGTTATATATCTATACCTAAAATGAGCGTGGTTTCAGAGTAGTCGAACCGGTGGATGAGTGAACATCCGCCAGTTTTATTTTGAAGGATATGAGAGTATTGTTGGATAAAGACTGTGAGTAACTTTACTCGTTTATACGGATTTGTTGAGCAAAACGTTGATCTCATCAATGGTCAAGGAATTGGCAGTCTGTCTAGCAATAGTATCTACCACGCTTTGCTCATCGAGACCCGAGCCATTTGGACCTTCATATTGCGCAACTTCTTCTCGATTTCTTT
Source organism: Wenyingozyma ramenticola (assembly GCA_024271885.1). Classification (NCBI taxonomy): domain Eukaryota; kingdom Fungi; phylum Ascomycota; class Pichiomycetes; order Pichiales; family Pichiaceae; genus Wenyingozyma; species Wenyingozyma ramenticola. Next base: position 173,745 of record JANBXF010000002.1, read on the forward strand.
TCTCCAATTCTTTAGCTTCTAAAATGGATGGTCTAATACACAACCAACCAGATTCTGTTCTATAATGTCTACCTAACGCATCTGCTCTAGCAAATTTTCTATTACATCCCCATCTAGTAACCCCATCTCTTAGAAATCCACCACAAGAAAATCTCTTTTCTTCTTCGTGGAGCCTCTCATGTCTTCTACGATCATGAGATCTAGTGAATGCTTTACCACAGTATTTGCATGCGAATGGTTTTTCTGTGGTATGGCTTTTCATATGCGAACGTAAATTATAAGGTCTATAAAACACTTTTCCACAAGTCTCACATGGATAAGTAGTATCACCCTTCGGTCTTGTTGTTGAACCATTAAATCTCTTACTCCTCGGTAATTCCTGTTTTTTTCCTTCTTCGGAATTCTCGCTTATTACTGAAGTAGAAGAACCATGACGGAAATCAGAGTTTAAAGCTAATGAAGCTGTCCTGTGATTGGAATCACGGTCTAAATGTACATCGGCAGAAGGTAAGTGATTCAAATCCATACCCGATCCAATCGGTAAACTTAATGAGAAGGGAAAATTTGAAAATGATGAAGAATTATTATTCATTATGTTAGAATTGTTTGAAATTGTATTGTTATTTTGAAGTGGTTGCACAAAATGGTTATAAGGACCCTTTGATGCATCGCTAATCGGTGATATGGAAGGTGAAGTATTTTGTGTTCCTAAAGAAATGTTGCTCAAATTATTACTGGCATATGGGTTTGAGGCATTACTAAAGTATTGGTTTGTAGATAAATTCTGTGTATAAGTATTGATATAGTTTTGTTGTCCTTTTGAAGCACTCGTTAAATCGGATCCAAGAATATCATTAGAACCAATATTTGTATCTAATGGATATGATAATTGATAGTTTGACCAGTTGTTAGATGGTATGGAATTGCTCTGAGTTGCCTGTTTTTGATGAACAGCTGTGCTATTACTTGAGGTGTCTAATTCCATATATGGGCGTGTATAGACTTGCGTTGATGTGTTATAAGCTGTAGGATACATGCTGTAGTCTTGCTGTGTTTGGGTATAAGGTAAATTCGAGTGCGCATGATCTCCATTTTTCTGATTGGTATGTGTATGGATATCGATATTCGATAGGTTATGTTGGGAATGCATTATGGTTGGAGTGAAAGAATGATCTTGAGAATAAGGAGACTCCATCGACAAAATTGTAGTCCATTAAAAAGATAAAGAAAGAGAAACAGTAAAAAGAATGGTAAGAAAAAACAAAGGTGACATTTTTTTACTAAATTATGGATATCAGAGATATATATGAAATGAGTAAATATGTAAATCGTGAAGGGCAGACGCCGAAAAGTAAGGAGGATTAGTAGTGAGACGCTCAAGATTGACGCACTGCGTCACGGTGTTTGATAATCTGTTAGGATCTTGCTTTTTTCTTTTGTTCACTTTTTGTACGTGCTTTGATTTTTTTTATATATGGATATATCAACTTTGATCAATTTTTGGTATATACTGGTAGTATTGGTAGACAAGGTTTCAATAATAGTAAATTTACTATACTGTAAATCGTGTTTGAGGTATCTAGAGTCACTGAAACGGAAGTGGAGAATGTAAAAAACAGACTCATTAAAATTAAAATTCTCGCATCATCATGCATCACCCTCATTTTTCCTTTCTTTTTTTTGGTGCTGGCCTTCGGTGTCTAAAGTTTCAATTATCTTCGGTGTTGACCTGATGAAAGGGGATACTGATTCAAAATTTCACTATTGATAAATTGACACCTTCCTGGTTTCGTACCTGTTCATAAATACCACTAAATATGAGATGATAGGAAGTTATATGAATTATTGAAGAGTAACACACGATGAACCTTATGCACCGCACAGTGCGCTTATGCTCGCCGGCAACTCAAATAAAATTCTCAATCACCGGTAAGCCACCTAAACTTCGCCTCCATCATTTAGCTTCCGTCCTTGTAGGTCTGACGGAAGAATATTTTTAGGTTAGAAGGCATTTCGATTTATCTTTAAAATCGATGGGAAAGATTACAGTACTCAAGGGATCAAATACCTTGTATAGTAACAAAATTATGTATTGATAAAGGCCGCTTTACTACGATTTACATGCCGAGTCAATCGAAAAGGACACCGATAAATAGTCTTTTGGTGTATATAGTCATATAGTCTGAGCCTTATGTTAGATCTAAAGCAGATTTAAAGTTTTCTGTAGATAAACTAAAACGGTTACTAAACAGACCACAGATCAATCAGGATAAGTTTGGAGTTTGCGACGGGAATTCAAATGAAAACAAGGGAGGCACTCAGTGTTAAGATTCTTGAATGTGAATTTGTTTTTCTGTCTCGGAAACGACTTTTGCAACCCGAAATCGACCCAGTTTGTTCCGACTCGACCCGACGCTTTACGTGGCCTTATTTCCATTGAGCGGCGCACGAGCAACTGTTTATTCCTAAATAGGACAAACCAAAACAAAAAATTAATATAAGGCGCCTTTAAATTTTTTAAGCCCTCATTTTCCCGAAACACAGGCTATATAAAATATAGAATTGATTAAAGTCATGAGTAGAAATTAATATTAGTGTTACATTATTTAAGAGAGTAATTAAAAGTATATTATTATATTAGGTAACGACTCGTTTCCGATTAGGTGGGATATATAGGGGGATTGTATTATATGAGTTAATATTAGTTGATTATTGATTTGTAAGAAGCAACGCTATTAGCAAATTTCATTATTATGGACATTGTGAATTATTGAGTATTCATTTTTTTATATTATATTTCTTGTTTTCGTGAGCTAATGATACTGTGGATTAAGAATTGTAAAAAACTATAATCTGCGATTGATTTAAGCTTCATCATCTTGACCTGGGTTACAGGTTTCGTAATCTAAAAGCTTTAAGATTTTCCAGATACCATAGGCAATGACGGAACCAAGAATTGGACCAACCCAGTAAATCCAGTGGTAATTTGGGAATGATTTAGCGGCAATACATGGACCAAAAGTTCTAGCTGGGTTAAGACCAGCACCAGTGTAGTAAACACAGATTAAATGTCCAATGAATAAGGAGATACCAATCATGAATGGAGCAAATGGAGTAATTCTTGATTTTTCAACAGCAGTCATTAAAACGGTAATACATAAGATACAAGTACCAAAGGCTTCAATAAAGACACCTCTTGATCTTGAACAATCACCACCTAAACCGTTAGCGAAAGCAACTGGACCTGGGGTCATAGCAGAAGCGGCACCAGCGGCAGCCATACCAGCAACCATTTGAGCAATCCACATAAGGACACCTCTTACTGGTGGGATAGCTCTAGCTAACATTAAAGTTAAAGTAACAGCTGGGTTTAAGTTACCACCAGAAACTCTGTAAGTTAAAAAGACACCAACCATAACACCAAAACCAAAACCGAATGAGATCATGATAAGGGCAGCTGGGTTGGAACCAGTTGGGTGAGTAACATCTTGGTTAGCAATTTGAGCAATCATGAAAGCAGACCATAAGAAGATGAAAGTACCAACAAATTCACCCATAACAGCGATGAAATGGTTTTTGACGGTTTCATTCATACCAAATTTGGTAGAAGAAGTTGACTTGAAAGCAGGAGTATAAGTTTGAGCTTCGGTATCCATCTTTGATTAATTTATTAATTATTTTCAATAGTTTTCAATTGATAAAATTTGAAACGAAAGAAAGGAATAAAGAAAGAAGATTCAAAAGAAATTTATAAATGTCAATCAATAAAATTGAGTAAGTTTTCAACGAAGGACGAACCTGTGCTTTATATACCAAAAGTTTCTCCAGTGTCACTTCCACAAAGTGTAAACAAAATTTACCTAAAATGGATTGTAAGCTGCAGTGAATTATTTCTCATAATAGCAGAAAAAGAAACGTCGACAGAATTTTCTCGGTCCGTCAAAATTTATGTTCCTTTAGGAGGATTTACCCAGCCATCTTTTTTCGAATTCCGCAGGACCAAAATGTTCAATGGGATCGTCTGCATTTACTGTTTGTGTCTTACTGAATCTAGTAAGCCCCTTGAGTTGACTGGGGGATCGTTGTTTCAGGATACATATATATCGATATATAATACATCCAATTGATAGGTGAAATCTGTCAAAAGGCTGCTTTAATTTCTAAAAATAACACCAAGAAACTCAAGAAGATGTGAAACTCAATTTCAAGCAACCCTAGCAAAAAAACAAAAAAAAAAAAAACTAAAATGATTATTATTTATTACTCATGGCACCTGTCGGAATTATAAGGCGATTTTTGTGTTTTCCCCTCATATTTCGTCTGTGATCTTGGTCTGAGAGTGACTAGCTCAATTCCATTTGCACAGAGTCATATATATGTCCTCGTACTCATCAGTAGAGTACAATCCATGTAACTGTGACTAGGAATATGAAGTTCGTCTCGAGAAAGGGGGGATTTTTACATTCACCAGATAAGAGTCAGTTTAAGCCTCCGAAGTATCAATCATGTGTAAAATAAAACAAAGTAGACGTTGGAATTATCCTAAATTTTTCCCTCCAACGCCGTTTATTCATTTTAAACTTCGATCTGTCAAAACTAATTAGTTCTTACATTGATTACATTAAACTGCATTGCAATTCATACGGCTATATGTGATCGCCAATATATATATACGTTGACAGGCATATTACTAATGAATATCGAAAAAAAGTTACTTCTGCTTCCGTGTTATCTACATATTCTCTCGCAATTTATAACTGTTAAAGAGTTCTTAGTTCTATTGTTAAAAAATGTCTCGAAAATTCTCTAATCGAAATTGACTCTCTTTTCTTCATCGCATCGTTTATTTCTGTTTGATCATTTGATATTACCCCTGTCAAATTAGGTTGCTAGTCATTTTGTTAGGGAAGGTACGATTGCTCTGACAGTTTATTTATTTGCTACTTTTGTGTCTAATCGGAGTCTCTATATTTCCACTTCTTCAAGTGCTAGTCTATTACTCTTTGCCAAATCAAACGGATCGAATAACTTTCCTTTTTCAACACAGCCAAGCAGCGGCAGCAGGGGAAGTTAAAAAAAATTGAATAGCTTGCTTTCAGTGAGCTATTTTTAAACTCATTCTCAGCCAAATTTCAATTTCATCTGCCCAAAATTGTATAAGAACTTAGAGAGCTAACCCAGAATATGAATGCCAATTCTTATAATTATGAAACGGTGCATAGAATTCTATGTAACTTCTCTCTTATATACCCTTTTAGTATCGTAGATTCTGTCCCCTAAGGCACGTGAACCAAATATCTGCAAAACGTGCACAAACCAAGTTCTTTTTTTTCTGATCATCTCTGATTAGCCAATTTAATACCGCACCCGTTCGCGCCCATCCGTACAACTTTAGTTTCTTTGCAATTATTCCTTCCCTTTAAGGTAAATTATTGCCTGAATCAGCCAATTTTTTTTTCTATATGTTATATATATTAAGAGGGCTTACCTTTAGGTGAAACTAAAAATCTGTATTTAAATCAACTCATGTAATCCGTGTTAATAACTCGAACCCTTTTTCTCAGCCCCAATCAACATTGGGCGAGAAACAAGAACACAAAAGTAAACATTACTTTTGATATATCAAGCTTGGTTATTCTCCGATTATTCAATAGTGCAAATCATTCATTGTAATGAAATCTCGCACTTCCAATGATAAGAGTTGAATTCAGTCAATAAAGTAACTCTCTTTGTATTGTAGGAACAAAATAGATCGTCTTGAATCATTCATTCAATGCTTTCTGGTATCTTCCCTTATGTTAGCGAATGTAAATTTCTATCTTTACACATTACTGTTTGCTTTGAAAGGCTTTATTGTGCTGTATTGTCTTATACATCAGGACATAAACTGCTTGTCTGCTGCAGAATCAAAATACTTCACAAGTTCTCATCCGTGGATATGTATACATGTGAAAAGTTGAGATATACGATTCCTTTTTTTTTTAGAGATCGTCCGTATGAATAACCAGCCACCCTCCTCGTAAATACCAACAGCGTTATCTAAGTGAGTCTAGACCAGTATCATTTAAAATGATCGACGAGTGAAAGGTAGATCATTTGTTGATAACACAGCATAATTACCACAACTAGACGGATGTTTTATTTTGATTTCTGCCACCAAATACTTCATTCGGTGATATTTTCGAATTTCGTACAAATTAGGGTATTTGTCAACAATAACAAACAAGCAAGAAAAAAAATATTATTAACAAATCGAGGCGGTGTTTTTACCTCGGCTTTACTTTTCTTTCTTTTCACTGCCTTGGCCATTGAATATTTTGTGATTATCAAATTGGGGCGAGATTTTTATCCATGTCTATCTCCGCGTAAAAATACGCTATTCACCATTAATGCCTCAAAATGGGATAGAGCGACCAAGTTAAGCTGAGCAAGAAACTTTCTTTGACGATCATCAATAACCCTCATTGATTTTACTATGTCACTAGAGTTTTTTTTCAGTGATATATGCCTTACTTATTCTGTCCCTGAGATTCAAAGATCACTCACTACTTTAAGATAATCTCCACAGTCTCGCGATTTTTGAGCCACTGCAGGAGATTTCAGATTTTTTCAAAGGGGGGACGTGACGATTTTCAAATATATTTCAGAACGTTAACATGTTGGAAGTGTTATCTAGATTTCAATTTGTGATCAATCAATCCCAAACATCCATTATATTGAGATATTATACCGATGGCTCCTGTACGTCGTTCCACAAGAATTTCTAGTTTGGCTAAACCTGATCCAATTGAAGTCCCAGCAGAAAAAACAAAAGCCAAGGTTAGTAAACCAACTGTTAAGAACTCCAAATCACCAGAAGTATCCAATAAGACTGCTACTAAGAAAACCGAGGAGCTAAATGTTGGAGATCCTTTCCCCAATGGAATTGTATTATTAAATCAAGAATCGGAGGCTTTGGATGTTTCTAAGATAATCAAGGATAATAAAATAGTCGTTATATTTGCATATCCAAAAGCATCAACCCCAGGTTGTACGAGACAAGCATGTGGATTTAGAGATAGTTACTCGAATAAACATTACTCTGGTAGTAAAGATGTCGTTGTATTTGGTATTAGTGCAGATTCACCCAAAGCTCAAGCAACCTTTAAGTCTAGGCAATCATTACCGTTTGATCTTCTCAGTGATGAAAAAAGAGAACTGATTGGTTTATTTGGTGCCAAAAAGACTGAGGCAAAAGGTGTTACCAGATCACATTGGGTATTCTATGAAGGTACTTTGAGATACAAACACGTTAAAATATCTCCAGAGGACAGTATCAGAAAAGCTAAAGAAGAAGTTGCCGAATTGCTGAAATAAGATAAACAGTTCTAGATTTTATCAAGTTTTCGAATATGTGACACACACATGGAATAACGAGACAATCCGGTTGTAATTGAAACAGACTCTTAACGCAAGCAATATTGATTAATATTCCCTCAAGTACACTATAGAGATTAGTTTCAAAAGTTTGTAGTTTAATATTCTGCTAGATAGAATTTATAATATTTTATTTTGACTAATAAAAGGTTATTTCAATGATAAGTTAGATTAAATTGATGAACGATCTAGGGACAGGATGAAGTTTTCCGTTGTACCTGTTCTTGTTTTCAATACTTTAGGCATCGTAATTGATTGCTTTTGAATTGCCCAGTACCTATTTGCGTGGGTTTCAAGATGCATGTATCTCTTGCATTTGTGAAGCTATATCTCACAGCCTCACTTTGGCTTTATTAACACTACTCCGTGACTGCTTATGAAAAGAGTAACACATAGAGATTGCTTGAATCCAGTATAACCATAAACTATTCAAACATTATTCTTTTGATCTACGCACCTCATAAAATTTGCGGCAAGCCTACAACGAAGAAAATTAGTGACAGTCTAATCTAAAATAAACTAGTAATGTTTGAACCTAGTCACAATAGCAACTGCTTAACATCGAATGTACATCATTTGTTTTAGTAAACTTGAGAACAGATTTTCTTTATTTAACCTGACAGGTAGAACAATTAAAGTACTAAATCTAAAATCGTATTGTCTTTTATTATTCGTGAAGTTTTAAATTAAATAATAGTATTTTATGCGAATCAACAACATTGTTAATCAAACACCGGACAACCTGTTTTGATAGCTCATGTAACAAGAAGTTTTAGCTTTATTGATAAAAAAGGATCCATTTTTATGAATGGAACTTCAATCTGATGAATGAAAAGCCACCATGAAACTTACTGTCCAATAAAAGTCGGCCTAACATTAACCGTTCCCTAAAGTTTTTCCCTGTCTCTTCCCGGCACATTGATAGTTTTAAAAGGAGTCATATACCGTTATGTATTGATTTTGTTCACATTTTGTTTCAAAACAGAGGTGATTCATCCTAACTACAAAATGAGACACCTGAAATTGACTTCAGTAACTTTGCTCACTGAATAGTAACTACTTTTCTGACATCTTGGTATCAACTGCATTGAGTATTAATCTTTGCCGCGGTATGTTTCAATAGGTTGGAAACAATAGTCACTGTACAAAATGAAGTTATTCACAAGGATTTGAATTCTTCCTAGAATTTGATAGAGGAGGTTCGGAATAAATATACAGTTAGTGGCTGTTAGGAAAAGAATATTCCTGCCTCAGTCTTGAAAACTGTCAAGCGCTTACAGAGACTATGAAAAACTGGCTAGCTAACAGCGAATAGAAAATTTCTCATTACAACCCACAGAAAAGCTCTTCTTGTAGATCTTTGGCTATTTGTGGCTACTAGTTATAATTCGTAAATACCTCGTTACATTGAAAATTCCAATATGTATATTCATATATATCCAGTGTTTCAAATTTCAGTATCACGCATTCTAACCCACATGGGGTATGAGAGGTCCACCAGACTGCAGTGAAGTTTCAACTTTAGGGTTCACCTCGTGACAGGTGCATGCGTAGCGTGCGCGATTTCAGGCTAAAATTGTCACTATATATTTAATTTGAAAATATATTTACACTAAACGAGAATTCTGAAATAGTTCAGTTCAGTTTCCGAAACAATTTTCAATGTTGCCATCTTCTTTATGATAGAGTTAACCCACAAGGAATACCCCACTTTTGTTCAAGCTGAATAGGTGAAGCCTATGCGGAATTGGCTTAGCAATTTCATATTAGAAAATCTGACTGCAATCGAGGGATCCCGACATTCTGTCTGATCCCGCCATGCACACTCTAATATACGAGCAGCATAACCGACACTCTATGAGGGACACGGAATGTTAAACTTAATCTTTAGAGGGAATGAATGTAAAGCAAACATATGGGCTTTCCTATATCTAATGTGAGGTGAGATTCCAGGTGGATTCATAACAGAGCAGTTTTAGATACAGAAATCTACAATAGCGACAAAGAGATTCACAGATTAAGCGAGGAATCTCACAAGTTCGATGCCAATGCCACAACGAACATGTCTCATTTACAATGTCTAGTTCATAGCTCTTTCTTCAACAAGTCTTGGCTGGCATAATTTTTCAAATGTATCGAATAAATTTATGCCTATTATATCTTCGTATAATATTATCAGATTGGGTCAATTTCATTCGGAAGATACCTTCTCTTAAATATAGCCAATATACTTCATTACGCCAAACGAGGTCGAAAAAAACCGTAGTGAGGGCGAGATTTTATAAACTGTGAATAAATGTAAAAATTACACATCCGAGCTTCATTGATAAAAGCTATTGTTTTTTTTTCAAAGAAGTGCTGCACAATCGCAAAAACTAAAACAATAAACATCAAATTATGTCTTACATTCTTATTGAAACTCTAATTTGTTCTCTATCATGTCCATATTGTGGAATTAACAATCCGAATCTGGACTCGGCCGACGTATTACAAGCGTAATCTTAAGAATATCATTTAAGAAAGCAAAAATAAAATTATTGTGATATTTGAATATCTTTGAGAAGAGCTATCATAACCACGCCGAGTATAGGAGAAACCGAAAGAGATTTGAATTTCTAAGATTCTCATCCTCGAGAGTACTAAATATTGTTTCCGTGTTACCGAGGGCTCCCCATATATATATCTGAAGGGTTGTCCATTCACTCAACGGGAAATAAGCATTGAATACCTAAAACCCATTCATAGATTGTTCAAATCGTAAGTATCTGTAATTCGAGTTAACTTTATTTGAGAATGTAAACAATAACTCGGAAGCTGAAATTCATTGAAAAACTTAAATTATACTCTGGTTTAGTCAATTCTACTGTACTCGGATATCCTGCTTTTGTTTTGGAGCTGAAACTTTAACAACTACTTCAGCTGAACAATTGGCGAGAGATCAGTAACTCAAAGTAATGAAACTAACCATCATCGCATGTAAGTACATTGCATTCAAAATCTGCCACATGTAACGATGATGACTCTAAAACTGATCTGTTATGTATATCAGAGTGTGTGTGAGTTCATCTATCCGAGTGTTGAGTTTGTTTCATGAGACGACTATTCGTATTGTACCATGAATCTACATACATACAAAAAATTGTAGATTTATCGTAGAACTCGGGAAATGCTGTCCATCTTTGACAAACCGGTACAAAGTGACGATAGGGTTCCGCACGGGGTTGTATTTCGCTGGAGTGGCTCATCCGCACGGCATGCAGATTCAGCAAGGGAACCGCACAGTACATTCCAGTGATAACCAAAGATGAAATTTCGGGAATGAGAATTATGCTGTTTTATTTCATTGTTCGAGCACATAGAAAATAATTGGATTCAACGTTCTCAACTGGAGACTACATACACTTTTCTACGGGTTGCTACGTATCTGATATAAGCATTTGAATAACATAGTTGAAGGACGCAGGAGTTGTTGGAGTTATTCGTAAGCATGTAAAATCATGTAACTCGGCCCAAAAAAAGCGTAATAATTGTGCGCGATAATGACTTTGCTGACAGCACGGCATAGCATGACCTGCTTTGATAAATTTATGATATCCTCAACCATGTGGCATTCTTTCACGTCCGCCATGTAAAACATTTGCATCTACATAACATAGAATAAGACATTCATGTAATGATTGCCACGAAATATGACCTCAGGTAGAATATCTTGGGAAGCGCAGTTTATGCCGTGTTTCCAACTCCGAGCTATTATTGCAAAATGAAGTAATTAAAAGAATGTTGGCTTTTGGCTCCGGTGCAGCGTAGCAGAGAAGAGAGACTAAATCTCTAACAAAACGCAAAGATTAGGATTTAATATATCATTAGAATTTGTGCTTTAAGTTTATTGACAGTACATTGCATACATTCCAATGCCATACCCTCTGTATATGAATGTTTACCCCAGCACAAACATTTACGAGTGTTATGAAAACTCGGAATTTCAGTTTTAATTTACGACGACTTTCAATGGACTTGCGGAAAGCATGATACTATCTCAATAAGTGAAGGTGTTGTTCAATTCCATCATGTGGAGTCTATGTAAATTAATAGACCCCATGCAAGTGCAAGTGATCCCGACATGAAAAACCAATACAGATCTATTATGCTAAGATTGCCAAGGATGTTTATGTTTTCACTTCAGAGTTTCGAAGCAAAATACCAACAACTCACTGAATAAGACATTCATCTTCAACAGTACTTCGTTTAAGTTATCGTATTCCACAAAACGAATCCACCTTTACATGTACTTTTCAGGCAGTATATTGTCAAAGTTATTTCAATCTGTGTAAGTCTGTAGTTGCAGAGGTTGACATAGTCATTTTGATACTTCATCGTGCCCAATCACATATATAAGTGTCTTCTCAAATTTGATAACCAATGATCTAGCGCCTGTGGTTTAGTGTAGGGTATATGAAAATAAGTTCAATAACCTGTGAGGCCAAACAGGTCACCATTGTTGTAAGATTTCACTTGACTGAATGTACTGTTTTGCACATGACAACTCCATGCTCAATTTCAAGTTGATTTCATATTGTATTAATATAATCAATCCATAAATGACTTCAAGAAACCATCTGGGATGGCTCTGTCAGTTTCAAGACGAAGTTTATTAAGAATCAAAGCAACAGTAGAGGTAATGCATGCAACATTACAAAAGTATGGTACTTTCCATTTCTGTTATGAAATATTGTAGTCAAAGAACTTTCTGCAGTCTTTATCATTTGCTCATAACATCAAAGGAAGCTGAGCCGATATCTAAGTTACGTGACATCAAACCATTATAATCAATTATCAGAACTCATGTCCAAAACGATTCAATTATGAGCGTGATTATTTGTTTGATATGCATTGTGTTAGAATGGGAAATGTTGTGCTTTGCCGACAGGTAACTATAGGCCTACCATGTGTATCCAAAGTGTTTGTTTGCGAGTGGATTAACTGATTAAAACTGTCACTTTATCCTCTACCATTTGGACAAAGGATTAGATTATAAAATCTTGCTTTTTGATCCAACAAAACATTCTATTTCGCATCTTGCGCAAATGCTATCAAAACCAACGTTGAAAATATCTCGTATAACATTCCAATCACTTTTTCAGTACGGCCACAGATTTGCAGATCAAAAATAGTTGACTTTAGTCAAATTTCTTTTTGGGTAATTTATGATGAAAGACTTCGTTGTAACTTCACAATGATATAATGACTTAGCGTTTAACAATGAGTTCATGAATTCATGAAAAAGGTCGGAAACCTTCGTAGTCAAGAGAGCAGGAAGAAGAGGATTCTCTTTCTAATAAAACATCTTCCTCAACCTCTTCATATTTACACAATGATTATACTATAAGATAAATTTTCAAGGCTATTGTACTGCTTGAATGAAACTACTGAATAGCAATGTTGTTCGTATAAGGGACCTGCAAAGCTTGACTGCATTGAAAACATGCAAACATAGGAGATCAATTCCCAAGTTATTGTTGCGATAAATACATTGTTCAACAACCTTCTAGAGGTGTACATTGTACAATAGATGAGTCCCGCTAGGGTAGCACATTGAAGTTCAAGGTATAATACCTTTTTTTAATATATAAACTAGCGCAATAATTGAAACTATGCTCTTGATTTGAAAAGCCCCGACCTCATTGTTTTCTCTATATAACAAGCCAAATGCGCCACGGGCTGAAAGTAATCAGTAAGTAGAAACACCCCACATGACCAGTTATTGGTGAAGAGGAGACCATTTGAAATCAAGGGGGAATCAGATAGTGATATTCAGTATATAATTTTATAAAATCAATAAAAAACATAAAACTATTACAATGTAAACATGGCTTGATTTACATAATAAACATCATGCTACTTTCATGCAATCACACGAATGTCTTTTAAGATCTATGAGACGAGGAATGTTACCAACACTCAACGACGCATATCGTATATATTGACTATATCTTGTTAATGCCTTTCGCTCATGTTCATATTTCACCAATTCGCCTTCAATTATGATTACACTCCGACTCTCGACTTGCATGGCCTAGTTATGAATGAATAGAATATTATCATAAAGGGAAGAAAAACCTAGTAGAAATTAATTCTATTGGTCCCCATTACATAAGCCCAAACATAGGCACCTTGTGCACGTATTGGAAGATGCGTGCGGCTTACATGCACAAAAATTAAGAAACTCAATTTTAATCACATGCGGAAGGCTGATGTGGAAACCTAAAAACAAATAGGTAGTGCAAGAATCTAAGCACAGCAGGGCATATGAGAAATAATTAAGTAGGTATCTTTGTGTGGAATAAAATTAAGGGCTTTATTTATTCACAGAATGCGTATACAATTATTGTACACAAATGCTTAGAGTAAAACAGGGAGAATGTTAATATATAGTGAATGTGTGCATTGCATAGGTTCTGTTTACCAAAATGCTAGTAAGATCTATATTACATACTCTTACATGATATATAACGGAAACAACCTAGGCTACTAAGGAACTAGGCTAAATTTAAGGTTAATTTTAGTCTCAGTCCTACGATGGTTATCAGTTTTTATTAATTGATTAGCGTAGAATTTGATCGTCGTAAGACAGAATGAAGAGAGAATGTTTATCAATTTTACCGGCGGATTTCATTGTTTTTTCTCCCGAATAGTACCTTTTACTATGTTTTAGTACAATTGGGGCGGCCTATCCAGAAAGTCTATCTAGTAATTCTACAAACAGATCGACTTTCGATCGTATTCTTTCCATGTACCTAGTTCTAAGTAGCATTTTAACTCTGTTGTGTGTACTCTTCTAATGCCCTAAAGCAGGAAACAACTAAGATTGTTTTCAAATATGTGTTGAGCTCTCGTTGAACGGATCATGGGAATGCAACTCTCTTGGTTTCTCTGTACATTCTCCTTTTAATTGTGAAAGTTTTTGCTACATTTTGTGATTTCAATATGTATTAACAAGTGCCTCCCAAAAAGCCGTTCACTCTTTCAAGATTCTAGAAGCCCAGAAACCAAACAATATACTATGTTGTTCTTCAATTAGGATCTAAATTATGCCTGCAATATTACGTATCTTGTGAGGAAGGACTTACGTTTTACTTTAAAATGAGCTTCATAAGGACAACGGTTGAAAGGATCAATGCTATTAATGTCAATGGATGTTGAAGATTGTGGAATATCTATACCTATTCGGATTAGATACCGAGAACATATAGAACTGCAACTGAAAGATTAACTAATAGATTACAACTGCGCCTAAAGACTACATGATATAATAGTATCTTCAAAATAGCTCATGGAACATGATGATGTGTTGAAGGGATCACATTCGTATAATTTGAAGAATTGTGTGTACTGCTAAGGTCGAGGACTAAATACAGAGAGGTATACGGTACCTAACGTTAGTCCAGGGTTCCAAGAGCTTAGAGATCGAGAAGCAGAGAATGTTAACAAAAACTATTTTATAACGAGGATAACATTTTAGGCCGGCCCATAACGATCTAAAGTATTTTTCTTATAATGTGCTTATGGTGAAGAAGACATAATTTTACTTAATAGAGACAACCAAGGGTCTTTTCAAAGAGATCCAAGTGGATACTATATATGAACTTTTATTATCCGTCCAGCTGATGAATATCTAGAGTACTTACCAAGCTGAAGATCCATACTAGATCTAGAACGCTCAGCGAGAAAGAAGGAATGCATTTTAGGGGAAGCAAGTAGTAAACTAAGACCTAAAGACTCTCTTTTATCGAATTATTCTGGTGTAGTTCATATATATACACAAATGATCTCGAGCCCAAGCCCAGATTACCTGCTGGGCCGAACAATAGTCTCTATTCATATAAACACGTGATATTCTATTGAACTATGCGAAATGTATGAGTAAATATTTTGAACAAAGAAGAAGATATAGTTAACGAGAACAATAAAATGTGAGTGCTTTTTTTTTCATATATATATTTATTGTTTTGGGTAAGATTTGTCTGGTGAAGAATAATACGATGAAATGAACTATTCTTTATTCGCTATTACTAACTAGAAACAATCGAGCAAAGTATGGAAGCGAACAAAAGGGCCAAAATAATAGGCTTATTATCTTATTATTTTCACTAGCTCAAATTATTAAGTTATATAACATTAGTGAAAAATTTAGAAAAATTTGGGCGCCATCGGAAATATCTCAGAGAAAAAAAAGCAGCAGCTGGTTAGGTAGCTACGGAGTATGTATATATACAGTCTGCTTGCTGTGTTTGACCTTCATTACAAAGCAATTGGCCAATTGAACTAATACGAAAAAGAATGTTGTATATAATTCAAACTGGCTTAATAGAGCTGCATTCGTTCAGTATTGAGATGAAGTAGCCTTGCCTGATTTTTCCTGCCTGATAACCTTAATTATTTTGCCGTGCGTGCAAAGAAACACCACCCCCATATATAATCACGCGAAAACTAAAAAAAAAAGAGCCCACTTCTTCAAAAGAGAAAAAAAACGAAGAAACGAAAAAACAGAAGAAAAAAAACGAAAAAAAACGAAAAAAAACGAAAAAAAGTTAGCACATACACATACAATACACAGGGCTAGATTCTCGTGAATCTATGTGATTAAAGATATGATCCCTTACGCTTATCTCATTGTAGTCTCATTCTTCGCAGGATTGTAAATTCCGCGGTTGAAAAATCACACCAAAATGAAAAATAAATTTCGCTAGACGCTCAGATCAGGGTGGGAATTTGTGTTTGGGGGGCGGTGGATGCCCGAATAGCCCCGCGAAAGCGAGAAAAACTGAGAAAAGCGTGGACTAGTTGCGCAGAGGTGCATGAAAGTGCGTTTGAGAGGCGCAGCGAGGTGCAGGCGTCACAGCGCGAGTAGACACATGCATGATAAATCGTCTTTGCGAGAGTGTTCGAAGACGCATGCACGGCACACAATTGTATTCCACTAATTTAGGTTTTGCTTTCATTCCCACTAATTAATAGGCTTCTGCTACTGTGTAAAATCTGTATCGCTGAAAATTTAAACCTACATCCCCGTATGTGTTGTCCTATGCTTTATAACATGTAACGAGGGCTAAACTAATCGCTCTCAATGTATTTTCCCTTGGGTAGTCGGTAAACATCACACGCCATGCGTGATGTATATTTCAATTTCAGTGGTGGGCTGCTGTCTCCGTATATATATAAAGGCTAGTACATACAGGATATGTACTTTGTTTTACAAATATATATATATATATATATAATATTGTATTATTATCTTACATATTACAATAGTATCGAATCTCAATTTTTTCATTTTTTTTTTTTTTCATACATTTCCCACTATCGATATTTCTACCAATTCTTTTATTCATTCCCTATAGTTGATCCTCTTATTTATCTTGTCTCATACTTTCCATACCTATCTCATTTGTGTAATTCATTATTCGCAGTTCAATCCAAATCTGCCGTCAACTAAATATTAATTACGTCTGCGCCCCTTTTCTGGCTTGAAATCCCTTTGTTTCACCATTGTTTCAAAAAAATTCGATATATTCTCTCAAAAGATTCAATTTTTATAGAAGGAATATCAAAGAAGCTTAGATATATAAGGTTATTTTTTATACGCACTCCTTCACTCAGACAGTCACTCCTTTATATCATTGTTTCCTAAATTGAAAGGACAACAGACATACACATACAATCCCTTTCGACTTTGTACCATAGCTTATCATTCGAACTTTTTTCTGGGGGATATCTGATTTTTCGGTCTAAAAGGTTCATTTCATTTTCTTTCATAATTGCAACACTAATTCGAAAAGTATATTCAGACATTGATAAATTTTGAGTTTATTGACATACAATTGAGTAGGCCTGCTAAATTTCATTCAAATACGAACTGAAACTACCTATTGTTACACTCATTATTTAACTTTTAGAGCCTCACATTTCAATTGTCACTAATTTTTAGTAGTTGATTTCTTCTCTTATCTTCTTTTGATACTCGTGAAACGTCAATATAGACATAATACACGAGCACATTCATCATTGATATATCTGTGGATTTCTTACACTTTTATCGTCCAATATTGTGAAGACCAAAAAAGAGATTAATAAGAATTATAAGAAACACATTTACAGGAATTTTGTTGTTAAACTATCCATTTGAATTTATTTTTGATCAATAGTTGATCTATTATCCCTATTCCACTGACTACTGCAATATACATCGATTATATTTATGATAAGAAAGACTGTTACTTTATAAAAAAAAACCGTTTTTTTTTTCCTCAAAATAGATTCATTATTCTTGATTTCTTTTGCTTCATTTTGTCTTATAGATTATCTTATCATATTGCATTGGTAGTTCATTTCAGATTCCCGAAACTTCAATTCATTAACCTCATTGACATTATTCAACTTACAATAGTCTTTTTTCCCATCAATTTCATTTCAATCTCAGAAAGATTATTTCTTATTTCCTCCTTCATTCATTCAATATCAAAATAGAAAAATGAGTGATAAATCGACAACAAACAATAAGGATACAAATGATCCATCGGATATAATGCAGCGACGCAGTATCAAAAGTGAAAATAACAACAGTGATAATGACACAAATCAAAACAAATATACCATAATAAACAACAATGCAAGTCCGTCGAGCTCGAATAGATCTGCAAGTTCGAGTCCAATAACGAAAGTGAAGTTGCCCAATTTCAACGATGTTTTCAAACAGTCAACAACAACAACAAGGCCTGCTTCGCCATTACAACATATACTTTCATCAACATCATCATCGGCAAAGAGTTTGACTCCCCAAATTCAAGAAAGAGGTAGTTCTCCAACTAAGTTAAGTGCTTATAGCATTTCAAGTCAACCTAATCCTCCAAATGCTCCTTCATTCCCAGTTCAATTTCATGTATTGAAACCTTCGCCAGAGTTGAATAATCAGAGAAGTGGTTCTCCTATTCATACCTCGAATTCAGTGCAAGATTACCCTCATTCTAATCAACATCAACAACAACAACAACAACAACAACAACAACAACAACAACAACAGCAGCAGCAGCAGCAGCCAATGTTTTCACATCATTTCAATCAACAATATTCACTTGCAAGTCCGAATGATGGTTCAAGCGGTGGTAACACTTCGACTTCCAATTCACCCAATTTACCTCCAACAAGTTTGAATAGCTATAAGATTCAACATACAGATAGGCCAAATTCACGTTTAAGATATCAAAGTGATCCTCAATTAGATAGATCGCCATCAGGAAGTTCTACTTCCAGTTTCAATGTTATAACATTCCCAACATCTGTATCTGCTTCATCGCCAGCTATTTTATCTACGAGTTCATTCCAACACCAGGCTAACAATCAAGGACAGCATACTCCAATGGCTGGAGGTTCCCCTACATTGACTCCAACAAATGGTTCTCCTCCTTTGCATCCGTTTCATTCTATACCAACTTCGAATCCGGCTGGTCCAACTACAATTCCAATTCAATACCCACAATATCAACAACAACAACAACAACAACGACAGGTACCTCATCAGTTATCACAACCAACACAAGTGATTCATTATACGTCGCATTCGCAACCTGCTCCAATAACAAATCATGTTCCTGTGCAAGGGATTCCTTATACTTATCCTCCGACTGAAAATTATTATAACTCAGTTCATCAAGCTCCACCACAACATCCACCACAGCCACCACCACAACAACAACACCATCATCATCATCATCACCCTTCAGTTTCATATCATCACGCTCCAGCGCATCCGCAATATACCACGCATCAACAGCATTATATACCAAATCATACCGTTGTTGCCCCAGCAGCTGGTCCTGTTTATCAAAATGTCATTCATTCTCATCAATATATCCCACAACAACATTCAAATCAACATCAACATCAACATTATCAAAATGCACACCATGCGCATCAAAATATGCAACAATACCAAAATATACAACTCTTTCCAGTCAAGACTGCATCTGCTTGGTCTCCTGAAGAAGATAAACTATTGAGAATGTTGAAAGAAGATAGAAAATTAGGATGGAGAGAAATTTCCTCTTATTTCCCAAGTAGAACTTTGAACGCTTGTCAATTCAGATGGAGAAGAATTGTAGTTGGCGTTGCAAATAGTGATGGCAGAAACAAATCTAAATCAGATTCCAGTTCAAGATCAAACTCTACTGATAATAATCATCGAATTTTCACATCTCATTCAACTAGTTCATTGAGTGATATGGTTGTTAAACATGAAGATGAGTATAGAGAAGAGACAAGGGGAAAATCTTCTGATAATAATCACAGTGGATATTCAAAGGTTCATTCTAGTGATTATCATTTAAATGTTGAACATTTGGATAAATCCCGTAAATTATCCGAAGAAGAGACTTCATTCACAAATAGAGAACCAATCTATCATGAAACAACCGAGAGTCGTCGCCGCGACAAAAAGGTTGAAGAGGAGGATGAAGATGAAGAGGAAGAAGAAGTGAATAAGTCTTTAATCATGGAAAAGAGACCTTCGGAAGAAGGCGTTCTTAAAAGTGATTTTGAAGTTCCTTCAGTTAAAAAATCCAAAAAGAATTCGCTTGATGATATCCTCAATTGATTCAATTTTGTTATGTATGACTTGCAAGTTTGAAGTATGATTGATTTATGGTTAATCTCTTTGCTAACTTCATTGAGCAACCAAATATTTATATGTGTGTGTGTGCATTGCTCATTGCGATTGGTTTGTTCCCATTTGTTTATAGATTCGCAATTGTTATTTTATATACCTTACTATTTCATTTCATTTATTTATAATTTCCGATTTCTTTCAACTCAATTTCATATTTCGAATTTTCAGAGAATTTTCAACGTTTTGTGGAAGAATTGAGGAATTGGAATGTATATTAATTTAAATAACTTACGTTTAAAGATAATTTTAATTGAGCTAGCTGTTTTCCAAAAAAACCTAAACTCTGCGCCTTAAGTTTTTGTAGGGTTTTTGATAGAAGTGAGAATTTTAAATATTTTCTTACAAGTGTCAAGTTGGTGAATTAGGCTAAATGAGTAGTAGATAATTTACCTTACATTGAAAATATTGGAAAGTGTACATATGACTTGATTTTATTGTGTGTTTTTTTTCTATATAAAAGATATTAGATATAAATATATATATTAAAATAAAAGAAGAAAAAAACCCCAATTAGAAAAAAAAAACACCTTCATCTTCTTATTTTTGAATTTTTTTTTGTTGTTGTAGTAAAAGTAATAAATTAGAAATTATGAGACTAATATAAGATTATGATAGTAATAATATAATAGAGCAAAATAAGATCCTTAACGGTTAGATTTAGCAACACGTTCTAATTCATCCTTCTTCTTGATAGCATAAGAAGTAGAAGAACCCTTAGCGGCGTTAATTAATTCTTCAGCTAAACATTCAGAAATGGTCTTGATGTTTCTGAAAGCGGATTCTCTAGCACCAATGGTTAATAAAGAGACAGCTTGGTTAACTCTTCTTAATGGAGAGACATCAACGGCTTGTCTTCTAACGGTACCAGCAGAACCAATTCTGGTAGAATCTTCTCTTGGACCAGTGTTGACAATAGCATCAACAACAACTTGTAATGGGTTTTGATCGGTTAAAACGTTAACGATTTCTAAAGCGTGTTTAACGATTCTAACGGCCTTTAATTTCTTACCGTTGTTTCTACCGTTCATCATTAAAGAGTTAGTTAATCTTTCAATGATTGGACATTGAGATTTTCTAAATCTCTTTGAAGCATATCTACCAGCAGTGTGGGAAACAAAGACTGGTTGTCTGATTTGAACGTAATCGATTAAAGAGATATCTTTAACGGTAACATCTTGGAAAGACCATTTGTTGAATAATTTGATTTCTTGAGCACCAGCTTGAATTTCCTTTGGAATTGGAGTAGCTAATTCAACGAATTTAACTTCAACTGGTTCAGAGATGATTTGTTCTTCAACTTGTTCGACTTGTTCTTCAACGTCAGACATGATTAGTTTTATTAATAAGTACTATTGACTTTAGAATAATATCAAGAAAATAAAAGAGATAATGATTAAATATGTTATAGATGAATGATGAAAAATAATCTATGGTCTGCCATAGTAAAGCTCCTTTGATTTTCCAGGACCACAGAGAATCTGAAACTTTTTTTTTTCCTACTGCTCAGCTCGATTGACGTGGATAACTCAACAAATATCACAGTCACAGATTGCCCTAATCGGCGATTTTATGGTTCGCGCACTGTCCAAATCAGGTGTGCAGTGTAGGATTTCCCCATTTATTACCCGATAGTTACCAATTAGGAAGGCTACTGACTCCGGGTAACACTTACCATAAACATCTGTGCACAGTAAAAACATCTGTACACGAGCAGCAGATTTTCCTGCACGTGACTAGATCACATATACAACATCCATAATTTGTTGTGTGTACAAATTACTAGCCACAATATTAGAGATATATTATATCCCCGCCACGTCTAGCACATACCACCGCCACACTTCGTACCCTACTTTTCTTCCCCGCATCTGCAAGCTGGTTAATCAGCCGTTTTGAATTATTGTCATGCTCTAGGGAAGAAGGAAGCAAACATGTCAACTTTTAGCTCAATATAATCTTTAAAGACACACCATCTTTGTCGTTGATATATCAATTTATAACGTTTATATATCCGGATATTCACATTTCAGGTTCTACTAATCAATTTATTCATAACTACTACTGCGATTCACTAATCATATCAACTTATTCCCGTTTACCTTATTCCTTTTAACTTATTCATTACTTTCACTTATTACTCTTTTTGGAAAATTATAAAAAAATGCCTATTGGTGTCAATGATACAACTTTTACAAATGAAGACAACTTACCTCGTTTGCCAGTTCCTAATTTATTATCTACGGCTGAACAGATATTAGATTCTTTGAAACCATTGGTTTCCGCCGATGACTATCAAAGATTATTGGATAGTTCAATTGATTTCTTGAATTCTCAAATTATAAAATCCACTCAACAGTATCTATTGAAATCAGCTGAATCATCTTCTTGTTACCTTGATGGTGAAGGGATATCAACTACATCCCCTGGTATTTATGGGGAACTAAGAGGAAATACATTACCAAGAAATCCATTTTTCATTTTGGAAGATGATCCATTATCAAATACAGCTTTACCTCCTACACAAACGTTCCGTGCCTCAGTTTTAGTTACTTCGGCTTTGAGATTTATCTTGTCTTTAAGATTGAAAACACTGACTCCAGATACTTCCCCAAAATCTAAATCCCCATTATCTATGAATTCATATAGAAATCTTTTCGGTACCTCTCGTATCCCAATGGGAATGGGTATATCTGTAAAGAGAAGTGAGGATTTCAATGATTCTAGACATATTGTTGTATTGGCTCAATCTCAATTCTATAAATTAGAAGTTATCAATGAGGATAATAAGATTTGGTTTACCAAACATGAGTTAATGGCTATCTTACAAACCATTATTGATGATTCCAAACAGAATGATTTGATTGATACTACGAGACATGCAATTGGTTCAATCACAACCGAATCTAAATCTACTTGGAAATATGGTAGATTAAACCTTGAAAAAAACAATTCTGAAAATTTAAACGCAATTGATACAGCTTTATTTGTATTGTGTTTAGATGATGTTTCACCAAAGAGTGATTTAGAAAAAGTTCAATATATTTGTCATGGTACTTCCAAAATTAATGAAATGGGTATTCAAGTTGGAACTTGTACTTCAAGATGGTATGATAAATTACAAATGGTTGTTACTAAGAATTCTGTCGCTGGTATAATATGGGAATCAACTTCAATGGATGGTACTTCTGTATTAAGATTTGTAAGTGATGTTTATACCGATTCAATCTTAAGATTGGCTAGAAAGATTAATGGTATGAATTATACTTTATGGCCGAATACAGATACTGTTCCAATTAATGACAAGATCACTAAACCAACCTATGCAAAATTAAACTTTAATTTAACTCCTGAAATGGAAATTGGTTTACATTTAGCAGAAACTAGATTAGCAGATTTAATTAATCAACATGACTATGTAACTCATCATTTTGAGAAATTCGGTAAAGATTTCATCACGAATAGAATGAAATTATCATCCGATTCATTTGTTCAGATATGTACTCAAATTGCATTTTATGCATTATATGGGAAATTACCATCTACTTATGAACCGATTTCAACAAGAAAATTCAAAAATGCAAGAACTGAAACTATTTCAATTCAAAGTGAAACTGTATTAAAAGCAGCTCAAGCTTTCATTACTCAAAATCCCAAGACTGTTAAATGGAAATTATTCCAAGAAGCAATTGATGAACATTCAACAAAAGTTGTGAATGCTCTAAATGGTAAAGGTTTTGAAAGACATTTATCCGCGTTAAGATCGGCATATATTCAAAAGGATTTGTTACATAAATTATACCCTTCTGTTCCTGAAATCGATAATACAAATCAAATTCCACCTTTGATATTTGATCCAGTTATTGATGCTCTTTATAAAACCGAATTGTTAATTGCAAATTGTGGTAATCCAGCGTTACATATGTTTGGTGTTACTCCAGCTACTGCAACTGGTTTTGGAGTAGGTTATATCGTTAAAAACGACTATATTTCATTTGTTGGTTCGTCTCAATGGAGACAAACTCAAAGATTCTTAGATACTATAATGAGTGTTATGGAAGAAGTTAAAGATTGTTGGAAACAATTGACTCCTTCAAATAAGATTAATTTAGGTGAAAGTAGAGCTAGAGAGTTGGAAATCCCAACTGTTACAAAAGACAGTAATATCAAATCAACGTTAGGTATAGATATTCAAATTGGTCAATTGATCAAATCTATTCCTATGGATTTGGTAGAATCCAATTATTCTACACAAATCGGTACTATTAAAAGTGATTCTCCTGATTTCTCAAATACTCAAACTCCATCTCAAACATCAGGACCAATATCATCCAATGCGGCACAACCCCCTGCAAAGCCTCCTTTGAAAGCAAATAAGAGTTATATTATGGGAGGTTATGATTATTTTGATGTTGGAGAATTAGCATTAAGATCAGGTTTAGCAACTGCTACTCAAAGTGCAGTAGTTTCTAGAAATCATAGTTCTGGAAACTTGAGTGAAATCGCTAAGAAGAATCTAACAAGTCAAAATTTTAATAAACATGGGTCTGAAAGTCCAATTGATAGTGCAGTTGGCAAAAAGGTTGTTATTCAAAACATGATTTAAAAAATTATATTCTACTTTTATTATCAATACTGTAGTCTTTTTCCTTTTAGTAACTACTTTTACGTGTTGTTTTTACTTCCTGTGATGCATACTTCAACATATACATTACTTTAATTTATCTGTTTTTCTTTTTCTTTTTATAACATTGTAATTATTAATAAATTTGGGAATTCTATTTATTTATACGTGATCGTTCATTTCGTTTGATTAATTTATTTAGTTCATTCCATATCGTAATTCAAATTTCTCTTGTCTAATACATGCCTATCCACTCCTCTGAAATTGACATACAGTATCAAATTACTCAATATAAGACAACTTCCCAAGATTTGAAAGGAAACCCAAAGTAAATTCAATTCGGCAAGTCTACCAGTGACGATAGGACCAATTGTCCTTGCGAATGTTTTACCGATATTAACTGCTCCCAGAACTCTGGGTAACTCGTCTGGATTGGATATCAACTCCGTGAGTAGCATTTGACGAGGTACAACGTCCATTGAAGAGAAGAAATTTTGTAAGATCAATGCACCTACTGAAAACCAAAACAGATTGAATGTACCGAATAATGGAATCAACATACAAAATATAGCAGTTGGTATTTGAGTTACTATTGCTGCTCGTATAGGTCCAAAGAAATTAGCAAAATAAGCGGAAGGAACAGCTGATATCGTTTGACAGAAAGATGTAGTGAAAAATATAGCACCTAAGATGATTGGTGGAATAACAAATACCATTTTGAAATAATAAACTTCCCATGCAGCAGGCATGAATCCATACCCAAAGGAGTCTAACATAAATGATATTAAAAGTTTGATTAAAAGATTTTGAGTTTCAGTAGATAATCCCGTTATAGTATCATGAACAACAATTGATGAGATCAAAGGTCTTCTTTCTTCCAATGTTGTTGATTGTGATGAAATAGAGTTAAAATCTCCGAAATCTTCTATCTCTGAACTGTTGTTAATTAAACTACTAGTTAAGATATCATTAGATGATGAAGATGCAGAACCTGAAGATCTTAGATTATCATTTGAAGAAGTTGGTTTCACGTTGGCATATTGAGGGACATAACTTCTTTCACACTTCTCACTCAAGAATAACATTGATACAAATTTCAATCCACCTAATATTGTATATATCACAAATACATTTCTATAAGCTTCTTTATACTCCATTCCTCGACTATCTAGAAAGAATTGTACTGTAGCACCACATACCAAAGAACCCAAAGCTGCACCTGCAGCAGATAAAAGAAAATGAACAGCATATATCTCTGCACGATGATTAGGAGGTGTTAGTTTAGCTATTATAGCTTCTTCTATGGACTTGAAAGGTCCTGTTTCATCACCACTGGGAGATATCACACCGACAACGGCAGATCCTAGCAACAATGCATAACTATTAGTTCCTGTTCCAAACACAAATCCAGACAAGCACATTAACAATGCTCCGGAGATCATTACACGTCTACTTCCAATTTTATGCGAGTACCAAGTCAATATGAATGAAAGCAAGGTATCTCCGATCATGACCAAAGTCATGAATATACCGATCTTATGTTCTGGAATCCCTAATTGCTTCAAGTATAATGTCAACACTTGGTTTGTAAAACCAAATGAAATCATTCTTACAAATACAGAGAACCATAGGATCCGTATATCCAACCCTGTTTGACTTATAGACTCCAAGAAGTGCATAATATGTGTTTTTTTTATCTATCTTTCACGGACACGTCTTTTGAAAACAAAATATCACCAACTAACTTTCTAGCAACAACAAAGTAACCTTTTCCTTGTCATATAGCTCCTAGACCTTCCCTACTCCAATATCAGAGAATAAACAGTCACTTGAACACGGTTGCTACCTTTGAAACCGAGTATACTTAAATCCACACATCAAAACAAACTGAGACCGAAACACCGACAGCCCACAGAAAAAGCACAGCGGGTTCCTGTGCCTTAGTCGCTGGGGCATTTTCCGTTAACCAACCTCGGTTTCCAATGTTTTTTCTAGTGTAGGGCTTGACGGAAATGCATGTTGTCGTTTTATTGCCGCTTGAGCTTGTTGACAAGTAAATTAGCTTATATCTTCTCTGGTGTTAGTGCAAGATATAGATTGATTGTGCCACAGTCAACAAGGTCCCGTATACGAAATCCTCCTGGATAACTTTCGTTGCCAATTGTATACTTGAAGGCTCATTGTATTATAGTACCTCTCTCGATTTCAACGAGCAGATTTGCGGATTATCCCTACACAGCAGCTTGGCGTAGAGTGAGTAAGAGAGATGAGTTCTAATCAACTACAAATAAAACCACATCAGCAATCACAGTCGCAAGGGCGACAGGATCAATTGGAGAATGGACAAGGGCAACACCTTCAGCAGTTGACGGTTGAAGATAACCACAATTATAGTGAACGACAATTTGTCTCCTCTGCACCAGGTGATGAAGGAGATGAAAATAGTCAAGAGAATAAGCAGAAGAGAAGAGTGGCATGTAGAGAATGTCGTCAACAGAAGTCAAGGTGTGATGCCAACGAATGTGCTCCAGATCCTTGTACAAGATGTAGAAGGAAAAATATTGCATGTCAACTTGATTCGGGTTACAAGAGACAATATAAAAGGGCAAGATTGGCAGAAATAGAGAAAGAATATGCAATAATGAAGCAGAAGTTTGAAGCTGATCCCACCTTACAGCATCCAGGTATGCCACATCAAAATTCCCAACAGAAAATTCAACTTCAGCAGAATCAATTCCACTCTTCGGTGTCACAATTACCACCTCCAATGACCTCTAATCTATCTCAGAATTCGACACACGCTCCAACATACCTACCTCCAATCAGGTTGAATGATCGCATGCCAATAAGCAACCCCATGTCCCCAAACATTCAATCAATGGGATCTCCACAACCTGTAATGTATAATAGTATCTCAAATCAACAGTCGCCTGTTGTTCCTCCTTTCATAAATGCACATTCATCATCGCAGTCCCAACTTCAACCCCAGATGAATATACAACCGAGTGGAAGTCCTGTTCCATTGATCCACTCTAACTCCCAACCACAGATTCCACAACAGCAGATTCCTCAACAGCAGCAACAACAGCAGCATTCATTTGTGCAAATGCAGATGAACCAACCTGTGCCACAAAATATTCAAGATCAGCAACAGTTACAAAGACAGGTTATACCCGAGAATTTAGGCCCATCGGTAGCTAGGACAGATGCATCTGGATCAATGCAAAGATCATACTTTGGTAATCCGATATCTGAGTCAGTGCCACTCAAGAGAGTAGAGCCACTGGAATCGCAAACTCTGTGCTCTTCAAAGACTTTGGGAGATGTCACTTTAACTTCTCCCCAGATAAAAGCCCTTTTTACAGATTTTGTCAAAAACTATCATACAATTTTACCTGTGGTTGACGTTCAGAAAGGTATTGAAAGAATATTCAAACTTTGTCCTATCTTGTTTTGGACAGTTATGTTTGTATCATTGAGAAGACATAGTTGTCAATTGCTGCCCAAAGAGAAATCCCAGGAGCTATACGCTGCTTTATCACCAGTCTTAAAATCTGCCCTTGCAGAAATCACTATTTCACCAATTACAAGATACGCACCAACTGAGGTTGACGAACCAATCTTGAATGTATCAAGTGTTTATACTGTTCAAGCCTTTCTGTTGTACACATTTTGGCCACCTTTGACTTCTTCTTTATCTGCAGATACAAGTTGGAATACCATTGGTATTGCAATTTTCCAAGCAATAAGAATTGGTATTCATATCCCAGGACATTCATCTGATGGAATGAAAACTACAAATTTGGAAGAAGAAATCAGAACATGGTTAGGTTGTAATATCGTGTCCCAAACCATCGCCACTGCTTTTGGTTTACCCGGTTTCACTCAACTCGATGGTTCATTGTTGGTATCTTGTCATCCGTCAAATGGAATTGATCTTCCGCACTCTTTGAGACAAATGATTGATATTCAACTCTTTGAGGATCAAGTAGCAAAATCATTGAATAGCAATCCAAGAGATCCTTTGAGATTGGTTGATGCATCGGAAAGATTACCAATGCTAGAATTACTAGGACATCAATTGAATCAATTGCAGATTAAATTAGGTTTGGATACAGCAAATCCAATGGATGATTTGAGAATGTTATCATTGCTGGCATCTAGAGTTCATTTATATACTTACAGTCTTTTGGATACAGAAAGGATAGCCTCATTCGAATTGGATAAAAGTGTTATTAAGGTTTACAATGCTGCTTTAAACTTGATAGCACACGTTCAACAATCGCAATCTCGAGATAAGCAATTCCTCAAATACTTACCAGGTGTCTATGTATTGACAATATGGCAAGCGGCTTGTATTATATGTAGGCTGGTTCACTCCAGCTATTCATCTCTCTTGGACGTTGGAGGTGGTAAAGAACTATACAAATTTGCCATGACTGCAACTTTGAGAGCTTCGGTTATGAAATACGATATGGCATACAGATCATCTGGAATTATGAGAACAATGTGGTCTTTATTCAAGACTTTGCATGAAAAACAATCATTGATTACAAAAGTTACAGTTAGAAGTAGAATGTGCGCAAGTGTTTTTTTCGATTCTTTATGGATTTTGAGAGAAGAAAGTGGTATGATCAAGCTTGCTCCACAGAAAAAAGTTGTCATTGCACCTTCTTTGGAGGAACATGCAGTTTTGGATACTAGTGATGAAGAAACAGGTGGGGATAGTAATAGTGTGTCAGATTCCGAATTGGACAGCAGTGGTGAATCTAGTGATGAAGAAAATGATCTTATTGATACTGAGCACTCCAAAGTGGGAAGTAGTGATACCAAAGGTACCCCTGCCTCAACAACCTCATCAAATTCGCAACAAAAGAGAAGACACAGAACTCTATCGAGCACCCTACATCCAGAATCATCGGCTAGAAAGATTATCAAGACTATTCCTCTTGATCCTCAGCCTATTTCTTTGACAGAAAATCCAAGCACTGGTTCGGTACATCATCACGATTCTGCAAGCAATAGCAGTCAACCCTCGCCTTTCTTTCATCAATATGTATCCCCATCTACTTCCAAAAATGATGCTTTGAACTCTAGCGTCAATTCGAATACTAACTACAATTCGAACACTGCTGCTATGAGTAACTCATCTAGTCACAATGACCTGAAATCCCCAGAAGTACAAGATGGACAACAGAGACCTCAACAGGGTATGAGCACCAGTGGTAAACCTACTAAAATGCGTCGTAAGAAATCAAGAAGAATCAGTCATAATAAGAAACCAACTACAGCAAGTTTATTTCAACATGTTCCTGCTAATAAAGAGCAAGCAATAGCTAACGAGAAGAAGAACTTTGCTATAGTAGAATCCCCCGAAGACGACGACCGTGATGATCATCCTCCATTGGAATGGGATGTGCTCTACGATGAAAGTCTGGACACAGATGTACTTTTCAATAACATCAATAGTGTGATGGATGAATTTGGTTTCCATGCCGAAGACATTCCCAAGAATGGCAGCACCAATAGCAACACTCCCGTCCCTGGTGCTCAAAATATGAACCCAAGATTTTATCTCTAATCTTTCTTTTATGTATATATAAATATAGTTATGTAAGTGAATGGTACAACAAAACTTGACCTAAACACAACATTTGATGAAAATCTCATGCGTCTATCGACCGTTTTAAAAATAAGGGCACGTGATCTATATTGGTAAGATTACCCGGTTCAAAATAGGTTCTCAAAATTTTTAATGAGCGACTCACGCTATGGGTGGATAGAAATAATTAAAATCAAGTGCCTTGAGTCAAAACTCTGAAATTTGTCAGCTACACGTTATAATTGTTACAGAGGCTATATAGACTCATCGTCAGTTGATACTTATAGATATGCCAAGTGAACTTCAAGACGCTGTACCGGACCTCATTATTGGTGGTTCCGAAGAACCTGTTGAAGACTACCATTATGAAGATGAAGAAAGTGATCATGAAGTCGATCAAGACGAGTCCAAAGCTTCAAAGAAAGTCACTTTTGCAGAATTAGATGACGCCGAAGAAGATGCAGAAGGTGAAGAAGAACGTAGAAGAAAAGAATTCGAAGAAGGTGGTGGATTACCCGAACAACCAGAAAATCCAGATTTCTCAACATTAACACCTTTGTCCCCAGAGATCATCAATAGACAAGCTACCATTAACATCGGTACCATTGGTCATGTTGCCCATGGTAAATCTACCGTTGTCAGAGCCATCTCAGGTGTTCAAACTGTTCGTTTCAAGAACGAATTAGAACGTAACATTACCATCAAATTGGGTTATGCTAATGCCAAAATTTACAAGTGTGATAGTGAAGATTGTCCAGAACCAGGTTGTTACCGTTCATTCAAATCTGATAAAGAAATTGCACCAAAATGTCAACGTGAAGGTTGTACAGGTCGTTACAGATTAGTACGTCACGTTTCCTTCGTTGATTGTCCTGGTCACGATATTTTAATGAGTACTATGTTGTCAGGTGCAGCTGTCATGGATGCTGCTTTACTTTTAATTGCAGGTAACGAATCTTGTCCACAACCACAAACTTCTGAACATTTAGCTGCTATTGAAATCATGAAATTGAAACACGTTATCATTTTGCAGAATAAAGTGGATTTAATGAAAGAAGAAAGTGCTTTAGAACACGAAAAATCAATTATAAAATTCATCAAAGGTACCATTGCTGATGGTGCTCCAATTATTCCAATCTCAGCTCAATTGAAATATAATATTGATGCTGTTAATCAATGTATGGTCCAATCTATTCCAGTTCCATTAAGAGACTTTTCCGCTTCCCCACAATTAATAGTTATTCGTTCCTTCGATGTCAATAAACCAGGTGCTGAAATTGAAGAATTAAAGGGTGGTGTTGCTGGTGGTTCTATCTTAACCGGTGTCTTCAAGATTGGTGATGAAATTGAAATTAGACCAGGTATTGTTACCAAAGATGACAATGGTAAGATTCAATGTAAACCAATTTACTCTAATATTGTTTCATTATTTGCTGAACATAATGATTTGAAATTCGCCGTTCCAGGTGGTTTGATTGGTGTTGGTACTAAGATTGATCCCACATTATGTAGAGCTGATAGATTAGTTGGTCAAGTTGTTGGTGCTAAGGGTCACTTACCATCTGTTTTCACTGATATAGAAATCAACTACTTCCTTTTGAGAAGATTATTGGGTGTTAAGACAGATGGTCAAAGACAAGCTAAAGTTCGTAAATTAGAAGTTGATGATGTTCTTATGGTTAATATTGGTTCCACCGCTACTGGTGCTAGAGTGGTTGCCGTTAAAGCTGATATGGCAAGATTAACCTTGACTTCTCCTGCATGTACCGAAGTTAATGAAAAGATTGCTTTATCTAGACGTATAGATAAACATTTCCGTTTGATTGGTTGGGCTACAATTAAGAAAGGTACTACCATTGATCCAGTAGCTTGATTTTAAATAGTTTATTTTGGTTCATATGTAGTATTTGTAATTAGCGTGTTTTTAATATTATATTAGTATTGTAATTATTCTTGTAAAATGTCAGTTAATTGGCATATTGTAATTTATTGATTACATAGTTATTTACTTAATCTAAGATCATTCCATATGATATGTGATATCTCATCAAACCTACTAGAATTCAGAAACTTTGGAAGTGAGTCAGCTTCCATCATCTTAGATATTTGGTTTTTAGCTTCTAGGTACAATGGTGCAATTTCTTGCATCAATCTTAATGAAGGGAGAACATGATCATCTGTTGGTGAAATTTGTGAATCGTACTTATTTTGTGATTCAATAGATGAACTAAGTCCATTATTATCAGCGTAAAAAGAAGCTCTCTTCTCAAGAATGCTAAGCGATGGTATTGACTTCCTTTTCCCTTCTGAAGAATTGGGGGTGCTTGAATTGTCGTCTTCGTCACTTGCACTAGCAGAAGATCTTTCGTGGTCTGACATTTTGTGGTTTAAGTCATCATCGTCAGAAAGGGATAAATGTTTCAACTTCAATAGTGAATCTATGTTCCCTGTATTATATGGTGTTTCACTATCTGTCATCAAAGAACTGAAAGTACGCTGGATCGAAGATGTGTTATCGTTCATCATACTTATTATTTGGGTTCTTAAAGAATGGTTTATGTTAACCTTATTTGTAACACCATTTGCCAAGTACGTGTTGTATATGTAATAGATCTTAGAGAGGCATTCATTTGATAAATCAACTATAGTATCAGATACCGCCTTTTTTCTTTTTTCAGTTCTTGGGCTGTTAGCAAAATCCACTGATTCCCTCTCCTTATACTCATCTCTAAGTTGTAATAATTTTCTCAAAGTATCGAACCTCTTACTCAAACTAGTTAAAGCATCATACATATCCAAATTTTCAGAGCAAAACTCTTCATTAAGATGAGTTCTAAACAAATACTTGAGCCCTGGGTCCTGCAAAATATGTTTCAAAGTTAACCTGCGTCTTAGTCTTTCCTCTTGTCTGCGCTTGGTAATTGGATCCATAGAAGATAGACTGCCTAATCTGGAAGTTGGATATTCATTCCCAGTTTCCTTTGTTTGACTCCAGTGTAATATCCTTAAACCTGTAGATGTGATCCTGTACCAAGCATGGCAATCAGGTATGAACCTTTTCTTTGTTTCATATTTTGGAAAATCACATCCATTGATCAAGTCCAACAATCCTGCTTTGAAAAATAAAGATGCAGTTTCCTGTGCTTCTTCTAAGTAAATTAGATCTGAGCAATCCATTAGCCACTGTACTATAGCTTTACCAGAGTAACAATAATCAGCAACATATGTTTTGTTTTTGGATATTTGAACAGTTTTATCTTTTATCGCTCTAACACCACTAGCAGATATATAATACTGAACATGGGCAGCAGATTCAGGGTTCGTGAAGTATTTATGATAAATCGGAGAAATATTATTGTGCTTCGATTTCTTATCTTTTTTACCATTGTTATCGCTACTGTTGAGCTTGGGGGATGAAGAATCAAAGTAGGGTGAACTATTCTGTCTCTTAGATTGTAAATATGTCATAAAATCTTCCTGGTTTTGATTTGGTGAGAAGGCTTCAAATGTAAAAGCAGACGAAAAGTCGGCATGTGAGAAGTCAGAAGCTTTTGGAATCTCCTCGGGTTCGTTATGTGGGGCCCAAACATTTGGCTTTGGGCCCATCATCAATACAAACAGGTATTTAATCCAATACTCTGAAAAAATCAAAGCATCTGTTCTCTCTCTTCTCTCTAAATTGATGAGTTGCATCGAAGCCAAATTAGAGAGTAGAATCGGGGGTAATTTACTACCAGTGATGTCATTCTTATCACAAAACATTTGTAAAAGACAAACACCTTTTGGAGTGGGCTGTAACAAGAACCCTTCTTTCACCACATTTCTTGTTCTATCTTGGGGAAAATGAAGCAACTTTGCAATAACAAAGACTTGCAAAAGATCCCTAGCTAAGTGATCTTTTATATCATAATTGATGTTTATCACAGTATCTTGTTTTTGCATTTTGATCGAAAGCGTCTTCAAACATTCTAGAGCTTGTTGGCTTGTAAAACAAAAGCTGAGCTCCTTTTTCTTGTATAATTTTGAAGCGAAGCTACCAAAAAATCTACCACCATTGTTAGTATTATCATTTGAATTTTCCCCGGCTGAATTAGATGATAATTTCAAACAGTACAACATAGAGCAATATATGTCTTTTATCTTCTGTGCTGTAAGATCTCTAGAAGGTTTGATATCAAAATTCATTTCTAGTTTATCTTTTTTCATCTCTATTCTCTTTTCTTCAACTTCTTCTATAACTTCCTTGGCTCTCTCGTTCATCTTGAAAAATAGTTATTTAGAGTGAAAGTTATGTAAATAATAAATTGGGGCTTATGGAATTTTGTGAGAAAAGCAATGAAGTATTTGTTATAAGACCGGACAATTTTTTTATTTGCATGTTATACTTTTATATATATGTCTGAATATTTGAAGCAAAACTTAGTGGCATTAGATAAATCAAGAAATCTGAAACACTTTTACATGTACGACCTAAAATGTCAAACATGGCAGTGTGCGTGACAGGGCATTGTGGCTGCGTGTGGCTCTGTGTGTCTCCAGTCAGCCAGTTAGCCAGGCTAAACGAGAACGAGCTAGTGAGCATTAAAGGATAAGGACATGGGATAAAAGATGTGAAACAGATTCAAAAAGGTTTCCAATGACTGATAACCTATACATATATATATATATATGCACTTAAGGTTCTGATAAGATCAATCATGTGCATCTACCGAACAAAGGCGGGTATCCATATTTATATTTGCTCTCTCTCACAACAGGCTCCCGAAACTCTTGGATAGTCTCTGATATCAGAGCACGCGCCGGCTATTATGCTCGATTAGGTCCTCACCCCGCGTAGCGGGCATCAGGTGTCAAATATAAATATAAATATATGATGACTTCAGTAACTTTTCTTGGTTCAATTCACTATGCATTCTTTATGAGCAATCTGAACTAGACTATACGTTCAATTGATCCCTTTGCATTCAACTGATATAATTATTCGAACTGTGTCATAATGTCTTCCAAGCACTGGAATTATTCCTCTGATCTCGTTCATTCCC
Organism: Wenyingozyma ramenticola; assembly: GCA_024271885.1. Lineage (NCBI taxonomy): Eukaryota > Fungi > Ascomycota > Pichiomycetes > Pichiales > Pichiaceae > Wenyingozyma > Wenyingozyma ramenticola. The sequence continues at coordinate 209,144 of JANBXF010000002.1, forward strand.
ATTTAAAAGGTTTGTGCCACACAAACCCATTGTTGAAATTTATTGAATCTGAAAGAGTGGTTTACAACTCTGCATCTTCAGAAGATAAGATTCAAGTCATCTCAGGTGGTGGATCTGGTCATGAGCCACTTCATGCCGGATTTGTCGGCGATGGTTTATTAGATGTTGCCGTTGCTGGTTTCATTTTTGCTTCCCCATCAACCAAGCAAATTTTTTCAGGTATCAAAGCCAAGCCATCCAAAAAAGGTACCGTGATTGTAGTGAAAAACTATACTGGTGATATCTTACATTTTGGTTTAGCTGCCGAGAGAGCCAAAGCTGCAGGAATAAATGCCGAGTTATTGATTGTCCAAGATGATGTTTCTGTTGGTAAAACTAAGAATGGTATGGTTGGTCGTAGAGGTCTTGCCGGTACAACTTTAGTTCATAAAATCGTTGGTGCTAAAACTGTTCTAGATGACAGTGCTTCACTCGAAGATGTTATCAAATTTGGTACCTCTGTTGTTGAAAACTTAGTCACCATTGGTGCATCTTTAGATCATTGTACTATCCCAGGTATCAGACACCGTGATGAAAATGACTCCGATGATGAAGAAATCGAATTATTGAAAGAAGATGAAGTTGAAATTGGTATGGGTATCCATAATGAACCGGGAATCAAGAAAGTTTCTCCAATTCCAACCATTGAAACTTTTGTCTCGGAATTATTGGGATATTTATTATCAAAGGAAGATAAAGAAAGAAATTACGTTGATTTTGATAAAGGTGACGAAGTTGCTTTATTGGTCAATAATTTAGGTGGTACATCTCCTCTTGAATTATACGCAATTCAAAACTCTGTTGTTGAATCTTTGAAGAAAGAATATAAAATTGTCCCATCAAGAGTCTACACAGGTTCTTTTACCACTTCTTTAGATGGTGCAGGTTTCTCAATTACTTTATTAAACATCACCAAAGCTGGTGGTAAAGAAGTCTTAAATTATTTAGATCACCCAACTACTGCTCCAGGCTGGAATAGTAATATATCCCCCGCTAGTTGGTCGGCCAGGAAAGATTTATCCGATTACATTGTCGAAGATCCACTTGCCGATGAAGAAGGTGTTCCACCATCAAAAGTTAAAACAGATGCCAATGTCTATAAATCTTTATTAATTAGTGGTTGTAAAAAGGTTATAGCCAAGGAACCTAAGATAACATTGTATGATACCGTTGCAGGTGATGGTGATTGTGGTGAAACTCTATCCAATGGTGCTCATGCCATCCTTGATGCAATTGATAAAGGTGAATTAATCCTATCAGATGGTGTTAAGTCACTCGATCAAATCACAGATATCGTTGAAACCGCTATGGGTGGTACTTCAGGTGGTTTGTATTCCATTTTCATCAGTGCATTAGGTAAATCTTTGAAGAGTCGTGAACAAAAGATTGGTGGCTATGAAGTTGACACCAAATACATTGCCGAATCCTTGAACGATGCATTAGAATCCTTATTCAAATATACCAGAGCTAGAGTAGGAGACAGAACATTGGTGGATGCATTACAACCATTTGTAGAAACTTTTGTCAAGACACAAGATTTCAACTCAGCCGCTGCAGCTGCTGATAAAGGTGCCGAATCAACTAGAAAACTCAAGGCAAAATTTGGTAGAGCATCCTATGTTTCAGAAGATGAGTTTAAACAATTTGAAAGTGAAGGTGGTTTACCTGATCCAGGTGCTATCGGTTTAGCTGCGATTATAGATGGATTTGCTTCAAGTTTGAAGGAAAGTAGTAACTTATAGTCATCATATACATAATATAGTACGCTCTTTAAAATATAATAAGCTTTGTGTCAGAATCATTAGATTATTGTATACATGAACTTGTGTATAGAAAGGTGTAAGAGAAAGAATCTTAATTATCAAATCTCGTGATGCAGAGGGATAGACTACGGATCTATCCGCGACTATATAGTCCAGAAAACCGCAGGAGACTAGCGTTTGCGGAAAAAGCCGTCGGCTACAGGATTGAGATTGAAAATCGCTTCATAATTGTAGATAAGATACAGTGGTACTGAACTGTATATATTTCCCTCCCTTTTCTCCTCGGACAGACAGTCTATCCATAGCCCCATCCATACAATTGCATTGATATCATAGCTAATAGTCGGTATGGGAAGTGTTACAACGATTGATCTGTCTCAAGAGGGCACATTGGTAAAGACTTCGAATACTCGTTTACCCAGAGTCCTTACTGTTGCTGGTTCCGATTCTTCTGGTGGGGCAGGAATCGAGGCTGACATAAAGACCATAACAGCACATTCTTGTTATGCTCTTACATGTATAACATCATTGACGGCTCAAAATAGTACGGGGGTGCTTCATGTTGAGAATACGTCTGAAGATGTTATTACAAGACTACTTGATGCTGATTTTTCTGATATAGAAATAGATGTGGTTAAGACAGGTTTACTCAATTCACAAGTGTTGAAAATATTACCTGAAACTTTGAAAAAGTATCACAAAGAAAAACCCGTTGTAATTGATCCTGTGATCTTTGCCAATTCGGGGGACGTGTTTGGTGAATCATCTAATGTACATGGTATCATTCAATTATTTCAAAATAGAGCAAAGACTTTGATTACTCCAAATTTTGAGGAGGCAGAGATTATATACAAAGCAGGTTTGAATTCTTCGAGTGATAAGACTGAATTTGATTCGATTGAAACTCTTGCAAAACTTGCCAAATTTATCTCGACAAATTTGAAATGTGAATCCGTTCTTTTGAAAGGTGGACATATCCCATTTGATAAAGATGATAAACTTGCTAGCAAATCCGGGGGGAAGCCAGTTACAGTTTACAATATTTTATATGAATCAATTGGCGATAAATTAACTGTTTTTAAATCTGATTACATTGATTCTGGTAATACACATGGATCAGGTTGTTCATTAGCTAGTGCCATTGCCAGTAATTTGGCAACAGAAAAGTCCGTCAACGAATCTGTCAAATTGGCAATAGAATATGTTCATAATGGTATCTTAACCGCAGATACTTCGTTTGGACATGGGGTTAACGGTCCAATAAATCATATGTACAATATCAATTCTGAAATTGATGTGTCGTCTAAGGTTAAAGAGGGTATTGATCCATTTGCTTTACCATTCAAAGATGGTGAATTTTTGAAATATTTGATTACCCATCCCAAAATTGAACCAATTTGGAATACATATGTTAACCATCCATTTGTTAAGAACATAGCTCAGATGACATTAAAAAGAGAAAAGTTTGAAGAGTTTTTACTTCAAGATTACAAATACTTAATCAATTATGGACAAATCCATGCCCTTGCAGCCACATTAGCTCCAGACATAGAATCACTTCGTTCAGAAGCTGAAATCATTACTAAAGTTTGTGATGAAATGGAAAAGCACACCGAAAAACTCAAGAAGAGATGGCCGGATATAAACCTTGATGACATTCAAATTAATGATGCATGCAAGACGTACAACAATTACTTGATCAAGGTTGCAGAAGAAACTAGGGATTGGTTATGTATCAATGTTGCGTTGGGCCCTTGTCTCTTTGGGTACCATTATGCAGGCAAACTAGCATTAGAAAAGTACTACGATGTGGAAAAAAATGGTACGGATAATGACTACTATCATTGGCTATCAGATTACGTCAGTGATTGGTACGTTGAAAGTTGTGAGTTAGGTGAAGCAGTATTAGAGAAATATAAAGTAGGTATCAGTGAATCCAAATTGCAACTCTTGGTAGACATTTTCGCAGAGGTCTGTCAATTGGAGGTCAACTTTTGGGACGCTGTTAATGAGTACCAATGAGTTTCGAAATCCGTTTGAGATTCCATTTTGGGACTTTTAAGCGAAAAATAAATGTACTATTTTTCAGATTCAATGATCTATTTCTCTGTCATTTCTCACACAATGAGAATCGGGTAGCTGGAAAGCAGGTCATTGAGCAGATATACAATATATATAGGGGGGATCGTGTATATGTATATGATTCATATAGACTTATATAATAAAAGTGAACGAACTAGCTTTTACCAGTAAACTTTTCATTGATGCCTGAGTCGACGCGCGTCTTTCCCCATGTCATCTCCAAACTTCTTTCTCTCCGGAAGAGCTACCAATCGAAATCTATACTTCTACTCGATTCCATCACTATGCCTTGGAACACATAAAAAGAAGTGTTGGTTTCACTCTAATCATATCAATTGACTTACCATTCAATATCTGTTTGAATACCAAGAATGAACAGAGGGGACTTTGACTTGAAAATATACCTTGTCACTGACTCGGGAATGATTCCTGATGGACTGACTTTTATAGATCAAGTCAAAGCTGCAATCGATAACGGTGTTACTTGTGTTCAACTGAGGGAAAAGAACTTAGATACTCGTGACTTCATTGAACGTGCCACTCAAGTTCATGAGTTGACTAAGAAAGCAGGAATACCCTTGATAATCAATGACAGATTAGACGTTGCACTTGCTGTAGCTGCGGAAGGTTTACATGTAGGTCAGGACGATATGACTGTGCCAATGGCTCGTAAATTGTTTGGAAAAGATAAAATCATTGGTGTCAGTACAAGTACTCCAGAACATGTAATACAAGCTGTCAAAGATGAAGCAGATTATATAGGTATTGGAATTATATTTGATACAGCTACTAAGGTTACAAATAAAATGGCAATGGGTCCTGTAGGGGCTTATGAAATGTTAAAAGTGCTCAAAACTCATGATCATAGAGGATCACTGAAAACTTGTGTGATTGGGGGTATTAATCACACTAATATCCATAGAGTCAAATATGGTGCTGCATCTTCGGGAATTGAACTAGATGGTGCAGCTATCGTGTCATGTATCATGGCTGCTAAAGATGCTGGTAAAGCTACAAGAGACCTTGTTGAACAATGGGAGATGGTGTCTCCTCTATGGAGGTACGATTCCAGCAACAACAGTAATTCAAAACCTTTGGTTCATCATATTACCAATGATGTAGTTAAAAACTTTTCTGCAAATGTCACTCTGGCGGCTGGGGGGTCTCCAATAATGAGTGAATGTTCAGAAGAGTTTGATGATTTTGCTAGAATCCCTGGTTGTAGCTTAGTGCTAAACACTGGAACACCAACCGAAGATCAAGTACAAATGTATATTTCAGCTGTCAAGGCCTATAATAAGCATCACAATCACATTGTTTACGATCCTGTTGGAGCAGGAGCTTCTTTACTGAGAAAAAATACTGCTAGAAAATTACTTGTGGAAGGATATATGACAGTTATCAAGGGGAATACATCTGAGATACGTACGTTAGCAGGCTATGAAGGTACAATGAAAGGTGTTGACAACTCTGCAGGGGATGATGAAGCAGAAGCTATTCAAGCTGCCAGAACTCTTTCTCAAATGACGAAATCTATTGTCGTTGTAACAGGTAAAGTCGATTATATCGTTTATTGCGATTCTTTATACCATAAAGATCTCCTTAACGAGGAGAAGATAGAAACTGTGGAAGGCGGACATCCATTGATGGGGGAAATCACTGGATCTGGCTGCTCTCTAGGTTCTGTCATTGCCACCAGTTTATCACGCAGTGGGGAAGTTGATAGATTTGGCGCTGTTTTCAGAGCAGTACAGTATTATAAAGCAGCGGGTGCTTTGGCGGGAAAGAAAGCTGATGGGCCTGGCTCATTCCAGGTGGAGTTCATCAATGCCTTGAAAGCTCTTTCAATGGATGACTATGTGTAATACTTCAGAATAATTATATAAACAAAAATGTAGAACGGTTGAATAAAAGTGGAAATAATAGTTATTAATAACCCATCAGCCACCATCAGAGGCACCAGCCACGGTGAGTTGATAAGAAAGAAGCAGTCAGTTGATCGTGATTTCAACTCACGCCGTGTCGCCGTGTGGCGGTGGAATCTAGGCATGTGGTGATGCAAAACTGCAGAGATGGCGGCTCTTTCTCGCGGGCTATTGTATGTCGATCAGCAGCAGGTAAATGCGCAAGGATTCCCTTGCTTGCTTAGACATTGACTCAATTGATCTGTCATATCTCCTTCAATTTTAGTCAAAACGATCAGCTGTCTCCAAGTCTGTGTATTGCTATTTCAATCAACCAATTCCTCACTGTAAAGAAATTGTTGGCTACATATATATGCCAATTGTTTGCTTGATAATTCCTCTTGCTTTTAGATTACTTTTAGAAAGATACATCTACAACTCAATTCGAGCGGCCAAACATGGGTTTATCAAATCAATTGACCAAGGAAGAGAAGAGACTGCTTGAAGATAAGCATCAGACAAAGTACTGGAAGAGATGGGGTCCTTATGTTAGTGAAAGACAATGGGGTACAGTCCGTGAAGATTACAGTAACGATGGTAATGCTTGGACTAGTTTTACCTTTGATGAATCTAAATCAAGAACTTACAGATGGGGTGAAGATGGGTTAGCTGGTGTTTCAGACAATCATCAATATTTGTGTTTTACAATTGCATTGTGGAATGAAAAAGATGATATCTTGAAAGAAAAAGCTTTTGGTTTGCCCAATGATCCAGCTGTTGCAAATCATGGTGAAGATGTAAAGGAGATTTATTATTATTTGGATAACACTCCAACGCATTCTTACATGAAATACTTATACAAATATCCTATTAGTAAATTTCCATATGAGAACATTGTTGAGACTAATTCCAAAAGATCTAAGACTGAGTTAGAATACGAAATCACAGATACAAATGTCTTTGAAGATAACAATTACTTCGATGTCTTCTTTGAAATGGCTAAAGATGAAGATGATCCAGATGAGCTATACTTCAGAATTACTGCGTGGAATAGATCTCAAGCACCAGCTCCATTACATATAATGCCACATGTATTTTTCAGAAATACTTGGTCTTGGGGTGCAGATGAACAGCCAAAACCAAGCTTATCGAAGGAATTCCCAGATTCAGATTACTCCATCAAAGTTGATCATTGGAAATTTGGTGATAGACGTCTTGTATTTGCTCCTGCTCCTGGTTTAACGGATGAATCACCTGATGTTGAGCCTAAATTGTTGTTCACTGATAATGAAACAAATTTCCAGAAATTATACAAGGTAGAAAACGAAACTGATTACTGTAAAGATGGTTTCCATGATTACATTGTTGATGAAGTTGAAGAAGCTGTTAACCCAGAAAACAAAGGTACCAAGGCATGTGCTTGGTTTACTTTTGATGAGAATGGGGGTGTTCCTCCAGGTGATTACATCACGATCCGTTATAAGTACACTGCCGCCACCAATGATGACGTCGAAATTGATGAAGAAGCATTTGATCTTGTTTTCGATGAAAGACAAAAAGATGCTGATGAGTTTTATTGGAATGTTTCTCCATTACCAATTCCTGCTGATTTACGTAATGTTCAAAGACAAGCATTTGCAGGTTTGTTATGGACTAAACAGTACTACAGTCTCATTCATGAATATTGGTCCAAAGGTGATCCGAATTCTGCCGTCAAACCTGCTCCAGATAGAGCAAATGGTAGAAATACTGAGTGGAAGCATATTTATATGGATGATATATTATCAAACCCGGATAAATGGGAATATCCTTTCTTTGCCGCTTGGGATCTGGCTTTCCATTGTATTCCATTAGTAATGATTGATCCTGAGTTTGCCAAGAAACAATTAGATTTATTAACAAGAGAATGGTATATGCATCCGAATGGTCAATTGCCAGCTTATGAATGGAACTTTGGTGATGTTAATCCTCCAGTTCATGCATGGGCTGTTTATAGAGTCTACAAAACTGAGAAGAGTCTATATGGTAGAGATGATCGTGAATTTTTAGAGCGTGTTTTCCAAAAATTGTTACTGAATTTTACTTGGTGGGTTAACAGAAAAGATTCGAATGGTAATGGTGTGTTCGAAGGTGGATTCTTAGGTCTCGATAACATTGGTATCTTTAACAGATCTGAGCCATTACCTACTGGAGGTAGTTTGGAGCAAGCAGATTCAACAGGGTGGATGGCCTTTTATTCATTAACTATGTTGAATATTGCTCTTGAATTAGCAAAAGAAAACCATGTCTATGAAGATATTGCCTCTAAATTCTTTGAACATTATTTACTCATTGCTGATGCCATGACATATATGAACGCATCTACTGATAATGATGGAAAACCAACTGAGCAATCATTATGGAATGAACAAGATCAATTTTTCTATGATGCAATCACTTGGGGTGGATGTCACAAACAAACTTTACCTGTAAGATCATTAGTCGGATTGATTCCACTATATGCTACTTTGACCTTGGAACCTGATATCTTAGACAGATTTCCTCGTTTTAAGAAGAGGTTGAATTGGTTAGTTGATAACAAAAGTCATTTATTCAGTCGTAATATTGCTTCCATGAAAAGAGGTTCTGGAGATCGTCTTTTGTTATCTTTAGTTAGTGAAGATAGACTAAGAGCTGTTTTACAGAAAATGTTTGATGAATCGGAGTTCCTTTCTAAATTTGGTATCAGATCTCTATCAAAATACCATGAAAAGAATCCTTTGAAAATGAATGTTAATGGTGAGGAATATGTTGTTGCTTATTTACCAGGTGAATCAGACTCTGGTTTATTTGGTGGTAACTCTAATTGGAGAGGACCAATTTGGTTTCCAACTAACTTCTTGCTTATTGAAAGTTTACAAAGATTTTATCTATACTATGGATCTGATTTCAAGATTGAAGTTCCAACTGGTTCTGGTGAGTACTTAAATTTGGCTGAAGCCGCTGAAGAAATTCAACATCGTCTTATCCATATTTTCATTCCAGATGATGAAGGTCAAAGAGCTTATAATGTGAATACCGAGATTTGTGATAGTCCAGATTTCTTTAGTGAATACGTTCACTTCTACGAATATTTCCATGGTGATACTGGTAGAGGTCTTGGTGCATCACATCAATGTGGTTGGACTGCATTAGTTGCGAAATTTATTCATGATGTTGGTGTTTCATGTCGTCCTCCGAGTATGTCACGTTCTCAATCAACTCAGAATCTTCAACAAAAACAAGAGGATGCTCATGGACGTCGTGGATCATACTTTGAAGAGAACTATAACTTTGAAGATTATGTTCCAAAATCATCACCAAATGCTTTCCCTTCATTATCAAGACGTCGTTCTGGTAAATCGATGTTGAATTTAACTGCTCGTTTACTCCATTTGGATGACGATGAAACGGAAGCAACTTTGATGCCTGGTTTAAGTAAATCTAACACACATGTCAAAAGTTCTTCCGTATCAACTCATCAAAGCGACGACAATGATAATGAAGATTTCTTGAACCAAGTCAAATCTGCAATGTCTAGGTTCAGTCTTAAGGATGTTAATCATATCTCTCCAGAGGAACTTGAGACTCACAATTAGGTATTATTATGTTTACAGTGATCTAGCTGTTCCATCTTGCTTTGGCTCTACATTTTCATTTCTATATTATATCATTCCTTAAAATACATATTCTTTTTCTACACTTTTGTGTCTTGCTTCTTTCTATATAGCTTGAAATTATTTAAAGGTTCAATTACTAGTTTTATAAATTTTATACTTAATATCATTAAGCATTTCAAATTATTTATTGAATTTCGTTCATTATAGTATGTTGTAAAAATCTATTATACATTACATGATTCATTACTCAAAAGTGGTCATATTCGGACCATTGTTCCCGCCAATCAAATTCAAATCAGGAAAATTTGTTGATTAAGACTAAGAAAATTAATATTATCAAAACAGCAATAATACTATATGTAATCATCTTATTAGTAGCTAATCTCCTTGTCATGGTTTTCAAAGTCTTCATACTTCTATCAACATAAGAATCTGCTTCATTCAGCACTTCTCTTGCGTTCAAAATTTGTTCACGTTGGCCACGTAAATTCTCTAAAATTCCAGCACCAACATCTTCAGTTTCCATTGCAGTTCTAGTGGCATCGTTCAATCTCTGTGTTGAACGGTCTAATGAAGCATTTGAATTCAACAAGGCTTGACGCTGCGAGTAGCTCAATGTATTATCGCCAACTCCTCCTCCATTTGATGGGTTTCCCAATAGTTTACGTCTGTCAGAGTCGTCCATCAATGATTTGAGATCTTTACTTGCCCTATCCAAATCGAATTTATATGTTCTTAATTTAGCATTATAAGAAGCACGGGCATATGTGCTTATATTTGAAGCCTCTAATGACATCTGTTCAATCAAATGACGACATTCGTCAATAGCCGACTCGACATCTCTCATCAAATCAACTCTCTTATTCTCATCTTGCAATCCATAAATCTGTTCCAATTTCTGTTGCGCCTCTGTGTAACTGAGCTTGAAATCCGACTCGTATGTGACAAATAGATCTGACATTCTGCTGATATCGTATGCGTAAGTGTATTTGAGTTTATATCCAGATGTATTGGATTGTTTCTGTCGACCAACTCAAGCATCTGTCAAACTGATAAATTTGTGGAAGAAAAGTGCCCGCACCTCCCTTGCCAGCCAGCCCAGTAAGCCCCCAAGCCGAACAAGTCCAAAGATGGCAAGTGCTCATAACGCCCAATCCAATGAGGAGCGCCAACATTGTAAGCTGCGAATTTTCTGATTTTCTTTCAAGCGGTTTTAGTCATACTTGAGTACAGCCGTTGTTGTTTCTGTTGAGTGATGGATAGTGGAACAGAGACACTTAAACTAACATCCACACTCTGAACGTTGACGGTATACCAATATAGATATGGCTCTATCAGTTTTAACTAGAACAAGTCTCTTGAAGTCTGTGCTTAGGCAGCCGGTGTTACGTCAAGTCAGTCAATTTAGACCGTATTCCAACCTCAATTTACAACGTCAACTCCTAAATAAAAGAGGTTTTTCCACAACTACTATATCACAGCATGGTCATTTGAAAAAACCAGCTCCAGGAGAGGAATTGCACGTCACTTTCATCACAAAAGAAGGTGAGCAAAAGACATTTGAAGTAGCTGAGGGCGATTCACTTTTGGATATAGCTCAAGCCAATCATCTTGATATGGAAGGTGCCTGTGGTGGTTCATGTGCTTGTTCTACTTGTCATGTAATTATTGATCCAGACTTTTACGATGATATACCCGAACCAGATGATGATGAAAATGATATGCTGGATTTAGCATTTGGACTTACAGAGACTTCAAGATTAGGTTGTCAAGTGTACATGAGTAAAGAAATAGACGGCATCCGAGTCGCATTACCTTCAATGACCCGTAATTTACAAACTAGAGACTTCAATAACTAATCTTGATATCATAGAAAACAACGCTGACCAGAAATACAAATCCCATAAATACTGTGTCATACCTTCTCATCCTCTCATATTTGCTCCTTGGGGTCAAGTCAAGTCATTCATACATAAGGAGTACACCTGAAAGAAATAATCAAAAGTTTCATATCAAACATCTGCTTTTGGTTCAATACATTGAACCATGATTTTGAAATGCCTGTATGCAAGTTGACCCATAACATATTATCAGTTTACCCTTTCATTCTTATTACTTTTGAACCTGTCTATAATCTCATTATTTATTTCATGTATATTTTCCAATTATATGTATGTATATATTTGAATCCGGGAACTGATGTACAGCGACATTTTTTCCTCACCTTCATATGTATAAATAACACTCGAATATAAAATATAAAAAGTTGAAACAATTCAATTTCTTCAATTTATGACTAAAATTATCTTTGGTGATTTGCGGTGATTTAGCGGAACTGTCCCGGCTTTTTTCAGCTTATTTCCATTACTAATCTTCGTTTATAAATTATTATTATTATTATTATCATCGTCGAGTCTATATAATAAAGTGCGTAAGAATGGCTAAAGTATCTTAGAGACCCTGACGGGTACATCCAAAGATATGTTTGAACCCTCAGCGGGTTGAGCTCTCCTAAATGAAAAATTCAATTGCAAGTAATAATACTTGCTAAAGAAACAATTTGTGAAACTAGGAACAATTGAACTGTTTTTTGAAACGTTTGTATCTTCAACTAAAGGTACTCTGATTTTCTTTCTATAACTTACCTTCTTAGTATTTGGATCAATGTGTTCTTGCCATTTACTTAATTGCTCGATCTCGCCCTTGGCGGTTTGAACTTGTTTGAATAGTGGTGTTGTTTGTTCACTGATCTTGCAATAAGCTAATGCAATCAGGTCGTAGAATAATTGCTTTGGTACACCTTTGTTTGTCCTTTTACATAATTCTTTGATTTGAGTTGTGTATGATGTGGCTTGTTCTTTGATTTTGCTCAGTGCACTGTTTGATTCCTTAATAGAATCATTAGTAAATAATAATTCTTCAAATACTATTGGGTTAGGATTGGGTGTCGATAATACAACTGATTTCAACCCTGGGGTAACAGATAAAATTTCAGGAATACTAGTATCTGATCCCGCAGGTGTGTATTCGAGTTCAATATCAATAGAGGTCAAGTATGGAGTCATGGTGGCTGAAATGCTCTGTCCAATATATGGCACTTCAGACAATGATGCTGATGATACAATACTCGTCATGGAACTTATTGGGGATAAATCAGGATTTCTTATAGAACTAGAAGAGGCTATAGGAGTCAACGTAGGTGAAATATTCGGAGATGTTATTGGTGTCTGAGGTGGCAAAGTGGTAGAGCCATTTGCTGCAGCCTTAGGGATGGTATTAGCCAATTTTGTCAATGTTCTAGGAGTGATTGGTGGAAGACAGTCATCCTTATGTAACCCAGCTTCAATCTTGATAGACCCTATGAGATCAATTTTCTTTTTGCTGAAACTGAATGACTTCTCCTTCTTCACTAGATCTATTTTCTTCTCACATTTTACCAACTCTCCATCAGCTGAACTCTTTTCAAGGATTGGGTCCACTGTGGTTTTCAATTTCAATTGAGAGTATTTCTTTTCATCAGCTGTGTTATTCGTATAATCTGATAAATTGGGAATATCATGCGTCAGTTGATTGAGCTCCTCATTTGATTCTACCCCAATTTTCATCAGTCTTTCTCTTTCCTCCAATTGAACTACTTGATCGTGTGCTATTCTAAACAAATTTTGGATTTGAATTGATGTATTTGGCTGCTTGAATCTCAAGTTATTCTGAGCATCTACAGCTGTTTTGTTGCCACTACTATCAGCAGCATCAGAAAAAAATGCCTTCTCAATCGTCTTTTTATCAACAGGAGTAAATCTAAAAAAATACTGACATTCACTGAGCATTAAGAAATCTGAATCTTTGGATGATGATTCCGTCCTATAATTACTAGCATGTAACTCAAGCTTCCTACCCAATATCCTCACATTAACAGAGTATGAAATGGATTGACCATGTTCACTTTGATCTTTAGTCAATACTGGACTTCCAACATTGGATAATCTTCCATATCCTAGTACTTCATTCAATTCTATTTGACTGGCTTGACCATCGAAACTTTGAATGTCAACACCAAACGTTGGTGGTAGTGCTTCAACATGTTCAAATATTGAATGTTCACAAGATATGTCTAATGGGCTTGATGGAAGCTTGAACAAAAAGAACTTTTTATGTTTTGCTCCGGGCAAAATTTCTCTTGTCTCACTAAGTCCGTAAAGTGTATTATCACTTTCATCCAAAATGAAATCATCTGGAGTTTTTAGATTCTTTGTAGGTATGTAACCAAAGTGGAAGCAAGCACCGAAATCAAACATCTTCAAAAATGTCTTCCTAATTTGTTGATCTTTGAAGGTTGGGTGATTGACAGTTGAGACACCTTCCAATGAAACTAGGACCATCTCAAATGGAACAGGAGTGGATCCCACATTTTCAATGTATACCACCCCAGTAACAATATCACCTGGATAGAACTCTCTCAAGGCATTTTCTCTAACTAATGGTACACCCACCTCAGGATAGGTCTTGGTGATGACAATGGAAATCTTTAGCGGAACCTCAACTTTGGCAATGTTATTTAAATTATTAAGAATAAGTTTATCAGGTTCCGCTGTAGGATCATCGATACTTTGTGTATTATTCGGCCCCGAGCTTACTTCATCATAACTTGGCAATGAGTTGACTTGACTAGTTGATTTTGACTTCTCCCCATCGGTGATTTTTCTATTTAGCATATAGTTATGCATCTCAAATGGTGGTAAAAAGTCCTCTAAGGCTGTACGTAATTGAACATCACCACCTAGTTGTCTTACTTCATCCGCATATACATGGGTTCCACGACTTTGATTTCTGATGTTTGTACTACTACTGCTACTACTTGACTGGTTCATGGGGGTGTAGTACATGGGAGGTAAAATGTTCATCCCAGGTCTATTCTTATCATTTTTCTTGTTGTTACTGTTGCTGCTACTGCTTTCCTTAGACATGGCAGTGGTTTGATAGATGGATGACACTGTATCCAGTGATAAACTTTTGATTGTGAATATCAACGAGTAGGCACACTGTCTATTATCTGAACTTTTGTGATTCAGTTTAGCCGAAGTCAGTTACATACGGCACATCTGTCAAAAGAAACCGACAAGAGATCTGTGCATTATTTGGCGTCTATCGTCTCTATCGTGTAAAACCAGATTCGTGGGGTCGGGGTCCAAACATTTAGGGCAATGTTTTGGTTTATTTTTAACTGCCTTCATGATGTACACGTCAGTGTAGGGAACAGAGAATGAGTAACTTAGCTCTTCACTTTTTCATTTCAAACATACGAAATTAGTAGATCTGATTACTAGTAGACAAGGACTACATGCAAGAGGCACACAGGAATGCAAGTCTCAAGAGCACGAGGAGTGACATTTCAGAGATCGTGTCACCTTTAGGTAGGCTCGAGAATGTCAATAAAGATGAAAGAAGATCAAGTGTTATTTCTCAAGACTCAGTGACTACTACGGGAAGACTGCTTGACAAGTTAGGTTTAGATGACATTGACGATTATGACGATCTTGAATCGATTGATGAACACAAAATTCTCTTACCTATCAAGGTTGAGACAACAACAAAAGCATCTAATTGCGCATCTGCTGACAAGTTTAGATCTTTACGTGCTAACATCTTGGATAATAACTTCAGATCTGGTAAGGATTCAGCAGCTAGAACAGCATTGGCAATTGGGTCATCTGTACGCAATGTACAAGTATCCAAGTTAGTGGTTCCAAATACTGACCGTAGAACGTCTCTGAAAGGTGAAAAAATCGACACACCTGAGGATATCGCTCATTTTAAAGAAATTGAGAAACACGAAAACGATCAACATTCCTTCACTTTTCCCAACACCAATCAGGATGACCTTCAAGATGATTGTACCGAAGGGTCTGACATTGATGATACTGAAACCAGAAGTTTCGAATATGGTGATGATATAGAAATCACTGCATCTACTACAGTCGATGATGAGGAGGAAGTGAGTCTCAAAAACGATGTTGTCAACGATAATGCGTCCTCCAATAACTCAAGTTCAGATAATAGTCACATATTTGTCAACCCAGCATATCAACCACTCCCCATAAATATCGACAAGAAATCACACGTCAAAGGTGGACATGCACATTCCTTCTCAAACCCTGGTGAAATTGTATCTTCTTGGAAAGCAAAATCGTTTGCACCTAGATCACCTCTCACAAAGATATTTCATCACAAATTTTATCATATCACGGCGCCTGATTTTGTTGCGTCTAATCCTGATGATATGAAATCTCCATCTTCAAGTTCTTTATTCTCACATTCTCCATCATCCTCAATAAATAAGATACACGTTACTACCGACCAAATATCCTCTCCTATACCTTCTGTTCCTCCTTCACGTTTTCACAACTCCTCAAGTACTCTTCCAACTGGATCTTCTCATGTCAGAGCTTCTTCGACAGATGGAGATTATCGTGATATATCTTCAAGACCTATGGTTTCTCATATACGTGCTTCGTCTGCTCTAGAACTGGATAATCATACGTTTAGATCGATCTCAAATCCAAGATCAGAGTCGTTGAACTCCTCCGAGAATATATCACATGAAAAAGTTCCTCCAAGAAGTTTCACTGCGCCAGTGACATATGGTGATAATAAGGAAGAAACAAACGAGCAAAAGGAACCCAAAAAGCTGGAAACAAGGCAGAGTGTCACGGAGGAGAAATCACCATTCAAAAATCGTCTCAAGCCTGCAAGTATAATAATCACAGATACCACTATTCTTCCAGATGTTCTCCCTTCTCCTCGACTTACACCTGGGAGAAAATCAAAACATCCTTATAGTCAGTATCGTTCAGGAAATGTATCTTCACCAAGTAGACCTGCTTTCAAGAAACAAGGTCAAGCACCTTCGCCGCTTCCGGCAGAAATCACTACTCAAATGCAATTAACACCTTCTGCTACCCCAATCCGTTCATCACATTCTTTTTCTGAGACTACTAATACCAGCAATGAAAAATTCTTACCAGCTTACAAGAAAAATACTTTTCATACAAACTCACCAACCATAAACAACCCACAACCTGATAATTATACATATAGTACATTGACACCTGAGTCTCGTGTCTCTATGGCTATTGCATTGAGAAAGTCCGGCCAATCGAGAGAAGCAGCATATCAACTTCAAATCGCTGCAAGTCAGGGAAACAGAGATGCCATGTTACTCTATGGCCTTTCTTTAAGATATGGATATGGATTGCGTAAGGATGAGAAAGAATCCTTTGCATGGATTTGCAAAGCCGGAGATGTTGTTCCATTCAAAAATTATCATTTTAACGTTGATCCGCGTAAATTGGAAGCTGAAAACACCGGAGAAGAAGGAATAACAAAAGAAAATCATACATTGGCTAGTATAATGTTTGAAATTGGACAGGCTTATATGCATGGATGGGGAATCGAAAGAGATGAGAATCAAGGAATTGAATTCGTTGAAAAATCTGCAAGTTTAGGTTACCTTGACGCTATGTGTGAATGTGGAACATTTTGGAACAAAAAAGGTTCTAATCATAGGAAGAAGGATATGAAACGTGCTGCTTCTTGGTTCAGATTGAGTGAGAAATTTGGTGCTAAGTTAATTGGAAGCAGCTGGATTTACAAAGCCAAATATTTGACTTCTTGATTGTGTTTTAAATAACGATAAACTCTTACTATTTCAATTCTGTTATTTTCATAACTTATAATTTACATTTGTATTATCTATACGTAAGACTACCCTAATAAAGTAAAAATAATAATAACAACACTGGACTTTGTAGAATTCATTGACCGATCAATAACTCTTGGTCATCTGTAGCGCTTAATTTCCTCTTGCCATTCGACCCAGTTGCAGTTTTACGTAATTTGTGCATCTCTATGGACTCCTTAACGTGGAAACCATCTGAAAACAGAGCGCTGATCTCCTCAAGCTGGAAGCCTGATAATTCAGGATAACACAAATACAAGAATAACAAAGAGCATAAAGTAATCACCCCAAAGATCAAGAATGTCAAAGTTGGGGAGAAAACCTCCATCATTGATAGAAACGTTAGCGATATAAGCATTGAACCAGACCAATTTGTAGCTGTAGCAAATGAAGATCCCAGCCCACGTACAGATTGAGGAAACAATTCACCTTGTTGCCATGGAACATTACCCAACCCTGTTGCGTAAAATGCGACATATGAGACAAGTCCTACCATGACTGAATATTTCCAAAATGTAACGCTACCTACATCACCCTGGATGCTTAGAGTCTCTGAAACCAACTCGCCATTCTCAACCTGAATATCTAGATAATAGAAGGATATAGCGCATACTACTTGAGACATAAAGATAAAAGGAACGGTGTACAAAAGTATGTTCCTACGTCCAACTCTATCAATTATCATCAATGCCAATATGGTGAATGCGAAATTCGTACCTGCGATAATGACACTTACACCTGTGGAGTTCTTATAACCCACCATTTCAAAAATAGTACCTGAAAAATACATGATAGAATTGAAACCGACTAGTTGTTGGATAGCCTGTAATCCACAACCAATTATCAGAGCACGAATATTTGATGGAGTGGAGAACAACTCTTTTAATCCATTTCTCAGCTTGGTAAACTCGCCTACATCCCCTGGGTTTGTTAATTTATGGAAAGATTGAAGTTCGTTGATATTGGCGTCTATCAGCTCCACTGGTGCATCGATATAGATTCTTTGTAGTACCTTTTTCGCCTTTGTTAATTCACCGATTCCTATCAAGTACCGTGGTGTATCGGGCAAGAAGATGAAAGCAACGAGTTGAATTATACAGGGCAATAATGATAATCCAATAATATATCTCCATCCGGAAGTCAAGTGTGATAAGAAAGCACCAACTGCATACGCAACAAGCTGACCACCAGTAATCGCCAGACAATTCACTATGACCAGTTTATCTCTATATTTACCTGGTGCCAATTCTCCTATATACAAAGGAGCAATTAGAGAACCTATACCTACACCAAGTCCCATTATAAGTCTGCCTATTATCATAATGTAAACTTTAGTCGCTATGAATTGAAGACCTGCACCAATAATAAACAAGATATTACAAATGACAATGGTTGCTTTACGACCTAGTAAATCAGCCATTATACCTGCTACTATAGCACCTAACAAAGCCCCACATGAAGTACCAGATGTGATAAATTCTTTTTCTCCAATGGTAAGAAAACGATTCTCCAAATCAGTTCCAATGGTAACCAAGACACTAGAGATATAACCTGTGTCATACCCAAACATGAATCCAGAAATAGAAGCAAGAAAAGTTAAACTCAAGACCAATGGTGAAGGCTTACTAATTTGATCGTCTAGCATGCTAGACGTTGACTGAGAAGGGCCGGTAGCTTCAAAAGTATTGTCATTCATATTATTTTCATCGGTAGGTAGTCTATGGTAATTGTTACCATGATGATGTATTTCATTCAGCGACGATCCAACGTGAGTATCATCTCTATAATCACCATCAATCCATTGAGTAGGTGAATCAAGTTTATTAGCCTGCATTTTGAAAGATTGAGGGTTTGATTGAGCTTTGTTCAAATGATTATCACTGCTCATATTTCATTTTCTTAAGAGTCTGAATCAGTCAGATATAGTACAAATTAATAATACTACTGTACACTTTTAAGAGATGAGTGATGAATAAACATGTTCAACTTATACCAAACATCCCGGGGGAGCAGAGCGTATTATTTATATTTTCTAGTTTCAATTTCTCGCTATCTCAATTCTGGGGGGATGAGGGGGGTAGTAGAAAGTAGTGGAATGGCATCATTGAATTGATTACAATTAGTAGGTAGAAATAGAATTAGTTTATTCGTGAAATAATCTATAGATTCGTGATTATAAATAAGTGTATCTATGTATAAAATATTAACCGCTTAATGTCTTATAAATGATAACAGTAATAAATATGAAATGGTTCTAAGTTGAACCATTTTGTCAAAAGATTAATAATTAGAAAATGCGAAAGACAGTAATAGTGGCGGCTGAATGAATGAGTGGATGAATAAATAAATGAATTCTATTTCAATCTAATCGATTCTATCGATGAATTCATGCGAAACAGAATGTTCTTTGGCTGCTTTACCTTCAGATCTGGCAATCTTTCTCTTCTTTGCTAATTTCTTAGAAGCAGCAATATTGAAACCACCAGTTAGAATCTTTTGAGTTTCTTCTAATTCCAAGTTACTTAATTCTGGGTAACAGAAATAGACGAATACAATAGCAACAGCTGTTAAACCTGCAAAGAAAGCAAAAGTACCAGTTGGAGTCATTTTTTCCAACATTGTTAAGAAAGTAGAAGCAATAACAAGTGAACCTGCCCAATTAACGGTAGTAGCATATGAAGCGCCAACACCACGAACTGATTGTGGGAATAATTCACTTTGTTGCCAAGGAACATTACCAATACCAACGGCATAAGTAGCGACAAATCCAATTTGTGCAACAATAATAACATAACCCCAAGCACTAACAGATGAATTAACAATAGCAGTGTTATTTTGGAATTTAATATCGACAAAATGGAAAGCAATTGCATTTAATACAAGGAAGAATAACATACCTGGAATACCAATCAATAACATACGACGACGACCAACTCTATCGATGATAAAGAATGCAACGACAGTCATGATGAAATTTGTACCAGCAACAACAATCGAGACTGCAGTAGAGTTATCAAAACCAACTGCTTTAAAGATGGTACTTGAAAAATACATTAATGAGTTGAAACCAGTAAATTGTTGGATACCTTGTAAACCAGTAGCAATAACTAAAGCTCTAAAATTAGAAGGAACCATGTGGATTTCTTTGATAGCATTCCAAGTTTTAACGAATGGGTTTTCACCTGGAACAGCTTGATTCATTTGTCTAATTTCATCAACTTTAATAGCAATTAATTGAGGTGATGAATCACTATGAGTTCTAGCAATGATTTTAGCGGCTTCATCAGTTTTACCCTTCATGATTAAGAATCTTGGAGTCTCTGGTAAGAAACAGAAAGCAATTAATTGAGTAACAGGTGGAATCATTGATAAACCAACAACGATTCTCCAACCATTATGAACTGGATCTAAACCAGCACCAATACCATAGGCAATCAATTGACCACCAGTGATACCAAGACAGTTTAAGATAACTAATCTACCTCTAAATCTAGAAGGAGCCAATTCACTGATATATAAAGGAGCGATTAAAGAACCAACACCTACACCGAAACCCATAACAAATCTACCGGCAATCATAGTCCAAACGGTATGAGCACCACATTGGATAGCAGCACCAACGACAAATAAGACATTGGAGAACATAAGAACTGGCTTACGACCAACGATATCTGCGAATAAACCTGCAAAGATAGCTGTAATTAAAGCACCTAAAGAAGT
The DNA here is from genome assembly GCA_024271885.1 of Wenyingozyma ramenticola. Lineage (NCBI taxonomy): Eukaryota > Fungi > Ascomycota > Pichiomycetes > Pichiales > Pichiaceae > Wenyingozyma > Wenyingozyma ramenticola. The sequence goes on from JANBXF010000002.1 coordinate 230,025, forward strand.
GGCAGCAGTGATAATTTGTTCTTGACCATAGGTTAATTCTTTACCAAAATCGGTACCAATAGCAACAAGAGCAGATGAAATATAACCAGTATCATAACCGAACATGAAACCAGAAAATGAAGTCAAGCAAGTCAAGACTAAAACCATGATGGTTGGTCTACTCTCATCATGAGCCATCATCATTGAGATACCATCTTCATCATTTATAGGTTCTAAACGAACTTTAGATAGTTGAGTTTCTGAATCTGTTTCAGATACTAAAGAAGGATCATTAGTGATCTCCTTTGCAACAAGGACAGTCTTTTTTTCTTCTTCAACCATTATAAAGCAAAAAAAGACAAGTTTAAATTAAATCAAATCAAATCAAACAAATACACGACACAAGGCTGTATAGATAAAAATACAGTTTATATGATGAAGACGAAAAGAGTAATCGATTGAGTAATTAGGAAATTGAAAGTGAACAATATAAACAAAATGAACACAGGAGGGGTAAACTATGGGAAAATACGGGAGAAAAGGTATACAAAGATATTTATATTCTACACTTATCTACACAACTTATCTCCTTCTATATTTATAGATGGAATTTATGGAACTTTGTGGAAAAACATTTCTCCCCTCGGGCGTTTCGCCGAGCTGCTTCGGGAACTCTCCCCTATTTCGCAGCCTCTCATTGGCTGGAGCTGCCCCGAGAGACGTGTGCGCTGCCAAAAACAAACCGAACCCCCACCTGCTTTGCACTAATTGAGCAGCCAGAGAATCAACTGATCACACTTTCGCGCTCTCTTGGAGAAAAATCCAGAACCGAGGCTGCTTATTTTGCTCTTTTCAGTGCACAAGCTCAAAAAGCGCGACACTAAAAACTTCCCCAGAGGCTAAAAATGCATCCGCAGAGGAAACTCTGATTTGTCTTCTTTGTGTGTAGCCTAAAAATAGACGCGTGTTTATCGTGCAAGGATGGTGCAAGGATGTAAAGTTTGGATTTGTTGATGTGGCTGTGTTTATATTTTTAGTGGCTGGTTTTCTGTGGCAAGTGTTTTTCTTTCAATTAATCCGAATTTGGAAATATTTCTCTTTTCGGAAATGTGAGACACGTAAGAAATTCACAATTTTTCCAAAGGGGACTTTTTGAACCATCTCAGACAAAGGTCTAACATCAAATTCAAAATCAAACCTCTTTCTCCTTCTGTAACATCTAGTTCCCTTTGAGTTATATTTCTTTTCGATATTATTCAATTATCGAGTACATCTCTGCTTATCACTTACTGTAGTCCAATTGCTTTTGTAGATCTCCATATCTTATCAATCAATAACGATGGCTACTTTTGCTCCTGCTCCTGCTCCTCAGCCATATACTGGCTCGGGTATTCTCCCATCAATTACGATGGATATCTCTTATCCTGATTTAAAAGTTCAGATCAAAGATTTCTTAACTCATTACAAATCTTCTTCTGCTTCACAAGAAATAGACGATGTTTATGATCACAGAATTGAAGATATCGAATTAATGGATGAAGAAGAAGAAGCTATAATGAGAGGAGGTCCGAAATATATGTACCTTTTACAAAAAATCGCAAATAGAAAATTGACTTCTTTATATATCGATTTAGATGATATAAAGAATTATGAAACTACAAAGACTTTATCACAGACTGGTTCTCAATCTTTTTATCAAAAGAGTCTTGCAGATCATATCACAGAGAATACTCATCATTTCATTGAATTATTTTCAAGTGTAATCGATGAAATTCTTCCTGAACCAACAACACTTATCACTCATAAAGATAGTGTTCTCGATATTATTATTCATCAAAGAAGATTAAACAATTTACGTATGACAAATGAACATCAAGCTGAATTAGCAAATGCTGGTTTAGGTCCTGCTGATACAAATAATGAAAATCAAGATCCTGATGAATCAATAGATATTTTCCCACCTCAATTATTAAGGCGTTATTGTTTGTATTTCAAACCATTAACAAATTCAACAACAAAGACACCACAAAAGGCTTTAGCTGTTAGAGATGTTAAAGGTTCTAATTTAGGTCAATTGATCACCGTTAGAGGTATTGTTACAAGAGTTTCTGATGTTAAACCAACAGTTCAAGTTAATGCTTATTCTTGTGATACATGTGGTTATGAAATCTTTCAAGAAGTTAACACTAGAACTTTTACTCCTTTAACTGAATGTAATTCTCCAAGATGTAGAAGTAATCAACATAAAGGTCAATTGTTTATGAGTACAAGAGCTTCTAAATTCTCTGCTTTCCAAGATGTGAAAATTCAAGAATTGGCTAATCAAGTTCCAGTTGGTCATATCCCAAGAAGTTTAACAATCCATGTCAATGGTGATCTAGTAAGATCAATGAATCCTGGTGATATCGTTGATGTTTCTGGTATCTTTTTACCATCTCCTTATACCGGTTTCAGAGCTTTAAGAGCTGGTTTACTTACTGAAACTTATTTAGAAGCTAATTTCGTCAAACAACATAAGAGAAAATATGAAACTCTTGGCTTAACACCTCAAGTTGAAGAAAAAATCATGAATTTGGTTAATGAAGGAAATGTTTATGAAAGATTAGCTTCATCCATTTCTCCTGAAATTTTTGGTCATTTAGATATCAAGAAGGCCTTATTATTGTTATTAGTTGGTGGTGTAACAAAACAATTGAAAGATGGTATGCGTATTAGAGGTGATATAAATGTCTTATTAATGGGTGATCCTGGTGTAGCTAAATCCCAATTATTGAAATCTATTTCTAAGATTGCTCCAAGAGGTGTTTATACTACAGGTAAAGGTTCTTCTGGTGTTGGTTTAACCGCTGCTGTTATGAAAGATCCAATTACTGATGAAATGGTTCTTGAAGGTGGTGCTTTAGTTCTTGCTGATAACGGTATTTGTTGTATCGATGAATTTGATAAGATGGAAGAAGGTGATAGAACTGCAATTCATGAAGTTATGGAACAACAAACAATTAGTATCTCTAAAGCTGGTATTACTACAACTTTAAACGCTAGATCTTCTATATTAGCAGCTGCTAACCCTCTTTATGGTCGTTATAATACAAGATTATCTCCAAATGAAAATGTTAACCTTCCAGCTGCTTTACTTTCAAGATTTGATATCTTGTTTTTAATCCTTGATAGACCAACAAGGGAAGATGATGAAAGATTAGCAGAACATGTTGCTTATGTTCATATGCATAATAAACATCCTGAAATGGCTAGTGAACCAATTGATGCCATTACTATGCGTCAATATATTTCAATGGCTCGTCGTCATCGTCCTGTATTGACTAAAGAAGTTGCTGAATATGTTGATAATATTTACGTTAAAATGCGTAAAGAATCCAAGGCAAATGAAAATTCAAAACGTCATTTAGCTCATACAACTCCACGTACTTTACTTGGTATATTACGTTTATCACAAGCTTTAGCTCGTGTTAGATTCTCTGATACAGTTGCTATGGGTGATGTAGATGAAGCATGGAGATTAATGAACGTTGCTCAAACTTCATTATATCAAGATACTCGTGGTGATGATATTGATGAAAGTCCAACTGCTAGGATTTTCAACTTAATAAAGGAAAAAATCGAATTGGAAAGTGCTGCTTCTGGATCTAAAGTCATCCCAATGAGTGTATTAAAAGATGCTTGTTATGGTAAAGGTTTCACAGAATCTGCATTCCAAGATTGTATATATAGATATCAAGCTTTGTCTGTCTGGCAGGTGGTTGACGATGGTGAAAGTTTAGTCTTATTAGGAGATATGGATGATGATATTGAAATGGTCTGATTGTGTGTTCTTTTATCCCCTTTGCTATTTTAATCAATCTTCTTTTCCATTTATAACTTTTTTATAAATTTGTACTTTTAGCTTAATTTGTGTTGCCTATATTAATTACAGAATCTTTGATATTATTAAATTACCGTTATCAAACCATAGTAAATCACATGATAAAGGCTTTTCATGGTCTTTTCCAACTAACTCTTTTGAGATTTTAAATTTCTAGAAAACATAAGTACTTTCAAATATTACAACACAAAATTTACAAGATACATGTTCTAGTCATCAATCTTTGTTCTTCTCTTTATTACGATCACTATTTCACTATTTTGAACAAGCACCATACTGGTGACAGTACATTTGACAGGAAGTTATACAAAGTCAAAAAAAAAAGATAAAAAAATTATAGTAACATTTCATGGCTTAATATGAAAGTTACTAATAAATTAAAAAAATATAAGAAATGCTCATACCCGGGCTCGAACCGGGGATCTTGGCGTTATTAGCACCACGCCTTAACCAACTGGGCCATACGAGCGCTTGTTGAAATACAAACTGAAACACTAATCCACATCAATATATGCGTCAATTGACGCACAGCTTTTTACCTTCATAGTTTGTTAGCTCTTTTGCATTTGTTTTGACTGAAATATACCTTTTTAATAAGTGGTATTAGTCATGGGTTTGCAGGGTTTTGAAAACCTCACTAAATATCAAACAAACATCATTCTGTGACAGAAGAACATCTGAAAAATGGCGAGAATTCATGAGATTACTATGATGTATTATTATAGTCAGGAATGAAATTGATTTGAAATCGGGGTATATATACGTACATAAATATACAGAAAGAAATGGGTTAAAATCACCTACTTGGAGTTATTCTCTTTTGTAAGGCCATAACATCATCAATCTTAGATAAGGCTAATTCAAGCAGTTCTTTACGTTCTTGTAATTCAATATGTCTCTTTACCTTTGGATCTTCCTTTGCGAATTTTTCAATCTGTTCAGGTGTTAATTCTGTACTTAATTTCTTTTCTAATTCTCTAGGGAAATTGTAGTAAAAATCACTAAGTAATTCAACATTTAGGAAAAGAACTGCAGTTTGTGTTAGTTTCTCAGCAACTACATCTAAAAACACTTCTGGACATTTACATTTATTCTCTTTGAATTTACATGTAGATGATTGTAGAGCTTTTAATCTCATTTGCAAAAGACTAGCTCTATCTCTTAAGAAAATAGCTTCTTTACCACGTAATAATAAACCAGGACTGAAACCAATATTTTCACGGGCTAGATTCTCACCAATTGAATTATTTTCATTCTCTAAATAAGTGATGATTTGCTTCAATTTATTACCACCCACAGTTTTCTTCAGCTCTTGGAAGGCAGAATTACACTGTTTCAATTCTTCCTTCAACAATAAAGTAGAATGTTGACGACTAACATTCCATTCTCTATCTTCAACTTCAATTTCATATTTATAAGGCTTAATACAGTTTTCAACTTGATCAGAAGTTGAATTGAAACGTACATTTAAGACACTTAAAGCAGCATCTCTAATAGCGTCTTTTATCATAGGATGTGTTCTCAATTCTGTGCTGTCTACCAAGGAGCCAATTTCCGCCAGTAATGCATCAGTTATTAATGAGGTAGATAATCTACCAACACCTACTTTAGTCAAACTTGCTGTGGCAATATCTAATTTTCTACGCCAATAGCTATCATTAGGTGATGCATTAGATAAATCTGATAAATTTGGTTCCCCAATCAAGGAAGAAGACTCTTCTGGTTTTCTGGCATTCAATGAAGAATTAACAACTGGTGGTTTGTTCCAATATCTCAGTGCCAATAGATCCAAGACTTTTTGATCCAAATCGCTTCTCAAAAGAGATCTCAATTCTGATCTTCCAAATTTTTCACTGAACTCTTTTATCAAAAGTTTCAAATTATCAATTGTTTGTGCCATATATTTTTCAGCTGTTAAATCTCTATCGTTGAATTCAACTTTATATTTGTAACTTGTTTCTTCTAATTCAGTACTAACAGATAATTGCATTGGTTTCAAAGAAGCAGCCATAGATCTTTCCAAAACTTTCATCAACTTCTTTTTCAAAAGTCTTGTTCCTGTAGTAGTACCAATAAATGCATCTTTGTGCTCTTTTAAAAATTGTCTCTCAAAATTACGTTGTTCGATATAGGCCTGAACACCAGTCTTTCTATTGAAAATGGATTTTGAAGTTGGAGCTTTGGTGATTACACCAACATATCCCATTCTTAAAGGATATTTTCTATTTGTCAATATAGCACGTGCTGTTTCTGGGTCTACCAAATCTAATTTGGTAATGACACCAACGGTTCTTTCACCTCTTGGATCTGCAATTTTAGCAGCTCTCAAAGCAGAAGAATTTGCTAAATCGACATCTGCAGAACTGATAGCCAATATTATATTTGGTTCCTCAAGGTATCTATTACACAGATCTCTAATTCTGTTCTTAAGAGTCATTGGTTGATCAGCTGCTTCAATTTGGATATAACCTGGTAAATCAACTAATGATAAATCAGGAACTGTTGGTGATCTGATTGTTAATTGAATAGGGTCATTTGAAATAGCTTCTTCCATTGGAACTGCCATATTTAAGTCAAATAAGATCTTTTGAACCTGTTGAAAATCAGTCATGTTGAATATTTTCAATGCAGGAAATTCAGCAACTTCAGCAGCTAAAGAAATATCATTCACCAAGGTCAGTTCAATAGGACGTCTAGTGACCATATTTGAACCTTTTGGTAAGAATTCTTGACCTACTATGGATTCCAATACAGAAGATTTACCAGATGATTGAGATCCAATAACTACAATTGATGGTAATTTTAAAGAGTTATTACCACCAACACTCAATAATATATTTCTAATCTCAATCATTTGTCTAGTCAAGTTCAAAATAGCGTCATCTGTACTTGAATCATATTCTGCATTCTCATCGTCATCCTCTTCTTCATATTCTTCATCTACTAATGTCTCATCACTGTCATTAAGAGATCTGTCATCATCGTCTGCTTTACCAAATCCAATTGCTGCAGCGGTGGTTCCGCCTCCTATCACAACGTTCCCGTTATCATTAGGACCACCATCACCATTCCCTCCATCATTACCATTCGCTCCACCAGCAAAGATCTTGCCGAAAAATCCACCAACACCATCTGCTACATCTGAAGCAAAATCCTTAGCTTTCTCCAATTGATCTTGAGTATAAGTTGATGCTTGCTCGACTTTATAAGCTACATATGAACCAGCAGCAGCAACACCAGTTCCTATATAAGCTGGGAATCTTATCATCTTGCCTGCCGATTTCCCTAATCCATATATGGAGAAAGACCTTATACTACTAGGAACATTATGGGTAGATAAGTTTCTTCTCGCTATGGTTGCTCTTTTCAACTGTGATATGAGTGTTTGATTTTGTTGTTGACGATTCGTTTGATTCCAACCAATTTGAAACAGACGTTTACTAGTGGTGTTTGATAATTTAGTGAATGTGTTGAATCTTACAGTTTGAGTACTTGTTGAAGCAGTTATCTTAGTTATTGGTCTTGTCAATGAAAATACAAACATCTTTTGTTGAATTAGATTAGATCAAGTCGAATATCCAATAGTTAATAGATGATTATATCAAAGATCTCGAATGGTTCTTCGAAGTGACTTATTCATATGTATCAACAATGATAGTGTGTCAAGATCTTTTCAATAAGTAAAAGTTAGTTAGTCACTTTAGATAGACAATAGTAAATACATCAGTTTAGATCTCTACATATATATTCATTTCCTTTTTGCCCTTATGATCTTTTAGATTTCGCAGATTACGTAATCCAAAACATTCATGATTCATGATTCTTGTATACGTGGGATCATTCATAGTTCATGGTTCATTTTGGTTATCTTTTTTATTGATATCTATTTAGAATTCGCCAATTGTATATTAGGTATTAATTATTAATCATTATATATATATATATATACATGAATAAACGGATGTTGAAATGTTACTCTTGCAAAGCAAAAAGGGAAAATAGAAGAGTAAATTATTGAAGAGTCTTTTTATTAGTTGCTTTCTCTTTAAGGAAATTAATATGAGGTTTTAGCTCTTCTTCACAGAAAATTTCTCTCTTTTCTGGATTATCTAGTTTTTCTTCATATGTAGTATAAGCCATGGTGATTTTTTGTTTACAAAGATAATCATACATGTATTCCCATAACTCATATTCGAAAGATTTTCTTATTCTATCATCTGTGTACATTTGAATACGATATTTCTCTTTATCTCCAGTTTCTTTATCTTCTTTTTGCTTAATAACAAAATCGTTTAGCAATTCAACTGGTAATAATTTTGGGAAATTTGCATGTAAAAACATTACACTTGATCTACCTGGAGCTTGAATATATTTACTCAATTCTTCTGGTAAGAACATCTCATCTGATGCCTTATGAAGTTCAATGAATTCTAAATAATTCTCATAATCTAAAATAGCATCAAATTGGATCATTGATGAACCATGATAACCTTCATGATAATTGAAACCATTTGGTTGAACACCTGCTTTCAATTGATAGAATTTCTTATCTAATACAGTAGCCGCTACTGGGAAAGTATCCTTATCACCTTCACCTGCAACATCTTGAGATAAGATATCATAATAACTATGTGGACCATAAGCATTATAATATAAGGATAATAATAATACATCTGTATGACGAGATTTAGATATTAATAATTGACCAGATTCAGTAGACTTATCTGGAGTAGCACCTTCTCTATCATGGAATGGGATAATGTTATAAGCATCTTTCTTTCTCATTAATGATCTTTGAGATTTTGGTAATTCAACTTCACCATCTCTAATTCTATTAGTTGAAACAGTTTTATTTGCAATTTCGTAAAATACAGGATGAGTTGTTCTTCTCCAGAAATCAGGCCAAAATACCATTCCATATGATTTGAAAGGATCTTGTTCGAATAAATCATCTGTTAATGCACCAACTGGGATATTATCACTATCTAATAATAATAAATTATCAAATGAAGAAGCTAATAAAGCTAAACCTTTATACTGATATTTATTGATTGAAATTGTTTCTCTATAGTTTTCACCCAATAGATCACTCAAATAAATACATTTAGCTTTTAATTCAGGAGCTAAAGTATCACAAAAATAATCATCAGCTTTATCTCTATTAGGCATGATAATTTCAACAGGTAAAGTACCACCATTTTGTCTCATCATTCTCAATGAAATAAGACACATGAAAGAATATTTATCACCACCAACCATAGCGATACCATTTCCTTTATACATACCTTTAGGGAAATTAAGTCCGTTGATCTGATCAATTATGAAAGAATGACTTCTTTGCATACCTTCAATAAACGAGTCTTCAAATTGAAGGTAATCACTTAATACAGCTTCACTTAATAATTTCGCATCTAATAAATTTTCACCAGATTTGACCTTTTTCTCATATTCAACTTCTGGTTTAGCAGATGCAATCATAGAGAATATAGATTTTATGATAATAGCTCTTTGCTTCTTATAATATTCTTCTTTATCTTCCTTACTTGAAATAGAGTCATCTTTACCAGTTTTTGACTTGGATTTCTTTGAGTCTGCTGCAGTGGATTCACTTTGAGGACTGGATGTTGTAGAAGTTTTAGTATCACTTTCTTTTTCATCGGCATTAGCGTAATGGCCATCTTTGTCGGATTTTGAAGAACCAAATGATACATCTTTCAATTTTTGTAATACTTTATCGTTGGTATTCTTGTTACCAAAAGATTTATTTTCTTTCAAATCTGTAATCAGTCTATCGGTTTCTTCTTTGTTCTCTGAATCTCCATTACTCTCTAATAAAGAGATTAATTTTTCAGTACTCTTAGTTGAGTCGGAAGTATGGTATACGATAGCTCGTATAAGTAAGATGATCAAAAGACCAGCCAGTGTGAGACTCTTTCTCCTTTTCAAAGTCACTAAAACCATGATGTTATTATTAGTGTTCTTCTTCTTATCTATTCCGAATAAAAATTTCTTGTTTACCTAACCAATATCGGCCAAGATTGTGAAATTATTCAAGATAGGGAAACACCTCTCGTATAGAAGGCTTGAAATTAAGGTTTTGAGGGGAGAAAAACCCAGATGAAATTGATCAAAAGAAAAGGAAAGGACAGATCAAACAAACACAGCACAGTAATGAGTGGAGAGTCCAATAGTTTGATGTGATACAGAAGTAGGGAGTGTGATAAGAGGGTGAAGAAGAGACTAACAGGGTAAGAAAAGAGTAAACAAAACAAACAAGGGAGAAGAAGACAGATATTTAGTACTAACTGTCCCACCTTGACCTCTTCTTGTAAAATGTGCACTCTCTCCAATCTCAACCCATCCCACCCCATCTCCAATACAAACTCAATCTTTTTCCAGTCTAACAGCGACACAAAGAGAAAAACAAACAAAGAGACGCTCTGCTGAATTTTCTTCGCTGTCACTTCGCGTGATTTTCTGCGATTTTTCACGCTAAAACACAGTGCCCGCCCTGGGGAGAAATCTGAAGAGCCGCCGTTTACAGCGGCTTTCCGCAGCTCGTTCGCAGCTTTTGGCACTTTTCCGCAGATTTTCCGCAGAAGGTTGCAATTTTATTCGCGGTGTCGCGTGTATGAGATCTCTCTCTATAAACTTTAAACTGGCATGCGATGGGTTGTTTCTAGAATTTAGTGCTATTGTCATTGTGTTTAGTTAAAAAAACTTGTGATTAGTGATTAGAAATAGGTCTAATGGTGGCTATTTATAGGTATTATGGTGCAGTATATGTCCATAAATACGACTATATATCTATAAATATCTATAAATATCTACATACATACATATAGATATATACATGTGTATAAATATATACACACCAACCCCGTTTAGGTATTAGGCCCGTCTGGTATCTATCGAATATTCATTTACATGTGTTAAGCCACTGTTAGATTACTAAACATCTCCCTCCCCCCCTCCATGTAGGGTGCTCAATTTTGCCAGCCTGTTTTCAATTTCGTTTCGTCACTCTTTTTCTCTCTTTCAGGCGGGACTATATTTTGTCTCCGCTCTTTGTCGGCGACGCGTCGGTAAATAAATATATTTTATGTCAATATGAATTTTCCGGGCAGAGAAGGGAAGATATGTCAATAGAGACATATTTTTTTTTTGTTTGGACTTTTTGCTTAGTTAAATTTCATCAGATATTTCATTTAGTTCTTGGTTTCATAAATTTATCCATATAGTTTGGAGATATATATCCAATACCCAAGTAGAACATGTCGGAAAAAGTTGTTCAACAGGTGCTCTCCACGGAGGTACTGATTAATACGGTTTTCACCTACTTTAACTGTTGTCTCTTATTGATCTTGAATTTGGGAATAGCTCTTTTTTATTCAGGTTTAACACATAGAAAGTCTTCTTTACAACAACTTTCATTCCCACTACTGATTATGTGTGAGCTTATGGTTATTTGGCTATGTTTTGGCTATTCATTAGCGTTCTCAACAACTGGTTCTTCAGGTTATCTGGGGAATTTTCAAAACGTTGGTTTGAAAGATATGAACAATCCAATAAACCCAAATGCAAGATTCGGCAATGACAGCGGTGTCATTGGTATCAGCTTTGCCATATACGAAGGGTTATTTTGTTGCATTGCAGCAACTTTGGCTATGGGTTGTATATCCGAAAGAGGAAGGTTAAAACCCGCTTTGATATTCCTCATTCCTTGGTGTTTTTTAGTTTATTGCCCTATAAGTTATTGGGAGTGGAATTCAAATGGATGGGTTTTCAAAAAATTTGAGATTTTGGATTTTGCAGGTGGTTCTGTAGTTCATATAGTAAGTGGAATCACCGCTTTGGTTTACTCTTGGTTCTTAGGAAATAGGATAAATGATAATTTAATCAACTATAGATCTTTCAGTTTTGGTAACGTTGTTATTGGAACTTTTTTCACATTGATTGGTTGGTTTGGTTTCAACTGTGGTAGTGCTTTCCAAATAACACCAGTAGGGAATATCATGGTGAATACTTTGATTGCTTCTTTGATAAGTGGAATATCATGGTGTTTATTAGATTACTTCACTTCTTCATTCATAAACACTAGAAAGATCTCAGTTGTTGGTATATGTTCAGGAATGATTGCTGGATTGGTGGGGATCACTCCAGCTACTGGGTTTGTTAGCTTCTGGAGTAGTATAATTATTGGTTTCATAGTTGGAATAATATGTAATTTGTCAACTAGAATCAAGTATTGGATCAAGATAGACGATTCATTGGATATCTTTGCAATTCATGGAATTGGTGGGTTCACAGGGAACTTACTAACCGGTATATTTGCCGATAAAAACATTGCTATACAAGGAGGACTTACTATCCACGGAGGTTGGATCAATAGACATTTTATCCAATTATTACATCAGTTTGTCGTTTCACTTATAGTGATTGTATACACCGGAGGAATGTGTTTTGTACTGTTATTCATCATATCTAGAATACCAGGATGTCACTTGACAATTTCAGACAAAGGTCAAATGAGAGGAGCAGATGGCGATCAACTTTCAAATGAATTCATGTTCGATTATATAGAATTCGTCAGAGATTTGAACCCATTAGACTACAATGTAGATGAGGAAACTCCAGAGAATGCACAAAGTGGGGAGACATTAGCCAAGGCACATCTTGACTATGACTCAAGCGAGTTGATGAATCATGCAACCCAGTCTCATGATGATCAAATCTCAGTGCATGAGAATATGGAGTTGCAAAACATGAAAATATATTACCAATATCAACAGCCGCCGCAGAATTTACAACAGCAGTACTCTAATGAACATGATTACGAAGTTAACTCTAATGAATTAAACGTCCCAATTGAATCAAAGAAGGAAACTTTACTTGGACCTTAAATGAATGAATAAATAAATAAATAAATAAATAAATAAATAAATAAATAAATAAATAAATAAATAATTAACGAATAATATACGATATACCCTAATAATAGAAACTAGTATATAAAATCTATAGGATTATTGATATGCAAACAGCAATGAAACAGAAATACACTGATTTCCTTAATACAGATCAATATTATTCTTGTTGATGATTCTGTATATCTGATCTACTTTCATACATCTTCAATAAACTCTCTAATCTCTTTCTCTCTGCTCTTTCAATCTCTAATTGATTCTCATATTTTTCATTAATCTTAGAAACCAATTTTTTAAACTCCATACGCAATATTGAAACACTCAAATTCTTGTCTTTATTTGGTGAAGAATCAGTACCCTTAGGCATTTCCGGAGTAGTTGGTGTTGCGAGTCCATTACCTGTTATAGGAGGTGATATCTCATCATAAGAAGTTCTTGGAGATACCACTGTGTTCATTCCTAGGTGATCAACTCTTAGAAGGTTATTCTCTTTATTTAAATCTAAATTTTCTTTTTCTTTTAAGTTCAGTTGTTTCTCTAATTCAATTATCTTAGATTGTGATTTCAAGAGTAAAGAAGTTTGATTTGAAACTTCAAAATTAGACTGACTTATTGAATCTTGTAAATTTTGGAATTTTAACCTATTTTTATTCAAAGATTTATCATATTGAGCTCTTTCATCTTCAAATCTTCTAGTCAAATAATTATGAGCAAATTGTAAATCATTCAACTTTGTTTGAAGCTCTTCAATCAATTTGTCCTTATCATCATTACTTACTACTTCTCTTGTACCATTCATTGTTTGATTATTACTTGTGGAACTTCCCTTCACAAGAGACTCAATACAACTTGATACCCAATCTATTCTACCATCCAATGTGTACATTGTGTCCACTTTTGGTTCCACTAATGTGACGTTATGTGTGACGGATAATGAGATCACTTGGGATACAAGATTTTCAAGGGATCTTTCTATATTTGATGATGTATTGAAATTAGGATTTGAGTCAGATGATGCCGAAACAGATCTGTTTAAAACAAATGATCTTCTCTTGTTCAGTTTTGATGAAGTGATGCTATGATTTACACTGGCAGTCTCCAATACATCTTGAATGTAACCCAATTGAGACGAGACAAAATAATGATTATTCAATTTTTGATTTAGTTTTGATAATCTCAGATCTATGTCTTCAATCAGGGGTAAATTAGTCGACTGGTTAGCATCAAAATGACTGGCTCTTTCTCTTTCTAACTCAGATATTTCTTGTTTCAACTCATCTAACTCTATTAAAGACAGTAACGTTAAATCGGATTCTTTATTAGATAGGAAATAATCGGCAATAGACTGCTCGATCAATACATTTAACGTTACCGAGTTAAGATTTGCATCATTTTTCAAATCATCTGAAATTTTGTATAATGATTCATCATCGTTATTTTTCTTGAAAATAGTAGCAAATTGAGCTAGTCTATCACTTAATAATACAGACACGGGTTTTTGATCGTTGTTTTTATAAGTTCCACTTGTCTGTTGTATATGATCTTGAGCGTTACCAAGATTGTAAAGATCATCTTCATGCAAGGCTTCCAATTGTTGTGCCAACATACGAGGATCATGCATATCGAAGCTTACCTGTGAATTAGCTCCCATAAACATTTCGAAGTGCTGTACGTGATATTCTTAGGTCCCTTAAATTGAAAGAATATCAAGGTTTTCAAGGAAATCACGCTTCAAACACGCTAAAATGCTTTTAACAATACTCAAATCATAGAGAAGAAAAATCAGCGTACGTAAACACGAAAAGTTCGTTCTCAATTTCGTCGATAGTCCTTTACATCTAAAACCGACGCGTCACCGACGGGTTCTTGTTTTACGTTAGCAAAATTATTACTTAAATTCGTATAGTATATTATTCTACAAATAGTGTCAGATAATGATGTTATATACACTCCCATTTATGATTCTATTTCACACACCCTAAAAGAAGTTTTCAAGAAAAAACCATGAATTTAGATAGATAGAAAGAAGCAAAATAGATGATGATATTTTGGAACTTTTAACGTTCTTTCAATAACTTGTTTCTCTTTTCCTTTCTCTTTAATCTTTCAATTCTCTTAGCACTCATGGTAGCACTCATTCTCTCATACCTCTCTTTCTCTTCCTTTAGTTCTCTTCTTTGTTTTATGCTTTCTATTCTAGCTTTTCTCTCGTTTTCCTTCTCCTCATGTAATTCTTTTAACTTGGCCTTTACAGCTTCTTCTCTCTTGCGGAGTTCGTCTCTTCTGGAGAATGAACTCTTGACACCGAGTGACTTTACTCTGAATGCTTTCTTTTCTGATTTCCAGTTCTTACCTATTGATATCAAAATAAAAAAGTTTAAGTTAGTATATTGCAATCAGCAGTTTTCTGTAAAATAGTTGATTTCTGTTTACTTACCACTAACTCTGGCTCCCTTAGCTGGGTCTTTTGGGATGATCTCCTCAACATTCACTTTAGACTCACTCATTATGTTTGATATGTTATGAATATTGTCTATTATAAACAGGATATATAAGTATATATTCTCCAGAGTTAACTCAAATATAGGATCTCTGATAATAAGAAAAAAAAAAATGTACAAAAAATTTCTTAGATAAAATTTACACACCCGCACACCACTTTTGATTTCTTATCTTTTGAATAGGTGCCGTGGTATTAGTTTGAATATTTTAGTTATTTGTATGCCCATTTGAAGTATCCACAGCTGAACTCGGAATCAGGAGCAGAAGAGTCTGTAACAACGTTCCATGAATCGGCCTTAGTGTTCCTAGGACAGCACCAGAACTTCTTACCTTTGTTGGCACTGGTCTGATTCTTAACCGATCTCAAAACACAGGGTTCATCATGTTCACATCTAGGAGTATTGGTATTAGTTTTAGAGATGACGCTCATGAAGTTCATAGCATTGATTTTCTTATCTTTCACCGAGTCATCTTCTATTGAAACCTGCAAAGAATTATTCCTCAAAGTTTCAGGATCATTTTCTTCAGATTGCTGTATCTTGTTAAAGACTTTGGAAACAAAAAAACTATTAATAGGTATATGCCCATCATTTCTCTTCTTTCTACTAACATATCCAAACGTTTTAACTTTACCATCGAGATCAGAATCAGTCTGTGAACTGGAATTTGATGTTGAAACTGAGGAAAGCTGGGTTGGTGTGACATCAGTATCTTCCAATTCCCTCTTTGCAGGTCTTGCCTTGAAAAAGGATTCTATTCCTCTTCCTATTTGTAACTTATAAAATGACTTTGCCTCGACTGTATTTGTCTTTCCTTTGTATCTAGTATACAACTCATCAAATTGTTCTTGCTTCATGTTTTCATTCTCTAAGAGAGCTTTATGGTACTCATTCATTTCGAAGTCAGCATACACCGGACAATGATCACTTCCATAAATGAATGTCCAAATATTAGAACCATTAACACTATCCCTTAACTTTTGACTAGTCAATATCAGATCAATTCTGGATCCAATATTTAGAGGTCTAGTATTCTTGAACGTGTTCCAGACTGTGTATAGTTTCAACTTCCTTCCTTGCTTTTCTCTACAAACATCATATAGTATATTTTCAGTGATTTTCGAGTCTCCAGGGTCTACAAGGCCAGTGGTATCAAAGACATAGTTATTCAATAATTTCCTAGCACCCGTGCTTTCTTTGAATTGAAGAACATATTCTTTGTTCAGTTCCTCAAAATTCTCCATATCATTGCCAGATTCAGTGTTTTTCACCAGCAGATTTTCTTTGAAACCTTTTTTTAACCATTCATCACTATCAATTAGATCAACACTGACGTTTATGTCTCCCATTATTATGACTTCCTTCCCCATATTTGTCAATTTTTTAGCCCTCTCGAATAGAAATTTCAAAAACGTTTGTCTGAATTTTTCACCTTCTTCAGTACACATAGAATTCGCAGGACAGTAAACACTTATTATAACTACATTGTAATTTAGCTCAACTATCATACATCTCCCTTCAGAGTCAAGCTGCTGTGCGTATGAAACATCGATGTTTTCATCAATTTCGTTCAAATCTGGGTACCCACCAATCCACGAACCAGGTCTCAGGCTTTCTGCTTCTCTATATGTTGGTTTACCACCAGATGGAACTTTCAAGTATCCTGTCATTCCTTCTTCTGCCTTAATGACGGTCAACGATTTTCGTATAATCTCAGAATCGCTTTCTGATGGAATTCTAACGAATACTCCTACCCCAGAATATCCTTTCTTTTTCGACGGCACCGTGACAAAACTCTTGTATCCTGTAAGATTACCAATTGAGTGAATGTTACTTGTGATATCATGTGTTTGTAATTTAAGCTCTTGAAAAGTTATGACATCTGCTTTCATGTATTTGAAATACTCATTTAAATTTCCTGTTGAATCACCTAAACTGCACCATGGATGATAGTTTTTCAAAGTCTTGGTCCCATTCACATTGAAAGTAACCAACCTTAAAGAAGTCGGAGTTCGAAGATCGGGTATACTATTTCTTTCTTCATCATCCTTCAAGGTCATTAATCGCTTTTTGGTTTTCGTGGTAATTATACTCAAGAAGGAAGAACTCTTCTCCAGATAAGTTTTACTTGCTGAAGAAACCGTGAACTGTTAGATGTATAACGCGAAATATTCCAGGCTGTAAAGTTGAAGTTGCCGCGGCGCACCAAGATTATTTGCTTTTTTAATATTTACTAAATATTATTTATTATATTAATTTAAATTATATTATCTGTGAACTATATTAATGTACAAAAAGGTCTATGATAATACCGTAACGGTAAAATAGACGAAATTACAGAATAAAAAACATTAATGGGGGGTTTCACTAACGAAGGGTACTTGAGGCTCTAGTATGAACTCTCATTAAACTTTCAGCTGAAGTAATACCGATATCTTGAGTTGTTCTAATTCCTTGGAATGAACTTCTATTGGAGACTTCTCCGTTTCTAATCATATTATTTCTAACTGCATGTAGTGGCGAAAGATGGTTTTGATTAGCAAGATCATCGTCACTAGGATCATGGAAAGGATTCAAGAAGTTCGTCACCTTTTTGATGGTATTTCTACGAGGTTTATTTTGAAGGGTATCATTAGCCTCATTATCTTCAACTAAATTCTTTTCTTCATATGTCTCTTGGTTTTTAGATGCTTCAACCAATTTTCTATGTGCTTCAACATCAGCTATATTGGTTGGATCATAACCAGGAGGATAATTCTTGAACTCACCCATTTGAACTCTTTCCCTAATAATATCGATATCCTTAGGTCTATATAATCTATTGAGAACTTCAAATGTAAATCTTGGGAGTAAACAAGCCAATATACCAATGAAAAGACATGCCCAAAATGAAACAGAACCGTAACATTGAGCAGCAACTTTGTAAAATTGTTGAGATGAATAAGATGAAGAAGACCAAACACCTGTCCAGAAGAAAATAATCAAGACAGAGAATGCATAAATTAATAAGGATAACCAATCCCATCTCTTTTGTTGGATCAAAATATAGATATTACATGAAATGACTGAGATATGAGCAACATATACACCTAACCAAAATCTGTGATCAATAGCTAAACCTTTTTGATTGGCGAATTTAGCGGTATAGTGTATTAACCATGGGAAAAAGAATGAGATAACAGATTGATAAAGACCGTCTAACATATAGTAAATGAATTTGAATTGAGACCATTCTAAAGATAAAATACCAGTTCTGTAAAGTTCAGGAACCAATAATGAGACAACATCACTAACATCTTGATCTAAGACACCTAAGAAGATGACTGGTAAGGAAGTGAAAGCCAAATTGAAGAACATCAAGTATGTATATTCGAAAAGGTAAGAACCATCAAAATCGGTGAAAATACTCCACCAGAATAAACAAAACACAAATGTAACATTCTTATAGAAGAAACATGGAATCATTTCTGCCAATCTCTTATAAGACCAACGTCCATGAACCAATAAAAGTCTAACCAAAAATCTGAATTGACCAACAGCATAATCGGATGACATGACAGCTTGTCTACCTTCTTCACCAGCAATACCAACACCGATATTAGCAGCTTGAATCATAGCAACATCATTAGCACCATCACCAATAGCCAAAGTCATGACTTTCAAGGTGTCCTTCACCATCAAAGTTATAGCAGCTTTTTGAGCTGGTGAAACACGACAACATAAGACAGAGCGACAGTTCTTACACAATAATAAGAATTTCAATTTCAATTCATCATTATTCAAAATTCTGTTCAATGATTCACCATCAATGACAAGAGCTAAATTACCTTCTGGTGTAGAGTGATCTTTTTGTGCAATTGCCAATTCTTCAGGTGTACCATCCAAACCGATTTTTTCTTTCAATAACTTAGTGACTATAGAATTAGTTTCATCAAATTTAGCTTGAGAAGAAATATCATCATCATCTCCACTATTATTTTGAATAACCAATAATTCCATATCATTACCTAATAAATTACATGAGAATCCAATATTGATAGCAGTTTCAACTTTATCACCAGTCAAAACCCATAATTTAATACCGGCTTTGGCTAATAAGGCAATGGAATCAGGAACACCATCTTGTAAACGATCTTCGATAGCAGTACCACCGAGTAAAGTTAAACCTTGCTCGATTTCATCACCAATGGCTTCTAATTTCTCTTCCCTATCTTCGTCAATTGATGCACCGGCTTCTCTATACTTTTGATGCCATTTTTCGAAATCACCAGGGGAAATGGTTTTCTCTGCAATACACAAGGTTCTTAAACCTTCTTTAGCAAATTCACCAAGGTAAATAGCAGTCTTTGATAACAATTCAGAATCTGAGTTCTTATCTAATCTTTCATACATAACATTATCGGCACCTTTACTGATCAAAAGAATATCACCTGCTTTTTTGGTTGGATGACCCTCTGGGATTCTTAAGATGATAGTCATACGCTTTCTAGTGGAGTTGAATGCAATAATTTCCAAGACTTCAAATTCGATTGGGGAATTTTCATAAATTCTAACCACTTGACCTTTTCTAGTTCTTTCTTGGAATACAATACCCAAGTTTCTGGCAACAGAGACTAAAGCTGCTTCATCTGGACTTTCAGCTTTGTATTTCAAAAAGCCATCTTCGTCCTTCTCAGAAATAACAGTATGACATAGAGCAAGACTGATCATGAATTCTTCATTGGCGTATCTACGTTGACCATCACCATTTACAACATCTTTGACGTATTCACTTGAGATGAAAGTCATTCCATCTTCATTCAATTGATCATTGTGACTTAATTGTTTCAATTCCTTAACCATTTCTTCTCTATCCTTAGTGATTATATTCTTCATTCTTTCAGCTTCCTTCATGACATCCACACCAGCTCTTTTATCCATACCTTGATGAGCTTCAGTGTACGCCAAACCATAAGATTTACCAGCAATAGTACATTTTTTGAATTCCATAACATTTTGAGTCAAAGTACCTGTTTTATCACTGAAGATATATTCAATCTGTCCCAAATCATCTGAGATATTCCAACTCTTTGGTGTACATGGGAAGTCTAATTTCTCATAATACATCTTCAAATCGGAATAGATGAAATAAGCTTGTAAAGTCTTGATAATTTCAATAGAGATATACAGTGAAATTGGCACTAATGTTTGATACAAAATCAAAGCAACGAAGAAGGAGATTACACCATTAGCAGCTGGAGTGGAAGCATATGGTTTAAATTCAAAAGAAACTCTCGAAGTACTATCTTTATCATAGAATAGACCATTGATTAAACCAGAGACAAAACACATAATGAACAAGACACAGAAATTGAAGATAACAGACAAGTTCAATTCTCTAGAGATCTTGGACTTCTTTGTTGGTGTTTCACCAGAGTTCATAATAATCTTAGTTTCAAGACCTGTAGATGCAACAATACATAGGACCCATTTAGTATTTCTCAAAGTACAACCTCTTAATAAGACATTCTCATAGAGAACAGGCTCAGTGACTGGGGTACCATGTTCGTCATGTACATTTTCGAATGATGTATATTTAACAACACCTTTGAATTTATACAAGTCCAAATTTGGAGCTTCAGTTTCCAAAGTGAATTGAGCTCTTTCGAAATCTGCAGCATGTTTTAAACCAACACCACAGTCTAAAGCTGATCTACTTTTGAAATTAGTTTCACCATCAAGATTCTTTGTTTCGATGAAACAATTACCTTCTGGATCAGATGTAGCTAAAATAACACAATCAGCTGGAACTTCTTCATCATCACGAACTCTTATGATATCTCCAACGACAATATCTTTCCAAAACCCGTTTTTGAATTTCCATGTCATGCTTTGCTTGATGGTTGGATTGATAACAGTCTTTGGAACAAAATGTGATCTACTACCGTGAGTGGTACCAGTGTGATGAGTGTAAATGGAAGGTACAGTACTGACGGTGGATGTAACTCTTTCTAAAGATAAATTATCTGATTCAAGATCAGCACTTTTAAATGATTTCTTTTTATCCTTCTTGAATATTCTAATGATAGCAGAAAAGAAAGCTCTCTGATGTCTTGTACATGCTTTCTTAAAAGTTCTCCACCAACCTACATTATCTACAGAAACGTTAGGGTTGGTATAACCTTTCAATATGTGAACTCTTGAATTGTTCAATTCAAGATCAGATTTACCTCTTGAATAATCTTCAAAGGCATCTTTGATGGCAGTAATGATAACAATGACAATCAATGGAACAGCTTGTAAACCTGGATTAGAAACACCGAAAATTTGGAAAGCACCAAGGATAATAATTAATAAGAAATAAGTATTAGCAATGTTTGTAAATTGAAATAAAAGGTTCTTAGGTAAAAATGAAAGTGGAGTATATTTTGTGGTTCTGATTTTGTTTCTTGGGTAAACGGTATTTGGTAAATTTGTCTTTGGATCAACCATCTTAGAAGGAAGTGGTAAATTGAAATAAATTTCTCTCAACTCATCACTTGCCTTTCTACCTTTATTAGGATCGAATAAATAAGCATTTATTCTCTTATAGAAAGGGTCCTTCTTCACTTGCTTCTTCTTAGTTGAAGCATTGGGTTTCTGTGATTTTTCATTTGCAGACTCACCTCCCAGTTTGGGGAAAGTTCCACTGTCTGAACTCTGATCTAGAGACATTAGCAGTGGGGTCCTAGTAATAGTATACGAGTCTAAGTATATCAAACAAATAAACAATTAAATGGTATTAAATATCTGTTTGTTTGTAAAGTCCGATTGAATTGACAACCACTATATCTCTTTTCTTTTAGTGAAACTTCAACAAGCTGTGTTGTGTTGTGCTATATCCTCTGTCTGTATATGTGTGTATATCTTCAGCCGACGGGGAAAAAGAAAAGAGGAACCTAAATGCAAAAGCAGATGAAAATGCCAATTAGATGAGTGAGCTGAGGACAAGCCTTTGTATAGGGATGAGATAGGTAGCAAGTGCTCTTATTAGTTGAACTGATAAAACCAAATACTGACTATTAGTATCAGTAAAATTTATTTATTTATTTACATTAGATGAAACACGCTCAGTGAAGAAGGCTTCGCAATGAAAAGCCAAGCCGTCCAAACTTGATTTTTCAATTGCAGCAGTTTTCTTCCTGCTTTCTCGGCCTCGGAATTGTTTCTGCACAGTTTCGGTAAAGTGACATATTTTATAGATATGTGTATGTATAGAGAGGGATATATAGCGTAAAGTGTGATATATTAGCTCGGTGTTGACGAGAGTGGTATATGTGTAGATGAATGAATATATGTGTAGACAAATAGACAAACAAAAGAATAAATATAATGTATAAATAAGTAAGTAAGTTTTTTTGTTTATCCGAAACGCTAAGTTAAGCAGCTCCTGCTATACTTCCATGGATTTTACTGAATGTAACTTGTTCACCACTTCTAACAATTTTATTACCATCGGAATCATTATCAATAGGTACAGTTTTATTTTCAATTCTTTGTTGTTTCCAATATAATTTTTCCGAACCAACTAAGACTCCAATTCTCATAGTTGCTAATAAATTTCTAGCAGCGTTTGAATGTGAATAAACAGCTCCATCAAAAGCCTGTGTTGCATCTTTACCATGTGCAGATTTGATCAATAATAAACCACCAGGGTGATCATTGGTAAAAGGGGTAACGTCATGAACTGTTCCTGATACTACTATAAGATACCTATCGGGGTTATTCTTTGCCAATTTTTTAAAACTTTCTGGTGTAATCAAAGGTAATTTCTCAATGGGGATACCCCAGTTCAATTTACTTCTCTTATTATCGATTAATTTTTGTTGTTGTTGAATTAATGATTTACTGATCATTTGAGAATTTGCCCTTTTAACATTTGTAATTAAACCTGTAATTTTCAAGATATTAATAACCCATTTAGTTGGATCATAATTAAACCAATCATTACCATTTCTATAATCAAATGCAAATTCATGATGAAAATTTTGATTTCCTTCACCAAAAGTTAACAAAGATAAAAATGGATTATTTCTAGGTGATTTTCTATCATCAAATGGTCTTGTACCAAAAGTATGTCCAATTGAATTAACCAAGAAATTTGAATGTTGTACTAATATAATTTTCAAAAAACCTGCATAGATTAATCCACCATAGAAATCATTCCAAAACCAATAACTGATTAAACTTGGTATAATTAAACCAGTTGTAATAAACAAGTAAAGATAGTTTTCAACTTGCCAATTTGCAATTTCTTCAAATGGTAATTCATCCAATTTACATTCTTTTATAACTTGTGAAACTTTTGGAGGATAAATCAATACCATCCAACCAAAATGACTAAATAATAAACCTCTTCTAATGTTATATGGATCTCTTTCACTATCACAGTATCTATGGTGAGCTCTATGAGAAGAACACCAATTTTTACCAGATGTTATTCCTCCACTAGAACTTAAAATTGCTAATAATTTAACAAATTTAATATTTGTTATTGTTATTGATTGATGTGACCAACATTTATGATAAAGTAATGAAATTGAGAGGGAAGATAGGAAATAATTGAATAATGCCCAATAAAAAGTTGTTGTAATTAATGGAGTTTCTGTTATGAAGAATAACGATATACCTAGTAAAGGTACTAAAATAACTATCACCAAGTTTTTCCAATGAATATGCTTGTAGAAATATCTAAGATTCCATGAAGATTCAGATAAATGTCTTCTGATATTCGAAGAAGGTGTATTCGGATTAACTTGAATCTTATATTTCTTCTTTGATTTCCTGATGATAACTACTTCTTCTTTTTCATCATCATCATCCACGCTACTTTCTTTATTGAAAGTGTCATCGACCAACTCAGTCTGTTTGGTGTCTTTTGTTGTATTTTCAGAGCTCTGACTCTTTGGTGTGATTTTATATTTGAGTAATTCCCCGTCAGGATACTCTGCCACTGGTACCTGATCACTCATCTTGGTGTGATATTAAAAAGGCAAAAAGCAAGGGGAGAAACACACACACCGACGTTTGATCCTGATGAAAAGTAATCGCTGACAAATAATCAAACAGTTGAACCTTCTTAAGTTAATACTTCAAGAATGAAACAACAATGCAAATGTTGGGTATAACAAAAGCCCAACCAATGATAATATTTTTAAATGGAGATAAAACAGGAGATAAAAAAAATGATGTTATTAAATGATTTGATCAAGTTACCCAAAAATGCATATACCAAAACCCAGAAATCCCAATAAACCAGTAATTTAAGAAAGAGTAAAGAAGCTTTGAAGAATAACAATACTACCTGATTGAAACAAACAGGATACTAGTTTATAAAGGAAGTAATCAGTCAAATACGATAAATCTGTCTATCTGATCGTCACCTGTTATTTCTATACGAGGAGCGATTTTGAGAAAGTCCGTACACCCAAATTATTCGCAATGTTAGTATATATGTATAAACTGTATATAATGTCTATAAATTGTATTATTCATAAGAGATCTTATCGTAATCAGATTGATCTATATATTCAGAAACGTATTTCAAATTTCTTAATCTAATTTCTTCAACTCTATCATTGTATAAGCCAGCTAACTCAATAGTTTGTTGAGGTGGAATAGTTTCTCTACCATTTTTAAAGATCAATTTACCTATTGAAATAGCAGCAGTTCTATTGTTTTTAGATAATTTGAAAAGACTTAACAAGAAGATCCATTTCTTATCCCATGTTAATACCCTTGTTTCAACGTAATAACTTTCAAAAGGTTTGATTTCTTTTAAGAATGAAACAGATACTGTACCTAATGGGATAAAAGGCCAATTTAATAAAGATCCTTTACCTTTACCCCTGGTATTTTGATCACTTTGCAACCAGAAGATTTCAGGCAACATACTTAAAACATGTTTACTTCTTGCTAAATCCAATTCAACAAAATAAGATGAATTTGTCTTGTGAAAATAATAATCACATTCTAAAGGACAACAATAAGTATCGTATCTTGTGGTTTTAAAAATATCCAATTCACCAGGTGGTGATTCTTTGTTTCTCTTTGATAGATATTCTTTACTTATAACAACACCTTTTGGTTTTGTGAAATAACCATATCTAAATACAGTTGAATAAAATCTTACAACATAACCACCTGGTAAATATCTAAATGAAGTAACTGCCAAAAACACGGCAGTGGATATAGCCAATGTCTTTAATATATAAAAAAACATGATTCAATTGATAATTTATACTCTTTGTTTGAATTGTCAATCAACTAACTACCTGAAATATGGAAAGAAAGAAGAATTCAATTGACTTAATTCACTTAAGGCGTATAAACAGTATAGGCAAAAAATGCAAAAAAAGGATAATTGATGCAATTTTTCAATGCGAGAAAAGTTACCGAGGCTCAAGAAAAAGGTGCGTGGGTTTTAGTTCGTATAGTGTAGTATTAGTAGTATTAGTATTAATATATCTATATATCTATTTTATCTATTTATTATCCCATAGCAGATACAAAGTAACCCTTACTAAGTATCGTGTTATATATATATAAGTGTAAGAAGAATGAATGAATGAATGAATGAATGAATTAATTAGTCTTAGTATGATGATTATGTGTAATTTTATTAACAACTTTTGAACAAGAAGAAGTTTCAATATGATTTAACATCCAATCGTTAACATTTGTAAATCTTAAACCACATTCTCTACAAGTACCTGAAACTTTATTTCTATCTTGTTTTGTTGTATTTGGTGGGTACATGAAATGAATTGCTTTTAAATGATTCTTGTACGTGTCACAACGTGAAAAGCAACCTGTATGATGACAAGATTGTGTTGGTTTAAAAAGATCTGGATTACTTAAATCTAATTTCTTCTTTGAATTAGTTGAGGTAGACTTGGTTTCAGTAGGTTTGGTGGTCTCATCAAATTTCGGTTTATTAACATCAGAAACAGGTTTGAAAAAAGGACATTGAAATTCCCATTCACCTAATTGAGAAAGATGACATTTTTCATGACGTATTAAATCATTCAATCTCTTAAAGAATCTTGAACATTCTTTACATTTAAATGGTTTTGAATCATTATTATGAATTGATTTATGAGTTGTTAAATTTGAATAAAAATTATGACATATTGGACATTCTCTTTTTTTCCTTTTTTGTACTGGATTAGTTATTGAAGAAACAGGTATTGGACTATAACGACAGTTTAATCCCGGTTTAGTTATTTTATAATTAGTGTTGGTATTACTTTCTAATGAAGAGTAGTAATTTGGCGATGTGATTGTATTCAAGCCTAATGGAGTTGAAGGGGTGGATATAGATGCAGTTGGAGTTGAAGATGGGGTAGTCGAAGAAGAAGGGGAAGATGAGGTGGTTGTAGTGGTTGCATATGCTAGATTATCATTATTGGTATTAAATTTATTTGAAAATTGAAAATTTGAAGGTTGTGTAATTGGTAAAGTTGAATCAAGTACTAGTTTGAATAAAGGTGGTAAAAAGTTTTGTTGTTGTTGTTGTGATTGTAGTTGCTGCTGAGATTGTGGTAAATGATAAGGTAAAAAAGGGTGATTATGATGATATTTTGAATTATAAGTATATAAATTTTCCGATGAGGGTGAATTTCCAGGTGGTGAACTTGTAGTTGTGTTAGTGGTATTATTCATTGTTTCATTATTCGTTACATTAGTAGGTATAGGTAACCCATTGTTCATATTATTTGGGAAATAAGATTGAATTGGAGGTAATATAAAATCTTTTTTACTTAAATTATTTGAATTTGATTTAAATAATGGGGGTGTGATTATTGGATTAGCGTTTTTATTAGCGTTAGCGTTAGCGGTTCCGTTTCTTTTAGTATCTGTGTTTGGTGTACTATTTGTTTTTAAATTATTTGATGGTTCATCTGTTGGTAATGTAGGTATTTTGAAAGTATTAGTTGTAGGTAATGGAGTCAAGTGTGGTAATGATAGATTATCTTTTGTATTAGTCATTATAATTGTATTATGCGCATTCATTAGGTTAAGTAAAGTAAATAAAGTAAATTAATGAAGTAATACAAATACTTAATGGAAATAAGGAAAGGAAATGGAAATGGAAATGGGAATAGTAATATATATATAAAGAGTGATTAATTAAATAAATTTAAATAAGTTAAATTAAATGAATAATAATTACTCATTGCATTTAATCTTATGTATGTTATGTATATGTATATGTATGGTATAATACCGCTTACTTTACTTTTATTTACATTATTTTGTTTAATACTGTTGGGTGGCGCCCGTAAGTGACTTCGATAAACCACTCGGATGTTTCACAGATGATTGGTTTACATTATTAAGGTATTAAATGGAGAATAGATTATTAGTGATTAAATGAGGTATAAATTAAATTAAAGTAATACATACGCACGGACATAAGTAAATCGGGTAAAGGGTAATTATAATAATTTAATTATTTTACATATATACTACATTATTTTTAGTTCATTCAATTCACTGTGTTAATTAATATTGTCCAATGAAATCAAAGGGCAGTTCATGAGTTACATTTAAGTTACATTGTATAAATTTGAACGAATCGGCAATTAGGATCAATAATCAAATGGGTAGGTCATTTTTATTGAAAGATGTGAATATGTTACTTTTAGTCTGATTTTAGTCATAAAGTAGTAAGGCAATGAATGAATTAATGAATGAATTAATGAATTAATGCTTAGAGATCAGACGATGATTAAAGAGATAATTGTAACATAAAACTTGAGTTACTTCCTAAGCGGCTTTAGTTACTTGATCTATTTAATCTCTCGAGTTTACTTTATCATTTTATTATTTACATAGTGAGTTAGTTAGTTAGTTAGTTAGTTAGTTAGTTAGTTAGTTAGTTAGTTAGTTAGTTAGTTAGTTAGTTAGTTAGTTAGTTAGTTAGTTAGTCACCTACCTACTTACCCACATACCTACTTACCTACATACTCAGATCTATAAAGTATTACCTGAATTAAATAAGTAAAATAAGTGAAATAAGCCTATAATCTCTAGCCGTTCCGTTAAACAGCCGTTCCGTGCAAACAGCCGTTCCAGCTTCCAGCTTCCGAGATATTTTTTTTTTTTTGATTTTGATTTTAAGATTCGCAATGCAAATGCAATCAAGCCGCAAAAGTGCAGCTCGGTGTTTAGTTTTAGTCTAGTTTATTAGGAGGTGGTGTTATGCTATATGAGCTTATATGAATGTGTATGTTCCAGGTATACCTTGTGATACTACTATGTATATAAGACACTCATTAATATTAATATTAATAATAAACTAAATAAACCAACAAATCAAACAAAAACCAGATAAACCCTGTCATTATTAACTAATCAATAATTTAATATCACCGAAGACAAATCACACCCCATTCCCGTGCCCTGTCGAGGATTTTAAGATTTTCTCACTAGCCGTACGGCTCCGAGATTTTTATTTTCTTTAGCGGGTTGACTAAATGAGTGGTAGTAGTATTAGTTATATGGGTTTAGTAATGAACACCACAAACCAACCAGATCAATCACGTGCACTCCACTTTCTCTTTTTCTTTCTTTCATTTCTTTTACAGAGAAAAAACAATGAAAATAAAATAGTTCCGAATTCTGCCGAATGGCCGAATCGACGCAAGAAATTCACGTCGTTCATGTGAAATTCGCGGTGATTTTAGCAGCAGCATTTTAAAGCCTTCGGTTTCGGCGTATTTTATCTCGTATTTTGTTTGTTTGTTAGTAAGTTTGTTTGTTTTTTGTTGTTATGTTTGTTAGTTATTTCTCTGAGTCGCTTAGATTTGATTACTCTTGATCAATTAATAGAGGATGATTATCCCAAGAGGTAGTACCTATTCTCATCGATTTAGCCCAGGTAAATTAGTAAAACCCACATGTTAAGTGGGGTAGTTTTTTGTATTTGTAATTGTAATACTATTGTAGTTAGTTCGTTTAGCTGTATATATATAGTTAAGTTGAGGTAAGTTAACTTAAGTTAAGTTAAGTTAAGTTAAGTTAAGTTAGGTGACGTAATAACCATAACAAAACACCATAAATTATTCTCAATACTACATACGTACATAAAATAAATAAAAAATTCAGGGTATCTCGAAAATCGATAATCAGAAAATCAACAATGCAAATAAACTGGAAATTCAGGGAATTGAAATCTTTTGTAACTTTTTCCATCATCAATCAATTTGTTTGATTTTTCATTATTTGATTTAATTTTCTGATTCTGTAATTATTCAGTATATTTATATATCAGTTATTCATTTGCTTGCTTGCTTGTTTGCTTGTTTGTTTGTTTGTATTAGTGCTTCTTTGTTACTACTTTTCTCTCATTTATCCTCTGTTTTTTTCTCTTTACCCAATATTCCATCTTGTACCGTGAATTTTCAAAACATAGTTATAAACAATAAACAATCATGTCATTTACTGATTTAATTTCACAAAACTTATCAAATTTACCAAATTATATTCAATATGATTATCCAACAATTGATAATCCATTTGGTTTAAAACTTTGGCCAATTTTTAACCATTTTTTTCAAAGTATTGTAGGTTATGAAGCAAATGAATTTGAATTTATTCATGGTAAAACTTCAATGGGTAATATTAAAATTGGTTTTACTATAATTTCATTATACTATATTACAATCTTTGGTGGTCAATTTATATTGAATAAATTAAAAGCAAAACCAATTAAATTGAATTTAATCTTTCAATTACACAATTTATTTTTAACTTCTGTTTCTTTGATTTTATTGGTTTTAATTATTGAACAATTAATTCCATTATATTTTAGAAATGGTTTATTATATTGTATTTGTAATGAAGGTGCTTTTACTCAAAAATTAATCACTTTATATTACTTAAACTATTTAACTAAATTTTGGGAATTATTTGATACAATCTTCTTAGTTTTAAGAAGAAAACCATTACAATTTTTACATACTTATCATCATGGTGCAACTGGTTTATTATGTTATACTCAATTAGTTGGTCACACTTCAGTTGAATGGGTTCCAATTACTTTAAATCTTGCTGTTCATGTTGTTATGTATTGGTATTATTTCCTTTCAGCAAGAGGTATTAAAGTTTGGTGGAAACAATGGGTTACAAGATTTCAAATTATTCAATTTTTAATCGATTTAGTATTTGTTTATTTTGCAACTTATACTTTTTATGCTGAAAAATACTTTGATGGTATTGTTAAACATTGGGGTTCTTG
Organism: Wenyingozyma ramenticola; assembly: GCA_024271885.1. Taxonomy (NCBI): domain Eukaryota; kingdom Fungi; phylum Ascomycota; class Pichiomycetes; order Pichiales; family Pichiaceae; genus Wenyingozyma; species Wenyingozyma ramenticola. The sequence continues at coordinate 260,574 of JANBXF010000002.1, forward strand.
TTATGGTACTCCAGAAGCTGCTGCTTATGGTTATTTAATCTTAACTTCTTATTTGGTTTTATTCATCTCTTTTTACATCAAGATTTACAAGAAAGCAGGTAAGAAACAAGCTGCCGCCGCTGCTGCTGCCGCCTCCAAACAATCAGCTGAATCCACTTCAGGTTCATCTTCTGGTGTTAAATCATCTTCAACTAAACCAAAATCAAGAAAGGCTTAATTTACTTAAATTAAATTAAATCAATCTTTGCATACATTCAACTCAACTTGAATGATTATTACAATAAACTTATAAAATATTATTACTTATACCATAGACTAATCTCCAACAGATAAATGATATTAAAACTATTTACTTATATATATTATAATCATTATTTATTATTCATTAGTGTAAGCTTATGTACTCCAGTACTAACTAACGCGAAAAATTGAATCATCGCGTTGGTTTATTTCAGTAGTTTTATTTTACTATAGCGGGGAAAGTATGTATGTATGTATGTATGTATGTATGTATGTATGTATGTATGTATGTATGTATGTATATATAATTAAGGGAATAGGGTATATGGATATGGCATGCAATGGATTTGTATTCTAGACTTGAACCAGAGACGAAGATAAGCAATGATTTCTCATTACACCTTATTGAATTAAACAAAGATATTTTGAACACATTAAGTGATAACAAAGAGACGAAATTTTTAATAAAATCAGAAGATCATGAATCAGTTCCCTTTTTCGTCACTTCTGAATCAAGTTATTTGATCAGACAAAAGAACCATTCGAATTGTATGATGTTGCTAGACTCACGAAGTAAGATGCTAATGTCTGATGAAAATGACCAAACCGCATCGATTGGTGTCGCTTTGTTTGAATCTCAATTGGAATTGAGTAAAATTGAACCAAGGATTAACCTTAATGGTGTTTCGATACTTAATGATTTAAAGCAATTGGCAGAAGAAGAACAACAACAACCAACCCAAAGTAAGTCATTGATACAAGTGTTTCAAGACTCGAATGTTCCCGAAGAGTTGTTCAAATACCAAAAAGATGATTTGAAATTAGTCGAGATTAATGGAGTGAGTTATATCGTTTCTGATGATCTTATAATAGAGATAGTTTACCTGATTATATCGTTGATTATCACAAATGCAAGTGATTCCACAGGTGAAGTGATGGATCAGTTCAATGATTTACAAATACATGAATTGGTACAGTTGATGCACCAAGAGAACCCACAGTATCCTCGTGAAATAACAGAAATGATTTTGAAGAAGTATAGTACAAGTAATAGATTAAAACACGATGAAATAGTTGGATTGTTTGGAATCAAATTGTTGATGAGTTATAGTGATACTTACATGAATGAGGATGAATTCATACTGAATTTGAAATCGACATTACCTGTGTATTACAATCCTAATATCGATATAGATAAATGTCTAAGGGGGAAATTCATAAGGTCGTTACAGGACCCATTGAAGATCCAGTACTTGGATTCTGAGTTGTTATCAAAGGATACAAACAAGAGACTGCAAGAGTTGTTTAAGATTAAATCCACATGGGAATTGAGTGAATTAGAACCCTATGTAAGTGATGTTAATTCAAAGGGGGTTAAACTTGATAAATTCTTGTTGAAATTTGCAAGGGTTAAGAAACAAGGCAAGAAAGTTATAGTTACAAGTAGGTAAGTAGTCAATTAATTAGTTAATTAGTTAATTAGTTATTAAATTATTATTTTATACGTAAATTGTCTATTTTTCTAAATTAAACAATGATACAACAACCTGAACTTTCCTTTTCGGTTTTAGTTGTTGCAGCAGCAGTAGTTGTTTCGGTTTTAGCAGCTGGTGTAGCAGCCTTGGATTCAGTTGTGGCAGCGGCAGCAGGTGCAGCAGCTACTTCAGCTGGAGCAGCTGAGGCAGATTTACTAACTGGAGCAGTTAATTTTGTTGAAACAGAAGCGAATTCTGAACCTTGAGTATTAGCCAATCTTAATTCTAAAGCACTTGGTTGTCTTGAACCATCACTACCTGCAATGGTACCAGCACCCCAAGGAGAACCACCATGAAGTTCTTCAACATTTGCTAAATCTGCAAATACTTTACCATAACCTAATGGAACATAAATTAAACCATGATGAGCTAAAAATGCTAAAAAAGATCTAGTTGTAATTTCTTGAGATCCAGAACCTGCAGAAGAAACAAATATACCTGCTGGCTTATGGTATAAAGCACCAGAAGCCCACAAACCACCTAATGAATCCAAAAATGTATTGAATTGAGCTGGGAAATTACCAAATCTAGTTGGGAAACCAAACAAGTAACCATCATACTCAAGAATATTTTCAGGTGTAGCTATTGGATAATCTTTCTTTTCAGGTGCATGAATTAAATCTAAGACATCTTGTGATAAAATTTCAGAAACTTGTAAGATATCAGCTGTTGAACCAGTTGATTCAATACCCTTTTTAGCTTCTTCAGCTAATTGGTAGATATGACCATATGTTGAATAAACGATAATCTATTTGTAGTTAGTATAAGCAATTCAATCAATAAATCAAACCCAACAAATACATACAGCAAATTTAGCCATGATGAATGTATACTTTCCACAGTTATTCAATTGATACTTAAAGTGGCAAAGAAGGACAATAACAGTCGATTATAAACCTATTATAAACATATTAGAAACCACCATACTCCAACATTCACTTTAATAATAATGACTAATGCGGCTGTGCTCCGTTTACACTTAGTAAATAATTACTAATTTCCGAAATTTCCATTACTTTCCACGCAAAATCGCACTGTGGTGGCTTCTGTTGTTTAGTTATAAATACACTGTTATATCCTTGTTTCATTGATTGATTGATTGTTATACAGTAGTTAGTCAATTAGTCAATTAGTCAATTAGTTAACAAATTAATCAAACAAACAAATCACAATGGCTAAAGTCGCAATTATTATCTACTCTTTATACCACCATATCGCCACCTTAGCTGAAGCTGCTAAAGCTGGTGTTGTTGCTGCCGGTGGTCAAGCTGATATTTTCCAAGTCCCAGAAACTCTTAACGATGATGTTTTGAAACTTTTACATGCTCCAGCTAGACCAGATTACCCAATTGCTACTAATGAAACTTTAACCTCTTACGATGCTTTCTTATTCGGTATCCCAACTAGATACGGTAACTTCCCAGCTCAATGGAAAGCTTTCATCGATGGTACTGGTGGTTTATGGGCTTCTGGTGCTTTATACCACAAGCCAGCTGGTATCTTTGTTTCTACTGGTACTGGTGGTGGTAACGAATCTACCGTTATCAATGCTTTATCCACTTTAGCTCACCATGGTATTATCTATGTTCCATTAGGTTACAAGGAAGTCTTTGCTGAATTATCCAACATTACTGAAGCACATGGTGGTTCTCCATGGGGTGCTGGTACTATTGCCGGTGCAGATGGTTCAAGACAACCAAGTGAATTAGAATTAACTCTTGCTAAAACTCAAGGTAAATCCTTCTATGAAGTTGCTTCTAAATTAGCTTAAACTATTTATTTATAAGTTATAAAGTTATATAGATAATACAAGTATATTATCAGTATTATAAATCCGTGTAAACCCGATTTCCGAGAATTCAAAAAGTCTCGCCATATTAAATATAATCTCTCATATCTGATATTTGTCACTATATAATGACTGATTGACTCATTGATTTATTGATTTATAACTTACTACACTTCTTTACTCATTAAACAAGATGTCAAAACCAGAAGAACCTATTATTTGTAAGTACAAGTATCCATTGATAGTCAGTTAACAACGTATACTAACTAACTAACTAACTAGTCGCACCAAAGACTTATCAATACGATAAAGGTCATTTATCAAGAGATGATTTATTAGATGATCCTTTGGAATTATTTCATAAATGGTTTAAAGAAGCTACTGACTCAGGCAAAGATCCTATTCCCGAATCAACCACCTTTTCAACTGCTCAATTACCCTCGGGTAGAGTTAGTTCAAGGGTAGTATTATTAAAAGAATTAGATCATAGAGGTTTTATAATATACTCTAATTGGGATTCTTCTAAAAAAGCGCAAGATGTTAAGACAAATCAATTTGCTGCTTTGAATTTCTTTTGGAAAGATTCTCAACGTCAAGTTAGAGTTGAAGGTAAAGTTGAATTTGTAGATTATGAAACTTCTTCAAGATATTTCAAGACAAGACCAAGAGGTTCTAAGATAGGTGCTTGGTCATCACCACAAAGTTCAATAATAAACTCTAAAGATGAGTTGAATGCCAAATTACAAGAAACTGAATCGAAATTCAAAGATTATAAAGATGAAGATATTCCATGTCCTGAAAAATGGGGTGGTATTAGAATCGTTCCTTTAGAAATCGAATTTTGGCAAGGTGGTCAATCTAGATTACACGATAGATTCAGTTATAGAAGAAATTCATTAGATGAAGATTATAAGATTGTTAGATTATCTCCATGATTAGTATATAGTATATATAACGAATAATGTAATAAAAGTAACTTAGAGTAGATAGATAGTAAACGATAAAGCCCTCGGTAAATTAGAAAAACAACGGTTATTTTTATAAATTTACCGAACCTTCAATAACTTATCATTCTTTTCTTAGATACACCTGTTGAAATATACACAAAATGATACGCAGATTGATAAATGAGTATAAACAATCCAAATCAAGATCAAATACGTTCCCTGATCTAACATTCGAATTGAATCCTTTGATCACCATAAGGAAAATCTCAACTGATTTTAAACTTTTATGGTTTATTCATTACTTGATACTAACGATCATAAATCTATTCGTTTTGATAATATTACCCGTATCAATCTTGCATAAGTTAATATTCACAATAGTTTCATTACTTGTATTAACCATCCCGCTAACTTCACAATTCTTCCTCAATGGTTTGCCCGTATTAACATGGGTTTTCTTGTTTTTTTCATCTTCTAAAATTCCAGTAGATTGGAAACCTCCTATCACAGTTCAAGTACTGCCTGCTATGGAAACTATACTATTTGGTGATAACTTATCACAATTATTGGCTTCTTTCACATTACCCTTTTTGGATATCCTGAGTTGGATCCCATACGGTATAATTCATTATTCATTCCCATTTGTAGTTGCTTCTTTGATCTGGATTTTCGCTCCACCAAAGACTTTACAATCATATGGTTTTGCATTTGGGTATATGAATCTTATAGGTGTTATAATACAAAATGTCTTCCCTGCTGCTCCTCCTTGGTATAAAATCTTACACGGTTTAGAGAAGGCTAATTATTCAATGAATGGATCTCCTGGTGGATTAGGTAGAATTGATAAATTATTCGGTATCGATATATATACAACAAGTTTCACCAATTCTCCTTTAATCTTTGGAGCTTTCCCTTCTTTACATTCAGGTTGTGCTACAATGGATGCCCTGTGGCTTTGGTATCTTTTCCCCAAATTCACACCAGTTTGGATAGTTTATGTCTGTTGGTTATGGTGGTCAACGATGTATTTAACACATCATTATTTTATAGATTTAGTTATGGGTTCAATATTGGCTATAACGTTTTTTTATTTTGTTAAATTAAGTGGTTTACAACCTTTAATTGAAAAAGATAAATTTTGTCGTTGGTCTTATAATGATTTATTGAAATGGGATTATTGGCATGATGATCCATTGTTGTTGAATGAAGATGATGATGATGTATTTGATACAGGTAATAATGAGATCTTTGATCAATTTATAATCGATAACGATGATGAAGATCCTCTAACTGGTGAAAGTTATGAATTACAAGATACTCCAACTCCTTTATATGATAATGATAATCAATTTATGAGAAAAGATTAATTAATGAATTTATAGATTTAGACATAATATAACATAATTTTATTTTCGATTCATTTCCGATATATACAAGATTTATTTATTAATTACCTCTTCTCACCTTGTAAATAGTCTCTTTTAATTTCTTCATAGTGTCTAAGATCAGTAAGATCAAATCGCACGAGTTGAGTATAAGACCCGATTATACGATTCGCCTCCATGAATTTCTTAACGCATCTATCAATACACGTGGACTCTCCTTTGTTCAAATCATTTTCAGCATATTCATCAGGGATACATTTATTCGAACATCCTTTTATCATCGTATCTAATGTAGATTTCATAGCTGTATAGTGTAATTCCGCTAGTCTTAATCTTTCTTCGTCCACTTCTTGCGAAGTTAGATTGTTTTGGTTCAGGAACAACGACATCTTGTTTCTTCTTACTTTTACCCTTTCTTGTCAATCAACTAATCTATTAACTATTCAATCAATCAATCAACTAATCAACTAATAATCATTACTTACTTCTTAACTCTTCAACCATCACTTTTTTCTCTGAGATATTTCTTGATTATGTCATCTTCGTTTATGTAATAGATAGATTTTGTGACTGATTATTGATGATTTGTATGGGTAGTGGTGTTCTATTACAACCTGTTACTACTGGTAGATAGCCATTTTAATACCGATGACTAGACTATTACCATAAAAACACACTACAATACAGATACACAATGAAAATTATAATTTTATAAGAACACCCACGTGATCAACTACTCCACGTGATCAACCACTTAATGAAAATCACTCTCAGAAAGCTGGATGATTATTAAACACGATTGATAATTTGACATAGGAAGATTGATTGATTTACTTTTTTGCTTGTTTTACTACTATTCTTGCTCTTGTTCCAGATTACGGTACATATCCCAATGTTTTAAGTATGTAATTGCTCAGATACTCAGTTCGACAAAGTCTTTCTTAGCATTAACTTACTAACTTTATCTCAGTTATATGGCCTTCGCTTCCAAAAAGAATATTGAGACAGGTGCGTCTGCAACGACAAAGGCAATCTCTTCCCCAGATGCACCACCCGAGAACACAAATAACACAAGTAATACCAACAATAACAACAAGAATACTAAGAAAAGTTTATCCAATTGTCTAACTTCTTTATCAAAAGAACAACTTCAAAATAGAGATATTTATGGTCGTTGTTTAATTCATATAATTTGTCTAACCAATAGATATGATTTCTTGTTGAAACTTTTGAAAAATCCAAATTTGAATATAACAATTACAGATTATGAAAATCAATGGAATTGTTTACACTATGCCATTTTTTACAATAATTACATAATTGCTAAAATCTTGCTAAATTTATCAAATTATGAACAATTGATCAAAGCAAAGGATAAAGAAGGTTTTACTCCTTTGGATTTATTAAGCAGTGAAACAGGTTTACAAAAATTACAATGGGTTCCTACTAGTATAGGTAAGATTATTGATACTAGATCTAGTTCAAGTAGAAGAAAGAAACAAGATGATATTTTTGACAAGTATACTATACACGATGTCAATCTTCAAAATCGTTTTGAGAAGACAAATAATGCCTCAGGTAATCAAACCACTGATAAAGTATGGTTTGACAAGAAGAATCGTGGTGCATCTGAATTAATTTTTACAGAATTCAAAGATACACTCTCAGATTCTTTCAAAAATCAAAAACTGAATAAAGTTGATCTTTCAAGTTTGAAATTAGGGTATGGTGATGATTTAAAATATCCAAGATTAAGTGAACGTATATCGTTACCTAGAATTTCTGATATCAAGATGTCTAAAAGTCATACAGTTATATTAACTTGTGAATCCATTGGGAATATATTTATCAGTGGATTAGGTACTAGAGGTCGTTTAGGTTTATGTAATACTCAACCACAAGAATCTTACGTTTCAATTCCTCTTTTACAAGATCAAAAAATTATCGATGTGGATTTAAGTAATGATCATACAATTGTATTGAACTCTAAAAATCAAATTTTCACTTGGGGTTCCAATACTAATGGTCAATTGGGTTATCAAACAGATACTACAAGTCAATTAGAACCTGTATCTTTATTACCAAAACAATTAATTACAGGTGATTTCAAGAAATTATCAGCTACAAGATTCTTAGGTGTGAGTTGTTCAAAATATCATTCATTAGCGTATACCAAAGATGAGATCTATCTTTGGGGTATGAATATTGGTCAATTTGGGTTTAATACATCTCCTCATCTTTTACAAAAATCACAATCATCTTCATCGAACACATCATTGAATACACAATCATCATCGTCATCGACATCTAACATATTCATTCAAGCATCTCCTAAGAAGTTACAATTTACATATGGTATCATAAAACATGTACATGCTTTAGATTATGCTACTGTTGTATTGACTGAAAATGATGAAATTCATATTTATAGAAATGGATTTCATACCAAAGTTCAACCTCCATTATTCAAGACCAAGATTTCAGATAGAACGTTTGATGCTTTTAAACCAAGGGTATTATCAAAACGTAAATCTATCCTGAAATTAGTAACTGCTAAAAATTGTCAAAATATCGTTATGTTATATGATAATGGTGATATTTTAGAATTCGTTATTGATTTATCAGCTAGAAATTCAAATGAATTATTAGGATCTATTAAATTCAATACAATTTGGAGTCCTTCAAAAGAACATCTGAGATGTTTAGATGTTGATGTAAGTAACGATGGTTCAATCATTATTTGTGTTAAAGATGGTTCAGTTTATAGAAGAATCAAAAGAAATGCTATCAAAAATTCAAATGTTTCTAAAAGGTATAAGTTTGGTAAATTACCAAATTTGAATAAAGTTGTTAAAGTGATAACAGATCCTTTGTTTTCAAAATTCGCATTCCTTAGAGATGATATCGATTTAATACCTCATAGATTACCAAAGAGTTCTTTGTTCAGAGATATAACACGTTTATCACCACTTACAGAATCAGACCCAAATAGATTACAGAATTTATTGATGAATACCGATCATAATTCGAATGATGAGAATTCATTTGTTACTGATTTCGTGTATAAGACTCAATTGATTGAGAAAAAAGACAATGATACTGACTTACTCTTTGGTCATAATACTGTACATGACGACGATGATGATGAAGTAGACAAATATAATAATAGCAAAGAAGATTCACTGGATCTGTTATTCCATAATCATAGGACTCGGTGGTCAGAGAAGTACCATTCTTCCAAAAATTCAATCAAAGTTTATCAAAAGCTCAAAGATTTATCAAATACTAAAGATTTATTAGAGTCTGATGATTTAGAATATGATTTATCTTTGAAAGGAGACTTGGTGACCAGTAAATTCTACGATATTACAATCGTTATCAAGAATGAGATGGAGAATACTCAATATGAATTACAAGCTCATCGTGAAATCTTAACTAGTAGATCAGAACCTTTGAAAAGGTTGATTAAATTGAATGGTAAACCATTGATAAAAGATGGTATCATTATTGAATATAAAGAACTGGACGACGAGGAGGAGCAACAACAACACGAGACCACAGACGACATTTCAAATAGCAAAGGTAAGAAAGTGCTATTGATAAGTGGTAAGATTACATTAAGAGCGGTTTTATTGGTAATCAATTTGATTTATACAGATAAATTTGTTGACATTTGGGCAAAATTTCCAGTAGGTAAAGCACCTTCTGATATTTCAAAATCTCGTAAACCTTTTGATAGTCTTGTAAGGTTATTGAGATTGATTGATCCTTTGGGAAATGTCCATTGTGAATATGATCTAATGGATGATTTGAAGACTATTATGATTGATTGTAATAAAATTGAATCCGATGAAGAGGATACAGAAGAAACAGAAGAAGACAAAAAAGATGATGAAGATGATGGCAATGTTACAACAATTGTATTGAAAGATGGAAATGTAAAGGTATATTTCCCTATATTGATTGCAAGAAGTGTTTATTTCGAAACAATGTTCTCATCACGTTGGACACCACCATCTCAAATTTCATTCCCACATATTGAATCTTCAATTTTCAAAATTGTATTGAAATATCTCTATGGTGAAAATTACCTTTCATTATTTGATGAGACTAATAACATCAACAATATCTCAGAACTTGTCAATTTAGTACTTGATGTAATTCAAGTTGCCGATGAATTATTATTGTTTGAATTGTTAGATATTTGTCAATTATATTTGAAAGATTTCATCAACATTGATAATGTGACCATTTTACTCCAACATGCATATAATCACAAGGCTGATAAGTTGTTCGAAAATTGTCTTTGGTTTATATGTAATAATTTGGATTATTTCTTAGTTGATAATGAATTCAATGAACTGATAAATGATTCTATAACTAATTTGGATTTCATCAAAAGATTGGATACAGGTTTAAAATGGTTCAAGAGTTTGAAGTTTTATGATAGGTCTCATGTATCTAATTCTAAGATGATCTTCAAATCAAATGAAACATTTTTGAATCAATTTATCTTTGAGTTACCTGAATTCAATCGTGAATTTTTACATCCTATCTTAAGTGAAGAATGGGGTACTATTATCGATCCAAATGAACAAAATAAATCATCACCATCATCATTTGCTATGTCTTCTTTGTCCACTACAGAGAGAAGAAGAAGATCATCTAGTAAAAGAATCGAAGATATCAATTCTAATATTCCAGGTGCAACGAGAAGACTCTCATCAATCACACAAAGTCTATTATCATTGAGAGAAGATTCATCAGATTCCAATAACAATAACTTTGAATCAGCTATTGATGACAATAACGATGATAACGATAATGATAATCAAGGATTTTTTGTTGTTACTTCTAAAAGAGGTAAACGCATATCATCAGTCACTGGTTCATCACGTAATTCATTTGGTGAAGGAGCTTCATCTTCTTCTACTGGTGTCATTCGTGCTTCTTCTATATCGTTATCAAAGGAAAGATCAACAAGTCCTCCAATTAGCACTTCATCCATTGGAGAAACTAAAACGAGTTCACCAGTTTCTTGGTCGACGACAACCACAACAACAACAAGACAATCTCGCCCTCCTGCTACACCTTCAAACTCTAGTGTTATTTCACTTCCAGGATCATCAACTTCTCCCTCGGCATCTTCACCTCTTCTACCGCCTTCATCTTCTTCAACAACCCCTTCCACTACACCAGTTTCGAATACAAGTACAACAAAGGCTGAATTTTTAACTTTAAGTGAGTCGATAAACAGTACTTTGACATCCAGTTCTAATTCACAACCTAATCCTATACTCAAGGCAACATCGGCCAGTTCGAAGATTCGTGTTTCTCAAAAGGAAAGAATAAGACAAATGAAGGAAGTATCTGTTCCTGTTCCAATTTCAACAACTCCATCAAGAAGTCCATTAGCTCCTTGGAGTAATTCTCCACCTGTATCATCTCCATCTTCTGATATCAAGTACAAAAATCCATGGGGAGTTGCCGGTCCATCTTCCGAAGCTCCTAAACCAAGCTCTCCATCTATACTATCCTCATCTCCTTCATCATCTTCTTCTATCGTAACATCTAAGTCTGTTTCGAATTCAACTCCTAATACCACTTTTGTGTCTAAAGCAGCTCAAAAGCAAAAAGTTAATTTTGCTCCACTTGGTGCTACTCCTGGAACCTCCTCGTTAGAAGCCATGCAATTACAAGAGATACTACAACAGGTTGAAAATGAAAAGGAAACTATACGTACTTTGGATGAAATCAGACAAGAAGAAGAATTTGCTAAATGGTGGGCTGAAGAAAGTGCCAAAGTTCAAAAACAAATGCAAGGACCAAGTAAAGGTAATAGAAGAAATGGTAGCACTGGTAACCAGAGAAAGAATTCACACAACAACAATGACTCTGCTAAACCAAAACAATCGAGGAAGAAGTCTTCAAATGATAGTAGAACGAAAGAAACTGGTAATATTAATAGTAATGGCAGTGGTGAGAGTAACAGCAGCAATACAAACTATACCCCCGGCAACAACCAAGTTGATTCCACACCTAGTTTTACTATAAAGACAAGACGCAAATCAAGTACTAACAAAGATGGATCAAAACGAAAGATCAATGTTAGTATTTAAACCATCTGTAATTAGAATTTTTATTTTTTGTATTTTTTTATACATCCAAGTATATATGAACATTTTTAACAATATATTCCGAAATATATATATTCACTAATCACTAATCACCAATCGTCATATTCGGTCTCGGGAAACCATCCAAAAGTTTCAAAATCAACACAATGCTTACCACCGCGTTCAAAGACTTCTACTTCTTCAGCCTCTAGTTTTTCCCTTTGAAGCCTAACTCCATCCACTTTATCACGGGGTGATATCGTCCCAGAACTAGCAATCACTCTCCACCACGGCACAGTATCATGATTGAACTCATCATTGATATTTGCCGATGGCAAGAACTTCAGCGATTGACCTACTTGACGCGAGTTTTGAGGTCGGCTTATCAATTTAGCTATATGTCCGTAACTAGTCACTTTCCCATACGGAATTTTCTGGACTTCTGTGTATACAGCATAATGGAACGCCTTTGCCTCGTCTGTTGCCATCTCTACCTGTTTACTCACCTATCTATCTATCTACACTCCACAATCCCAGACCCCACATCCTCTATTTAACTAATTAACCCCCCACGGATTAATACGTAATATGTAACGCCAAAAGCAGACGCGCCGACCGACGCGCTCGAGCCTCGTCTCGCCTGCAGGAGATGAATGTTTTTGCAAGTTGGACTCTTAGGTAGGTTTTCAGAAAACAGAGAAATTGGACAAACACTCTCCCTTGTGTGCCACCTTGTTAATCTTTATTGCCCTCCTTTTTGCTCACCTCTTTTATTTATAGATAGAATACGTCTTTTCACTCCAGTTCATATTTCGTGTTTACATTCCATTACTCACGGGTTAGCCCCATCATATCGATAGATCAAATATCAACCTGCATTAGAATATAGAACTTTATCTGGCAGATAAGAAAGAACCCTATTCGTGAAAAATTTACACTACCAAATTACCTATTACTTTCAAGCATACAGAAATATTAATTATTCATATCATACGTTAGTTCATTCATATTATGGTATGTAAACCTGATACAAGTCACGTTCTTAGACTTATTTGATCTGATCCATATAATCGTTCACCATTTCTTTTTTTATAAAGAATTTTATGACGCGTTCGATTTTTTTGAAATCATGGATCAGAATTTTTTTGATCATTTTCCTTTGTTGAATTTGATTTGATTTTTTCAAACATACTAACATTATGATTATTGGTGGGATAACATGAATACCCCGTTTCTTATGTTATCTCCTCAATTTTCCTGTTTTTCATATTATAGACCGATCCAATAGTATCCGAGTCGAGAGAAGAAAGAAAGAAAAGATTTCTTCTTGAAGTTGATGCTAAAACCGAGAAACTGAAAGACGTAGATGATTCAACTAAGAGATTCAAATATCTTTTAGGTCTAACGGATCTCTTCCGTCATTTCATAGATATCAATGCTTCAAAGGACAAAGAACTGATGAAATTAATCAGATCAATAGATCAGAGGAAAGCCACAGGGAAGTCAAAAAAGAAGTCAAGTTCGTCATCAACTCGTCGTAGAAAGACAGAGAAAGAAGAGGATGAAGATTTAATGCATGATGAAGAATTTGAAGAAGAAACTACAGTATTAACAGAGTCCCCATCTTATGTCCACGGTAAATTAAGAGAATACCAAATTCAAGGTTTGAATTGGCTTATATCATTATACGAGAATAAATTATCAGGAATATTGGCAGATGAAATGGGTTTAGGTAAAACATTACAAACAATTTCATTCCTAGGTTATTTAAGATACTTCAAAAAAATTGATGGACCATATATCATTATTGTACCTAAATCAACTTTGGATAATTGGAGAAGAGAATTCTTGAAATGGACTCCAGAAGTTAATGTATTAGTATTACAAGGCGATAAAGAACAAAGAAACACTTTAATCAAAGAAAGATTACTGGAAGCAGATTTTGATGTTTGTATTACTTCTTTTGAAATGGTTATTCGTGAAAAATCTAAGTTGGCAAAGTTGAAATGGGAATATATCGTCATCGATGAAGCTCATAGAATCAAAAATGAAGAAAGTGCGTTATCTCAAATCATTCGTTTGTTTTATTCAAAGAACAGATTATTGATTACAGGTACTCCATTACAAAATAATTTACATGAATTATGGGCTTTGTTAAATTTTATCTTACCTGATGTCTTTGGTGATACTGTTGCCTTTGACGAATGGTTCGAAAATCAAGAAGAAAATCAAGATGATGTCGTCAGAAAATTACACAAGGTCTTAGCTCCTTTCTTATTGCGTAGAGTTAAATCGGATGTTGAAAAATCCCTTTTACCAAAGAAAGAGGTTAATGTTTATGTCGGTATGACCGAAATGCAAGTCAAATGGTATAGAAACTTATTGGAAAAGGATATCGATGCCGTTAATGGTGCAGTTGGTAAAAGAGAAGGTAAGACAAGACTTTTGAATATTGTTATGCAATTGAGGAAATGTTGTAATCATCCTTATCTTTTCGAAGGTGCCGAACCTGGTCCTCCATATACTACAGACGAGCATTTAGTCTACAACTCTGGTAAGATGATTGTCTTGGATAAATTATTGAAAAAATTGAAATCTGAAGGTTCAAGAGTGTTGATTTTCTCTCAAATGAGTAGATTATTGGATATCTTGGAAGATTATTGTTTTTTCAGAGAATATAAATATTCAAGAATTGATGGTTCTACATCCCATGAAGATCGTATTCAAGCCATTGATGAATATAATGATCCAAACTCAGATAAATTCGTCTTCTTATTGACAACAAGAGCTGGTGGGTTAGGTATCAATTTAACCAGTGCTGATTGTGTTGTATTATACGATTCAGATTGGAATCCTCAAGCTGATTTACAAGCTATGGACAGAGCTCATAGAATTGGTCAAAAGAAACAAGTTAAAGTTTATAGATTTGTCACAGATAATGCAATTGAAGAAAAAGTTTTGGAAAGAGCTGCCCAAAAATTAAGACTTGATCAATTAGTTATTCAACAAGGTAGATCTACTAATAATAAAACTCAAGCTACAATTGGCAACTCTAAAGATGATCTTTTAGATATGATTCAACACGGTGCTCGAAAAGTTTTTGAAGGTAATACCTCAGATGCGTTCGATGATGATATTGACGCTATTCTGAATAAGGGTGAAGAAAAGACAAGTGAGCTTAACGCCAAATACTCAAAACTTGGTTTAGATGATTTACAAAATTTCACAAGTGATCAATCTGCATACGAATGGAACGGTGAGAATTTCGCCAAAAAAGATAGTGTAAAGATTAATACATGGATCAATCCTATCAAGAGACAAAGAAAAGAGCATCAATATTCTGTTGATAATTATTATAAAGATGTCTTACAAGCTGCTAAGAACTCTCCAACTCCAAAACCTGAAAAGGCACCAAGAGCTCCAAAACAATACCATTTACAAGATTTCCAATTCCATAACCCTGAATTACGTGGTTTATTGGATGCAGAACTGCTCTACTATAAAAGAAAAACTCACTATAAAGTTCCATTGGAAGAAGTACTCAATAGTGACGATGAGTTTGTAGTATCCGATGACGAGGAAAAATTAACAAAGAAGAAACTACAATCACTAAGGGCTAGGAAACAAAAAGAAGAACAAGCAAAGATAGACGCTGCTCCTAAATTCACAGAAGAAGATTTAGCTAAGAAGAATGAATATCTTGAAGCTGGATTTGGCCATTGGAATAGAAGAGATTTCATGGCATTCATCCATGGTTGTGCTAGACATGGCTCTACCAACTATGAGGCGATTGCTGGTGATATGAAAAATAAAACAGTTGAAGACGTTGAAAGATATAGTAAAGTGTTTTGGCAACGTTATACAGAGATCGAAGGTCATGCTAGATATATTGCTGAAATAGAAGCTGGTGAGAAGAAATTGAAAAGAATGAACTTGCAACAAGAAGTATTAGCAGATAAGATCAAACAAGTAGATGCACCTTTACAGAATCTTAGTATCCAATATCCTCCTAATAATTCAAAGAGACTTTACTCTGATTTTGAAGATAGATTCTTACTTGTCAAAGTTCATGAATATGGGTTCAGTAAGAAAAATCTCTATGAAACAATCAAAGAAGATATTCGCAAGGATAGAGATTGTCTATTTGGATTTTACTTCAAATCCAGAACAGCGCAGGAATTAGGAAGAAGAATCAATACTTTACTCTTAGCACTTACCAGAGAAGTTGAAGGCCCAGACGCATTTAAGAGAAAGATGAATAGAAATGTGGATGCCACTGGTACTGGTAACACAAGTGCCGCTACAAGTAGACCTGTTTCTGTTGAGCCTTCTGAACCTGCTTCTGAAAATAAGGACTCCGCAATTCTTATTAGTGACGACGAAGATAAGGACAAGCCTGAGAAAAAATCTAATGGTAATGGTTCCAAAAGATCTGCTGCGACTGCTGTCCCATCTCCTTTATCTTCAGGCAACAAGAAGATCAAAGTATAATTTTCCTTTTGGGTATCTATACATATGTATCCATACATATATATATATATGTTATATATAATTAAAAATGTACATTATATGAAATAGTTGTCTTGATTTAAATCGTTATAGAAACAAGCCATAATATATAAAGCCACACTACCATGAGATTGCCAGATCGGGAAATTTGGCGGTGTAAGGTTTTTTTCCCAAAGCGGGGCATCCGAATGTTTTTCTAAAGTATTTCTTCCTTTTACCCCAAGTTATAAGTATAGTGTAGATAAAACCTCTTTTGCTTGTTATGGATCTCCATGGATAGGAATTTTGACTATTTCAAATATCTAGATCACTTATATTAAGCAATTATCATCATTGGATAACTTCCGAGCTAGAAAAAATCCCTTCCTAATTGGTGAACATATAGATGATGTTGAGATTTAAATTATCAAGAAGTGGGGTTTCACAGATACAAATGCTCCGTCGTGGATTTGCAACCTCTCAAATGAGGGCAGCAGACGTGGAGGTTACTGTAGATGGTGTCAAAGTCTCAATTGAAGCAGGATCTTCTATTATTCAAGCTGCTGAAAAGGCAGGTGTCGTTATTCCTAGATATTGTTATCATGAAAAGCTCGCAATTGCTGGTAACTGTCGTATGTGTTTAGTCGAAGTTGAAAGATCTCCAAAGATGGCTGCTGCTTGTGCAATGCCAGTTATGAATGGTATGGTTGTAAAGACAGATACTGAGAAGATTAAAAAGGCAAGGGAAGGTGTCACTGAAATGTTGTTAGAAAATCATCCTTTAGACTGTCCAATTTGTGATCAAGGTGGTGAATGTGATCTACAAGAGCAATCTTTGAGATATGGATCAGATCGTGGTAGATTCAATGAGTTATCAGGTAAAAGGGCGGTTGAAAACAAGGCGATTGGACCTTTGATTAAGACATCGATGAATCGTTGTATTCATTGTACTAGATGTATTCGTTTCTTAAATGATGTTGCCGGCGCTACAGAATTCGGAACATCGGGTCGTGGTAACGATATGCAAATTGGTACATACGTTGAAAGAAATGTAAATTCTGAACTAAGTGGTAATATCATTGATCTATGTCCTGTTGGTGCTTTGACATCCAAGCCTTATGCATTCAAGGCTAGACCTTGGGAATTGAAAAGAACTGAGAGTATCGATGTGCTTGATGGTCTTGGTTCCGCGATAAGGGTTGATGCTAGAGGTATGGAAGTTATGAGAATCTTACCAAGATTGAACGATGAGATCAATGAAGAATGGATATCAGATAAGACAAGATTCGCCTACGATGGTTTGAAGACACAACGTTTGACTAAACCACTTATCAGAAGTAATAAGAGTTTTGTTGATGCTACATGGGACGAGGCTTTAGCTACAATTGCTTCTGCTTTCAAGGAACTTAACGTCAAGGGAAACGAGTTAAAGGCTTACACTGGTGCACTTGCAGATGTTGAATCAATGGTTGCTTTGAAGGATCTTGTCAATAAGTTAGGTTCTGAGAATCTATCTTTAGATATTCCCGCTCATGAGATACCACCCGCTCATGGAGTTGATATCAGATCTAATTACATTTTCAATTCAAAATTAGAAGGTATTGAAGATGCAGATCAAATATTACTCATTGGTACTAATCCTAGACATGAGGCTTCTGTTTTGAATGCTAAGATTAGAGCTACTTGGTTACGTTCAAATCTTGAAATTCATCACGTTGGTGAAGAGTTCAACTCTACTTTCAATTTGAACCATATTGGTGAGTCTGCTAATGATTTGCAAAAAGCTTTGAAGGGATCTTTAGGTACCAAATTGAAAAAAGCTACCAATCCTTTGATTATCCTTGGTTCAGGTGTTATAGAAAATCCAGATGGTGCATTGGTCTATAATATAGTAAGTTCATTTATCAAGGATAAATCCAATTTCCTCAACGAACACTGGAATGGATTCAATGTCCTGCAACGTGAAGCCTCAAGAGCTGGTGCTTTAGATGTCGGTTTTGCTTCACAATCACCTGAAGTTGTAGCGACCAAACCTAAGTTCATATTCTTATTAGGGGCAGATGAAATAAACGAAGCTGATATACCATTAGATTCATTTGTAGTCTATATTGGACATCATGGTGAAATCGGTGCTTCTTATGCAGACGTTATTTTACCTTCTGCAGCATACACTGAAAAAAGTGCAACATATGTTAATACTGAAGGAAGAGTTCAAACTACTAGAGCCGCAACTAGTCCTCCTGGAGCAGCAAGAGAAGATTGGACAATTTTGAAAGCCTTATCTGAATATATGGAGGTGCCACTACCATATGAGAATCTATTTCAAATGAGAGGAAGATTAGGAGAAATAGCTCCTCATTTATTGAGACATGATGTTATTGAACCAGCATCAGAAGAGATTGCTAAGCTTGGTATTACATCTCTAGTCAAACCAGGATTGTCACCATTGGGAACACCTTTGAAAAATCCAATTGAAAATTTCTACTTTACCGATGTTATATCTAGAAACTCTCCAACTATGGCTAGATGTGTTGGTAGTTTCGGAGCTAAGATTGATAAGATCACTGACGTGAATGCTCAATTGTATCTTGGTATGGCATAGAACCACAAGATTTATTAGTTCTTAGTCCCTTATTTTTATCTACTTATTCACATATTTATTTATTTATTTTTGTTGTCTGGTTACTTCTTATACGTTATAGGATTCATATAAAAACCAGGTCAACGTTACATTATTTCTGTAACTATTTTTTGGTTTTAGGATCAAATTGTCCCCCATTATTTATTTATTACTTTTTTATTTTATATTAATCATAAAGAATCTATTCACTCAATATATCAAATTTTCATAACAATTTTTCGCATATTCATATATATCTATACATTTACAAATCTAACTAGCCAGTCAATCAATAATGAACCCTAGGTATGTTGCTTACTCTTTATTTTACTCTCAAAAAGCTCCAGATTATCCAATAAGAACATAGCAGCAACTTGTGCTGGGGTACTTTTTCCAAGTCCTGAAGTTTTCACCAAGTCAACATTATCTAAACTTAACGTTACTTGAAAGAAACCACCGCCAAGATCGGTATAATTATACTTCACACCGGTTGGAAAAAATACGTTCAATTTGCTTTTAGAGTCAAGATCAACATCACCTTGTGGTGCAATATTGAGAGGTAAATTAAAATCACCCAAATCAGTCACTTTCTGACCTAATGTGACTTTGACAGCTGGATCCACATCCAGCTTTTTTGGTGATGAACTTTCACCATTTTCTTTATTTTTATCTTCATCTTTTTCTTTGGCATCAACTTCCATCGGTTTGATAGATGTAACAGAACGAGGTGTATTCATTCTCAAGGTTACATATTTTGTAATCATTTCACGATTATTTGCAGCATTCAATGCTGCGTTTGAACCAGCTTCTTTGATACTGCGACCTTCTCCAAATCCAATGGTCTCATCGCCCATTTTACACTCGACTTTGAATGGATCAGCTGATCCGTCACCTTCTTTTGTAACGACATATTTTGGTGAAAGTGCAGCACTTCCAATAAGAGCATATAACTCTCCCTTGGCATTTTTAATTGAAACCATATCAGCTTTCGGTTTTCCTTGCTTCTTTAAAAGATCATCAATGAGAGGTTTTGACAAGCTTTCAAGCCATTTCTTGATAACAGTCAAATTATTTGGGTCTTCAGAGATCAATCCCCCAACATAAGCTTCGAACACATCTGCATAGATCTTAGTTCTACCTTTAGAAAATGCTTCTTCTGCTCCATAATCAATTTCTGATTTGAGCATTTGAGGAAACCCATAAAGTCTAGACCATTCCGATAAGTTATGATTACTAACAATCTTGGCTCTCATAACAGTTAATTCACCTTCAGTGGCATCTTTCAGCTTATCAAAAAGGATCATGGTAATAACATTATTCAAGACCGAATCACCGAGAAATTCGTATCTTTCATTGTGTGAACTTAAAACATCTGATTTGGAGAGATGAGTAAGTTTATTGATGACAGACTTATGTGTAAAAACAGTCATCCTAATATTTGGATCTTTGATCTTAGGTAAAGGAGGGTAGGACTCATTACCTGAAGACGAAGAATCACTATCTGAGGCATCACTTTCTGAATTTGAAGTCTTTGGTTCATCAAAGCTTTCAAAACGTTTGATCGAAGTTGACTTTTTGGTAAGTTTCTTAGATAAATCATAATGCATAATTTGGTCGAAGATTTGCAGTTTACCCTTCTCATATGACTTCTTCAAAAGGGCGGCTAATTGAATCCTTGGAGATCTTTCATAAATTGCAAGTGCTTCTGGGGACATTTTACCATTCTTTATATCTTTCTTCAATTCCTTAGAAGTAGGAGCAGTCGTTGTTATGAATCTGATGGCACTTTGAAGATTGGCAACAGAATGTTCTAAACCAAGAGCATCGGCTGCATCGAGAGGTTGTCTGGCCTTTTGACTTGTTTCTTTTGAAATAGTAAGAGATGGTGCATCTTCCATCTTTTTGTCATTCATATTGAATTTGATTCGTTTGTTATTGGCAAGGCCGGGATCTAAAGAGTTTTTTCTGGTTCTCTTTTTGGACATTACTGATTTTGATGGGTAATACTATCTATAACAGATATTTCCTGGCAGTAACTCTCTTTCTTGTAAACATTATCTTATTAAAATAAAACAAGACCTAAAAAAAAACAAAAAAAATTAAAAAAATTAGAAGATCAATTCTGCATGAAATCGTCCCCAAATTTTGCGTCGCCGACTTAATGATCATTGGTAAAGCCGAGTATTAGTTTACTACTTTATGTATATATATGTAAATATTTATACTAAGGATATTGTCATGTGTTTTACTATGTAAATGACTAAGTACATTACCATGCATGTTACTGAATACGAACAAACAAACGTTAGTACTCCTTGCGGCGGAAAATTAATTATTGAATACATATTCTACATTGAAATCGAAAAATAAATGAAAGATTACTTTCTTCTCTTAGGTACAGATTCGATATCTTCATCGTCTGCTTTTCTCTTTACAGATGATAAATCATATGCCGTAGTCTCAGAACCCATGAATCCGGACTTTCCTGAATTTACCTCTTTAAGAACATGGAATAACTTTTTGGGTTTTCCATCGTCCACTTCTCCTTCTTCTGTCGCGTTGAGATTAGGTCTCATAGACTCATCGTCTCCTATAAACTCTATCATCTCATCACCTTCAACAGGGACATCTTCATCTTCACCAGGTCCTTGTTCATCTTCATCATCTTCGTCTTCATCGTCCTCCTCTTCTTCCGATTCTTCCTCTTCCAGGACACCCCAATGACTTTTCTCTATCGGATTTCCTATATTCTGCAACACTTTTCTTTCGGCGTCTGTGAGTTCACCATCTACGGTTATTTTGGCACCAATTACCTTCATATGTGGATAACTTGGGGGAGGACCCAGTATACTAAGCTTTTTAGCCCATGGTGGAGCAACATTGTCATCATCTGCAGGCATTCCTAAGGCGATCTTTAATTCTTTACTTAGTTTTCCTGGTTTAACCTCTGTAAATTTAACTTGGTTTAGTTCATCGTCTTCCATACCTTCATAGTACACTTCCCCGAATTTGAGAAGTTTTGGTTTCGTCTGATATTTGAAAAAGGCGTCGTATAATTTGACGAAATCGATATCCAACTGACCCATCTTTGGTTGCACTCTTTCTCTCATCCTCTGCTTCAAGGTTGAGTTATCATCCTCAGTGGTATCTCTCATTTCTAGAATTCCTGTATCAAGAATAAATTTTGGAAGTTCAAATGGAGGTTTTTCAAAACCTCTTTTATTAGATAAAAAACTCTTATTATGTACCCAATTAGCAGGTACTGGTACACTATTGTGTAAACCTTTGAGGTATGCGAGTAATCTGGGATCTGGAGAATCGGCATCATTCCATTCTATTAGATTCAAATTCTTCGCCTCTGCCTTAAGTACTGATAAAGGAATCTTATACTTCTTCTTAAATTGTCTCTTTGATAGCTTTGTTTCAGTTTCATCTCCGGAATCATCGTTTACTTCTTCGTCGGAGCCATTATCTTTCTCAGTTTTGGTGATAACGTTCCCATTCTCATCAACTTCAGCGTCATCTTCATCACCACTGTTCATCAAGGATCCTTTATTAGGATCATCGTTGTCATCAGGCGTAAGATCAACGTAAAATTTATTGAAAATCTTCTTGTACTCTTGGAAAGATGGGTCTGTCAGAAGCTCTTCCAGTGGTTCTTCTTCTATTATCTCATCTTCTTGATTATTATTTCCTTCCTCTGCTTCATTTGTTTTCTTAATATCATCTGTGTCAATCTTTTCGTTCTCTGCAGGTTTCGGCACCACGGATTGTTCTTCTAGTTTCTTCTTTTTGGCCTTCTCACGCCTGAGCTGGTTCTTCGACTTTGGTGCCATTCTTTCCCTCAAAATATGTACTCTATGATCTTAATTCATTCCAAAACTTGATTATCATAAATAAAAATAATATGAACTAGGTTAACTTTAAGTGAGTGGAAAAATTACAAAAGCGTACACTTGAGGCCTCTGGCACTAAAACAGTGTCACTATATATACATAATTGGTGTGTATTTCCAGATATAAGTATACATATATATATTACGAAATATTCGTCTATCATTAATCCCAGATGCAAACTGTAGCATTAAATTGTTATATACAGGGATTGTATAGCATCTAGCCTCTTGTCTTCTTCTCTAATTTATCTAATCTCTGCTCAACGTTATCCAAGCATCGACTCAATTCAGTATCATTCTTACTGATCTGATCAAGCATGAAGTTTAATCTCTCTGTCAAGTCAGACGTTATCTCTGAGACAGAATACATCTGAACTGATCCATTCAACGATTCTTCACTTGAAGCTGCTGTTTCTAAAGTACCTGTTATCGTTGAATCTGTAGATGTAGTGGATTTCTTATTTGCCAATGGAGACAATGGTGGAGTAGTAGGTATATTTGCGTCGTTGACACTATTAGCTGGAATGTTTGGGGAAAGAGGCTCTGTCATTGAAGTCATCGGTATTGTTGTGCTATTGTTGTTGTGTTGTTTATGCTGTCTTAGCACCGATGCAGTATACAATCACCCAACTGCCTTTATACGAATACATAATAAACACTCTAATCAGACAGCCGAAAGAAGACGCGGATTCTTTGAAAACTTCTGCGCCGTCTTTTCGGTCTCTAATTTATTCTTCCACATCTGGTATAATTATTATTCAGAAGCTTGTTCTCTGAATTGATGGACTGCAGTATATACTCATCAGGATTAGACATACAACGTATCATACCAGTGAGCATACACATAGGTCACCGAGCATATATTAGATGATAATAGCGTCCTTCAGAGTCGTCCAGAGAAGTTTACCTCGTGAGACTTTGCTCTCCGACACGTCAAATTTACTTACATTTTTCACTATTCACAGTCCTGTATTTCAGAGACATCGTTCATTATTAGGACTAGTGAGGGGAATATTATCGAATAATGGACCAGATTCACTGATTGAGGGAAATCACTCACTTATCACGAATAATGAACTGAGTGTAAAGGAGAATGCAGAAATCAAAAATAAAGCACGCAAAAGAAAAGAAAGACCACTTCTGACGAAGCACATAAGCATAGAATCATTCTTAGATGAGTCGAGGTTGAAGAAGAGCTCAACAAACTCTACCGTTTTCTTTGGAAACCTATATGAAGTGTCTGTTTTGGAATATCTCAGGAAGCACTTCAGCGTATCGAATATCTTTCACCAAGGAGGAAAAGATGACAAAGGGATAGATATAAGAGCGAACTGGAATTTGAATACTTTCAAAAAGATAACAGAACAAACAAAGGAAGCAGATGAATATGATGAAAGTGGGACCAATAAAGACACGAAATCCTCGGTGTTGGAACTTGTGAATGGTACAAAGAGGGTAAAACCATTAGCATTACGAAAAAATGTTACAAAAGCTCTCAATGTTAAACTATTTGTTCAATGTAAGTGTTGGTCGACTTCAAAAATTGATGCCAAAATGATTAGAGAAATCAATGGTACTTATTCGAACATGGTTTCCAAATATTCTTCTTCGCAAAACATAGTATTTTTCATGATTTTTACTCCAACTGGTTTTACAAGACAAGGAAGAATAGATTTTGATTCATCACCTATACCTTTAATATACGTGCATTTCTCAAAATCAGAGCTGAAGTTCCCAAGTATAAAGACAAATAAATTAGAATACGACCCATCTGCATATGATATAAAGAATTACTCTTTAGGTGGATTCCAGTCTGTGTATTGTAATCCAACTGCTCAAGCTTTGTTGAAAGGTTTAAACTGGCCAGAGATATTTTCGAAGACAAAATTGAAAGAGTTTTGAAAAATACCCACACCCACCTTGTAAGTATTATATATATGTAATTAATTTGTGTACATTAGAAGACAAAAGTTTTAGAGAAGATCATTTTTCATTCTAAGTTGATCGTTCATTTTAAATTATAAATCTATAGAAGTAATGAGTACATTATTTGACAATTATTGATTATGGCGAACTTTGGATCCAATGGTATCCCACCAAGTAGCACCGTGTGTCTTATACCAGTCCATAGTCTCTTTGATAGCTGTTTCGAAATCTTTCTTAGGAGTCCAGCCTAGTTGTGACAATTTCTCACAACTGATATCGTAGTCTAAGTCATTGAAAGGTCTATCGGGAAGAAATTCAATATGAGATTTCAAGAATTCTTCATCAATACTAGACCTACCTGAGTATTCTTTCAAGAGGGTATAACAAACTTCTAAGTTAGTCTTTTCGGTACCTAGTCCAATATTATAAATCTCTCCAATTTTACCATGATGAAATAGAGTTATTATAGCATTCACGCAATCTGAGATATATAAATATCTTCTTTTATTAGAGCCATCCCCTTGTAAGTTCATCTTTTGGCGTTGTATTAATAATAAGGAAAAGTAAGATATGATTTTCTCCGGATACTGTCTAGGTCCAAAGACATTATTACTCCTGATAATTACCACGGGAATATGAAAACTCTTGATATATGAATGGATTATCAAATCTGCAGATGCCTTTGACGCAGCATATGGATTCGTTGGTTGTAAAGACGAAGTTTCGTCTACGGTTACCAATGCATTTTCACCGTAGACCTCATCTGTAGAAATGTGTATAAATTTGGTTAATTTCTCCTTGTATTTCTTCATCAATTCTAGTATGTTCAAAACCCCCAAAATATTCGTGGTGAAATATTCATACGGTTGCATGAATGACTTATCTACATCTGATTCAGCGGCAAAATGTATTATAGAAGCTATATCTTCATCTATAATCGTTCTTTCCAGTGTATCCTTGTCTTTAACATCACCTTTGATAAATTTGAAGTTTGTAAACTTCATAAGAGGTTCAATATTCTTCATACTTGAGCAATAAGTAAGACAGTCATAACATACGATCATGTACTTTGGATACTGGGCCACTAAGTATTCTAACACTGAAGAACCACTGTCAGAATTACAATTTTTCAGAGCAGAGATGTTAGTATATCAAATCATTCAAGGTTACTTGAGGCAATCTAACTTACATGAACCCTGCTCCACCTGTTAAAAGTATCTTCTTTTCATAGCTTCGCTGTAAATTCATTCTAGTAATGGTCTATCACCCTTTTATATGATTTTAGTATATACAAGATGGAATACAGAAGACGTCTAGAGAAGAAGATGGTTACACGAGACCAAAATCACTTGATAATACTACATTAATGTAACACTTGATTCCCGCCCGCTGTTAAGCTGCAAGAACTTGGTGCAAAGATGTTTGTTATCGGTCGGGTTTCCTATTACGTACAAAATTCTATTACTCCTAATAAATTTATTTATCACTGTTATCAAACAGAAACAGCAAACTGATAGATTTCCTCTTGAATAAAATGTATGTTTATATATGAATATATTTTTGAATATATATATGAATATATTCGATAAATGTGCAATCAAATATAGATCTACAGCCGGAGTGTCTTTCTCGGAGTCTCGCCGATAGTCTTAACGTAAGGGTCGCTTAGCTCAGATTCACAGTGTGTAATAACGGCGCGAGCATTGTGCTATGCAGCTTTTGCCAAAAGGTAAATGTGGAGATTCGATGTAAAGAGAGTAGAAGACATATAGACTCCCCATCAAAAAATCTCCAGAAAGCAATCTTACTAATCTTGTATCTCTGTTGAACTAAAGTTTAAAACAAAATTTCCCCTCTAACTATAAGCCCACATAGAAACACACACACAAACAGAAAAATAATTTACCCGTAATAAACCTCAACAGCTACTCCGTGACAGAAAATTCTCGGATTCGATTATTTGACCCCCCATTTTCAGGGCAATCAAGCGGAGTAGGGGGTGGGCGGAATAATACCAGAATAGGTAATATTGTCGTAGTAAATAGTAAATAGCTAAGTGGTGGTTGATCAGAACAAACACACCCACGATTCAAGTATTCTTGAATAGCATCATCCTCCACCAAATTGTAGAAGAAATAAACTTGTCCCCCATTTTCTGCAAAACAGAACGAAGTAAAAACGTACACATCAATTGATTTTAAGTGTGCCATGACGGACGGAGAACCCCTTTGAGAAATAATACTTACATTTGTTAACCCCCATAGCATCTCTCTAAAAGCCGATTGCTAGTTAGAAAAGTGTCCGACAAAGCAAAAATGTACGCGCCATGCGTTACCCCAGACCTGTCCTTCCCCGTTAGCAGAGGTTTTTTCTCGGAGTCACGGCAAATGGACGAGGACGGGGATGTGGATTAGAAGAGGGAACGGCTACATGATGAAGGAAGGAAACCCCACCATAATGCAATCCCATCTAAACTCTATCTTTGTTTTTATCATGTGGGTTGGCTTAGGTGGGATGGGACCAGTTGAGTTCAGTTTATTTCGCTTTTGTTTTCTCCTCCATGGGCTTCCGAGTCTGGTAAGTGGAATCAGGTAATCAGTTATTCTTCTTGAACAACTTATTCTTTTCCTCAATATTATTGAAAGCTTTGAGCTAAATCCAGTTTTATCAAGATCACTTGGAACATAAAAATTCACCTTGTTATACATAATGGTTTCTGAATCAACTAAAGAATTATTAAACTCCGTAGCTGAACAATTGTACTCTGAATCTACAGTTGCGAAAGTTTACGGTGTTTCCACTAGACTATGTGCTAACACGACACCACCAACAGATATGCCTGAATATTCATTTGACAAATATGTTTGTAGACCAATGGAATGGTGGACTTGTGGATATTTCCCAGGTTCAATCTACTGTATATTGGAAAGACAAATTAAACACCCTGATTTCTTTCCAACTGGAAAGATTCACCCCGTTCGTTTGGATTATCAAGCTAAATGGGTTACTGAAGCTATTTATGATCAAGTTACTAGAACTGATACCCATGATATTGGTTTCATTGTTATGCCATCATTAGAAAGAGAGTATCTTCTACATAAATCTCAAAGAGCTTTTGATGGTATCAAACAAGCTGCAGATGCTTTGTATAGTAGATTCGATCAAACTGTCGGCTGTATTAGAAGTTGGGATACTGCAGTTAATAAAAGGTATCAGTTCACCGATCCAAAAGTTGATTTTATTGTTATCATCGATAATATGTGTAACCTAAATTTACTTTATTGTGCTTCTGAATTGACTGGTGATTTGAAATATGCTACTATTGCTACATCACATGCTGAGACAACTCTTAAAAATCATTTCAGATTACCTGAATGGTCGAGTCATCATTTAGTCAATTATGACAGAACAAACGGTTCTGTTAAGGCTAAATTTACAAATCAAGGTTACGATGATGAGTCCACTTGGACAAGAGGTCAAGCTTGGGCTGTTTTAGGCTTTGCAGAAACTTATAAATACACCAAACAAAACAAGTTCCTTGAAGCTTCTTCTAATCTTGCTGATTATTTCATTTCTCGTCTTCCAGAAGATGGAGTTACTCCATGGGATTTTGATGCTCCTGATCAAGAGATCAAAGATTCATCGGCTGCTATGATTACAGCTTTAGGTTTAGTTACACTCTACGAAACCACTAAAGATGAATCTTACTTGACAAAAGGTTTGAAATTAGTCAAGGATACTATTGCCTTTGCTTATTCTGGCTCTGCAACTTTGAATGAAGATGGAAGTGTTGATTTTGGTGAAATTGATGCTATTTTGAAATATGCTACTAGAAACAACAACCCTGATACATATGATAGATTAGTTAATCATGGTTTAGTCTATGCTGATTACTATTTCTTATGTATTGGTAACAAGTTGTTAGACTTAGGTTTAGTTGATAAATTAAAATAGCTGAACTAAAGGAAGAAGAAAGAAAAAAAACCTGCACTTTTTTATAGAAATTTTTAAAATAATAATAAACACTTATCTACCTTTTCATCATTCTCAGTAAAAGTTTTTTGTAGTAGTTAGTTTAACTTCAATTTACGAAATAACCTAATTTCAAAATAGATGTAAAGAAATTCAATTTAAAGTGTTATTACATAAAAGCTAAATAATTATTCACGAGTCATAAAATTAGAGATCAGGAAATTTAGACCTTTTCAACATGCTTGACGTTGTGATGTTTTTCATCTGGTAATGAAGCATTAACATCATCATCATAATTCAAAGCATGATCACCAGCAGCTAAAGTTTGTGTAATATCTTCACCAAAGACCTTAGCAACTTCTTCAAGACCAAGACCTTTTGTTTCTGGGAAGATCCAATATACAATGTTCATTTGGACGACTAACCAAATAATCCAAACAATGTAGTATTTCCATTCGATCGCATCCATAGCAATTGGATTAACATAGTTGTTGAAGAAACCAATGACATTACCAGATAATTGATAAAGCATGGCACCTTGTGCTCTTAAAGTATATGGACAAATTTCCATAACGTAATTACCAGCAACTGGGGAGGTAATATGGTAGAAACCAGAGAAAATATAAATCATAGTGACTACACCATAAGCTAAACTCTTATCCTCAAAGTTATTGATTTGATTACGAGCAGATAAAATTGTCCAAATAATATAAGAAAGACACATTGAACCATAACCAGCGATGAACATACTTTTTCTCTTAAATCTACCAACTAAACTAGCACAACCAACAGACCAAACAAGACCATAAACAGTCATACCTAAATTGATCTTTAATTTAGACATAGTATTGGTAATACCAATTTGATTCAAAACAATACTTAAATAGTAAGAAATGATAGCATTACCACAAAGTTGTTGCATAGCTGGAACGGCTAAGACAATAAATAATCTTCTCAATGCTTGTTTATTTTTGATCCACATCTTCCAAGAGATATTAGTAGATAATTTTTCTTGTTCTAAAGCAGCAGCAATCTCTGCAACTTCGAATTTAACTAAAGGATGATTTGCATCACCACCAACATGATAGTCAGCAAAGACTTTTGTAGCTCTATCGATATGACCGTGCTTGATTAACCATCTTGGAGATTCAGGACCAAGGAAAGCCAAGATCAATTCAATAGCTGGGAAAACGGCTTGTAAAAGGGAAGGTAAACGCCATGACCAATTATTAGTTTTCATAGAAGAATGATAAGGACCCCAAGTAACAAGAGCAGCAACAAATGAACCTAATGGCCATGAAGCTAATAAAAAGGCAGTGACCACAGGACGTTGAGAAGGATAAGCGGTTTCAGCTAATAGTGGTTGAGCAGCAGCAGAAGCTAAACAAGAACCAATACCAAGTAAAATTCTTGCACCAACAAACATACCAAAAGAGTTTGCACCAGCTTGGATTCCGGAACCCAAGATAACGACAGCACAACCAGCGATAATAGTCCATCTTCTTCCAAAGAAATCAGACATGTTGGAAACAAAAGGAGTGGTAATCAAAGTACCAATAGCAATACCATTACTCATAGTACCAAGAATAGCACCTTTTGGACTTTCAAAATATCCCTGCCAACTTGGTAAAGTTTGTAAATTGTTCATCATACTTCCATCATAACCAGAAGTAATTTGAGCAAGAATACCACCTAATAAAAGAACGTTTAACTTTAAAAGGAAAGGGTATTGAAACCACCATTTTTCTAATTTTGGTGTAACTTGTTCTAAAGTTAAATGTTCCTCTTCAAAATTCTTATCTTGTAGAGAAACGTCCTCTTGAACTGACGCTTGTCCTTCCACAGGAGATTCATCAATTTCTTTCATTTATAGAAAATATCTGTTAAATTATCGACTTCTAGTATGTATATATTTATAGATATATATTTTGAAAAAGTCAAGATTCTAAAATTCTTGGTATACATGGGGTAGGAAATCAAGTCTATATATATGCGAATTCCAAAAACTTAAAGACAAGTCTATTTAAAACTCATTTTCGTACTGATTTCATCATGCAGGACCCCACGAAAGTTTCCAAGACTCCCCACAGAGTACAAGGGCCAATAAAAGTGCATCATCAAGTGCAGTGACGAAACTGTTTTGTTTACCTATTGTTCCAATCCAGTCAGAAAACTGGGGAGAAACAAATGTTTCGTGAAGGATCACGCATATTCCCGATTAGAGAGATTTCCGTTAAGTGAGGAGACTCGCTGTGCATTAAAGGGTCCCTCTCTTCACTTTTCGCTTTACCGATGGACAATCTTTGTTCAGTCACTCGACAGAGGTGAATCTGCTGATGCTCTATTTGATGGGGTTAAGTCTCGCCACTCTCAGTCTGTTGCGATGGATTTGATATCTATGTTTACAGGGTCTTTGTGCTTCAAGAGTAAAAACTTGGATATGCAATAGTCAACAAAAAGACAATATGCCATCGCTAAGAACTAATTTCACCTTTTAGTGTGGGGTAATAATAGCGCGCGTGCTATCTCTAAAGCTAAATTAGATTAGTAGGAAAAAAATAGAATCTCACTCGCAACCTGTTCGAGGAGCCAAATTTAATTGAGTAATGGTTTTGTTTATTTGTTTATAGAGAGACCTAAGTTTACATAGGGGAAATACTTTAATTGATAGGATAATCTATGACAACGCAACTCCTAGCAGCATTCTTGGCTTCAGCTTCCCTTTGGAAAATACTGAGTACCCCATCAGATCTGTATCTATCGATTAATGGCTCCCCATCCATATTTTCAAATACCTGTAAAATATCCCATTCTGTGGGATCTGTGGAGTAATTTTCTGGTTGACCTTTTGCTTTCACTATTGCAAACTTGAACCCCTCTAGTGGGAGAAGTGCATATAACGCATCGGTCTTTGAAACTGCAACTTTACCTCTTGCACCAAATACCGGTGCTTTACAATCTAAAATCTTCCTCGTCAGCCATTTCCCGGTTTTGGGATTTCTATAGTAATGATAATAAGCATCATTGGAACGACCTAAAACATGGACTCCACCTTCATTATCGACTGTTTGACCTTCTTGGTTCATTATACCTGAATATTTGGGCACTTCCACTACTAACATGTCTGGAGAATAGATATTAATTGGTAATTCAAGTTTGGTGTGTTTATTGTTAAACCATGTAATACCTTCGTCGGGGGAATAAGCATAATATAAGTCATGATTATTTTCAGGTCCATTAGGTCCTGCTTGACCCGTCTTACCATCATCATCGACTGATCTGTCTTCAACAAAGTCACGATAAGTCCACGTTACGTGTAATTTGCCATCAGCTTTGCAATAGTCAAATCCATGAAGGTATGCGTTGTTTTCCACTCCTTGAATATAAGGTGATGCAACGGATTTCCATTTTCCTGTCTTGACTGTGTATTTATATAACCATTCATCACCTAAACCAGAACGACCAATTCTGAATTCAAATAGCATATCACCAGAAGGTAAAGTCAAAAATCTGGGGTAAGTGATTTCATTCCAATCGTTTTTTTCCCCATTTTCTCCTTCAAGATATTTTAATACTCCTGAAAAGTTATTAGTTGACCAGCTATCAGCATTTGAATCACCAGCTAAGCCAGGAACTGAGCTTCTGTAATTAATCCCATCACCGTGCATGTCCCATGAAAAATGAATAACACCATCACCACTAATTCCCATAGACACAATATTGTGACCATCGTCTTTCTTTTGAATATAATCGGTGAAAGTGATATAATTCCAATCGCTATTCTCCACTCCCAATTTTTTTCTACCAAGTACAACGTATCTATCACCTGCAATTTCATCTTTATCAACCAACCCGTAGAAACAAACGTACTGATAATCACCAAATGTAACTAGAGCATCTTGTTGGAAAGAACAACCGTTGATTCTCCACCCTTCTGGATCAGTTTGCAATCTTGCTACAGCGAATGACATGTTTGTTTTTCTAGCTGTTGTCTACTTCGTTAACCTACCTGTACGTGTTGTTTACTTACTTACAATTAAAGTAGAGAAGAAACATATACTTGTATATTCTTGATGAATTCTAGGGTGGAACCAAAATAAATTATGAACAATAGAACTTCCAAATCGGTAATTCCTTCCTACAGTCTATAATTGCACCTCTCTCATCTGTACCACCCACCATTTTTTGTTCCGTGAGGTGAACTTTATTTTTTACCCAACTTGGCGGATACATGCATGATGGGCTCGAAACTGTAATTAGCACAAGATACGGTTTCACATAGATTTCATTCTCCATTTGACACGCCATTCATCATACACTAAGTCTGCGTGTGATATCACCCATCACATAGGAGATGTTTTACTAAGGACGAACTGTAACACAGCAACAGATCTGGTGGAGAATGGTCAAACAAATCAGTCGACTATTGCTTGAATTTTAGAGTTTTGTATATAGTAAAAAAGTAAAGGTAAACAAATAGACTTAAGCATTACATACGACCGGTTTTCCATCTTCAGCTAGCTGTTTTAAAGATTCTAAGTCAGGGATAGAAACTTGTTTTAATTTTGTTAATTCAATGGTCTCCCCATTTTTTGGCTGAGCGTATACCACGGATGAGTATACAGCGGTAGAATTTGCTGCAGTCGTACCTTGAAGACGTGGGATCATGACTTTGGAAAATATCAAATTTGTGTTTGGATCCGGTTTAACAACTTTAGGAGTTCTAGGAGTTGATGAATAGTCAATAATAATAGAAACATCAGTTTCATTCTCGATTTGAGCAACTACACTATCTGTAAAAGGTGTAAGACCAACTGGTGACATTCCCGAAATAGCAAAACCTCCTTCAATTGTTTGAACATCTTTTGAAGTTGAATTATCTATTTCGTGAACTCTAATATGGTATCCGTTACCTTGCATAAGCCATGTTTTGACTTCAATACCTTCTGTTGGACTCCATTTAGAATATAAGCCTCCATCGATCAAAAACGCAGTATTAGCCTCTCTAACAAAGAAAGCATTATTGCTAAAACTAAAACCAATCATGCTATCCAATGTAGCATCAGAAAATTGTCTTGAGTTTTCAACACTGAAACCATATCTTGTACTATAAGCAAATTTACAGTATTTTTCAGCTTGATATCTAACAGTATTATG
The DNA here is from genome assembly GCA_024271885.1 of Wenyingozyma ramenticola. NCBI lineage: Eukaryota > Fungi > Ascomycota > Pichiomycetes > Pichiales > Pichiaceae > Wenyingozyma > Wenyingozyma ramenticola. The sequence continues at coordinate 294,644 of JANBXF010000002.1, forward strand.
ACAAGGTCCACTTACCAAAGCCACGGTGTTTCCAGGATGATGAGAAATTAACATACCTGGAACTTTTTCAGTAACGTTATCCAACTTAGGAAACTCTGCTTTTGATGCCCAGAATGGATGTGATTCAGGTAACATCAATGCAGCAAAGGCTTTAAAAGACCAGTATGGTGATTCAGGGGAATTGTAATTCTCTCCCATGAATTGATTTGGATATGAATAACCAACAGAAAGAATATTGGAGTTCAAGATTGAAATAGGTTGTTTAGACCACCATTGTAGATTCTTCAGATAAAGGCCTTTCATTGCACCCCATGAAATTGGTGGTTCACCCTTTTCATCTGTACATATCAAAGGTAAACATCCCCAGAATGCAGCAGATGCAAATCTATACGTTAATGATCTTCCAAAAGGAAGGTTACTACCATCGTCACCAAACCAATGCTGAAATTGAAGAGCAAAATCTTTAGCACGAGTAGCAAATACTTGAGATTCAGGTGTGTTTTTCAAATGACCGTAAACAATACCATAAAATTGAAATGCAAAAGGATTGTAGTAATCGATTTTGAAATTATCACCATCACAATACCAACCATCATCCAAGTACATTCCATTAATATCTTCAATATATTCATCGTGAGATTTATGATCATATTCAATACCAACTTTTTCAAGACCTAAATCTATGATTAATCTAAAAAATTTCCAGTTACAATTCCAAAATGCTGAATTTCTAGCCGAAAGAAGGTAATTACCAACAATATCTTTTCCCTCTTGTGAAAGAGGTTCCCAAATTAAATGTGGTACAAATGCCAAAGCGTAACCAATAGCTGCTAAATCAACCAAGTTTTGACAGCAATCAAAGCAGTCTCCCCAATATTCCGGATGTTTGGGATCACATCCATTTACAAGACCTTCACGGTATATATCCCAATAAGGGAACTCGCTACCACCTAAAGCAAAAGGAACAATTCCCCACAATGGTCTTGAGAACCCTTCAAGATAAGCAGCGCCTAAATCAAAATGAGCACCAGATAGTTGAAGACAAACTTCAGCTTTTCCCTTGGAAAAACCTGGTAAAAGTGGTCTGAACAGATCTAAGAAAGCTTTCTGTAGATCTGCTCTAGTTTCTAACTTATTGTCACCAAATGGAGTAAAACGATAATCCATTGTATTCTTGTATTGTAACCTCCGTTGCACTATGTAGACGAGTCTGAAACTTCACTTCTCTCAGTTGCAATAAACCTGACCGGGAAGTTGAAGAAAACCATAGATCTATATGAAGAAAAAAACCTTGTGATCACCTTTTTCACCTGTACCTAACTGATGAAGTGATTCTGGAGTTATGGAGTGCTTCGGTGTTCATTGAGCGGCTCACTCATAAACACTCTTTACCCCCCACCAACTTAACCTTCAATCCAGGAAATCCCGACAGCGCGGACGTGAAACCCCAGATTTTAGCATGAGCACGCCCGCAGGAACAGAGCGCGCCCCAGCCCAAACCAAACCCCCCTTTCCTTAAAAAGAAGGTCTCCAAAAGACTTCTGGGAGGAGGGGAGTTTCTTCAGCGTAGGAGGAATATCCCTTTTTGATAGCTCACCCCCAGTGCCACCCCAACCAGAAGATCTATCTCCCATGGATTCAGGATGTCGGATGTCTGTGGATTATCCGGAAGCTTTCTAATCATTCTCCGATTCTCTATATAAGCTTTTAATATGCCTTCCGCTTAAGTGTATGAATGAATGAAGTCTTCTTAATCCTGCAATTGACAGAACTAGTATCAGAAATTGTTAATTTACCTGGTAATTGTTTTGTTTTTAAAAAATGAGTGTAGATCTATACCCTGATATTCACGATCAAAAAATTGTTCATAGAAATAGATTGCCAACAAGGGCTTATTACATTGACCCAAAGAACAGTATTTTACTGAGTGGAAATTGGGATTTCAACTATGTTAGGTATCCAGAATTATCTCCAGATTTGACCGATTCCAATTGGAAAACTACTGCTGAAGTCTCACCAATTCCAGTTCCTTCCCATTGGCAACTTCAATATGATGAAAAGACTGGTAAGACAAAGTATGGTACCCCTCAATATACAAACACTGTTTACCCATTCCCAGTTGATCCTCCAAATCCTCCAGCTGAAAATCCAACAGGTACTTATGAAACAACTTTTAATCTTCCATCCGAATGGGAAGGCGATTCCTTAAGAGTAAGATTCGAAGGTGTTGATAACTCTTACCAAGTCTTTGTGAACCATAAATTTGTGGGTTTTGCCAAAGGTTCAAGAAACTCCGCTGAGTTTGATATCACCAAATTTGTTAATAAAGATGGTAAAATCAACACATTGGGTGTTAAGGTTTTCCAATGGTCAGATTCAAGTTATATCGAAGATCAAGATCAATGGTGGTTAAGTGGTATTTTCAGGGACGTTTATTTGTTACATTTCCCCACACAAGGTCACATCGAAGATTTCAAAATCAGAACTTTGTTCAATGATAAGACATATACCGATGGTCATATCGATTTGGATTTACAAATTGTAAGTGATGGAGGTGTCGTGTCAGTTAAAACCACTGTTATCGATGCCTCGGGAAAGACAATCATTGAGGAAAAAAAGCCAGTCAAGTCTTCTTCTCCAAGTTTATCCTATGATATCAAATCTCCACATCACTGGACTGCAGAAACTCCTTACTTATACAAATATTCTATTGATTTGTATATTGGAGATGATCTTGTCTATTCTGTTGCTGACCAATCAGTAGGTTTCCGTCAAGTTGAAATGATTAAAGGTAATATTTGTGTTAATGGTAGGGCTATCATGTTGAAAGGTGTAAACCGTCATGAACATCATCCAAAATACGGAAGAGCTGTCCCATTTGAGTTCATGAAGAAGGATTTGTTGATTATGAAGACCCATAATATCAATGCTATTAGAACTTCACATTATCCTTCAGATCCAAAATTGTATCAATTGGCAAGTGAATTAGGGTTTTGGGTATTAGATGAAGCAGATCTTGAGACTCATGGATTTTATGATGCAATTGCCCAACCAAAGGATATTCCAGAATCCATGGATTATGAAGAAAGAAAGAAATTGACTTTCCCTCTTGCAGCAGAGTACACAACAAACAATCCAGAATGGAAAGAGGCTTACTTGGATAGAGCAAGACAATTGATTCACAGAGATTTCAACCATACATGTGTTGTTATCTGGTCTCTCGGTAATGAAGCCTTTTATGGTTGTAATATCAAAGATATGTACAAGTTAATCAAAGAAGTCGATCAAGATAGACCTGTTCATTACGAAGGTGATGTTGAAGCTGAAACTGCAGATATGTTTAGTTTGATGTATCCTCCACTAGAATTAATGGAAGACTTTGCTAAAAAAGCAGGTGATGATTTCACAAAACCTTTAATCTTATGTGAATATGCTCATGCTATGGGAAATGGACCTGGTTTATTACGTGAATATCAAGATTTGTTTTATAAGCATAGATCTTTACAAGGTGGTTTTATTTGGGAATGGGCTAACCATGGTCTAGAATTCTACCCAGAATCCGACGCTAATTTCGCAAAAGGTATTGAAGATAAAGGTATTATGCAATATGGTTATGGTGGTGATTTTGGTGAATATCCAAATAGTAGTATGTTTGTTATGGACGGATTATGTAATTCCGAACATAAACCTACTCCAGGTTTGGTTGAATTCAAAAAGGTTATTGAACCAGTTGAATTCAGTCTTTTGTTATCTCCAACCAATAAGACACAATTAGAATTGAAGAATTTGTATGATTTTGCTACTTTAGATGGGTTAGATTTCAGTTTCAAAGTTGATAAATTCTCAGATAATGCTGTTAGATATTCAACCCTACTCAAATCGGGAAGCTTGAATAACATTCCTCTTATCAAAGCAGGTGAATCTGGAATTGTTGATTTAGATGAATCAATATTGGACTTTGGGTCAATCAACAAAGGTGATGAAGTTTACCTTACAGTCATTGCAACTTTGAAGAATTCTGAAGAGTGGGCTGATAGTGGATTTGAAATTGCATGGGAGCAATTCAATTTGACTAAACATGTTGCTTCTCAAAATACTATCTCATCAGCTTCTATTTCTCCATTGTTCAACAGTAGTGTTGCAGTTGATAATACCAAAGCTCAAGTTACAGTCAAAGGTGAAGCTTTTTCAATCACATTTGACAAAGTCAAAGCATCAATTGTCGAGTATACAGTCAAGAAACATACAATAATTGATGATTCCAAAAAGATTGGAAAGTCAAACGGATTATCCTTTTGGAGAACTCCAACAAACAACGATAATCATGTTGATGCAGTTCACTGGCATACTTTTGAAATTCAAACCTTGAGAACCAATGTTCGTAGAGTTGGTGTCGTTGAATCTAAATCTTCTGATTCTGTTGAGGTTAAATTTGACGTCTTTATTTCACCACCAATTCTCAACTGGGGTTTTGATACAACTATCACATATACCGTTGATACCAAATCTGGAGGTTTTACAGTTCACAGTGTCTTGAAACCAAGAGGTAATTATTTACCTGAAGCTATACCAAGAGTTGGTTATGAATTTACATTGAATGAAGATATTAATTATGTTACTTATTTGGGTAGAGGACCAGGAGAATCTTATCCAGACAAGAAAGAGTCTCAAAAAGTTGGAGTATATGGTTTTGAAATTGATTCAACTTTCACTGATCAATTCCAATACGATTATCCTCAAGAAAATGGAAGTAGAGCAGATACAAGATGGGTTAAAGTTGCCAGTGGAGATGGAAGTGGTATCAAAGTTGCCCGTTCTGCATCACCAGATTATTTCCATTTCAAGGCTTCAAATGATTATAACCTTGATGCAGCACAACATCCATATGAGGTTGTCAAAGGAGCTAATTATTTGAGAATTGATCACGGTATGCATGGTCTTGGTACTGGTTCTTGTGGTCCAAAAGTTACAGAACCTTATAGATTGAAAGTTAAAGATTTCGATTTCACCTTTTCCGTTCAACCTTTTTAGTTACTTAGTGTTTTGTTTTGTGTTGTTTTGTTCAATTGCTTTTCATGAATTTATATAGAATATATTTGAAGAAAAAAAAATCCGTTTTTGAGTATTAAAGTTTTATTATAGTAATGGAAAATAAGAAATGAATGTTCGCTTTTTATCAATAAATTATATGATTTTATACGAGAGCGCCGTTATAAACAAAGATTTATATTTTTTATTTTGAGTTTGGTTTGAATAAAAGATACTATCTTTTAACACATTGATCAGATGTACAGTTACCAGCTGCATCTACAATACACGTTATATCACCTTGAGAGTTCATATTTGAGCCATATTGTTTTGGAGTATCTGAAGAGTTCAATAAAGTTGTCGATTCACCTGGTTCATTTGAGTCATGGTTATCATTATTATCAGTGATTGTACCAAGAGTGGCTAATCCAGAAGCTGTACTATATCTTTTTGGTAATTTGTTAATTTTGGTATAATAGTCTGTAAATTCAGGCTGAATAGTTGCAGAATGGATTCCATAAGCATGTAAACATTCTTTTATTGTTTTAGCAATATCAAGGAATAGTTCAGGAGAAACGCTTAAATCAACATGTAATGAAGCAATCAACATACTCTCTGTCAAGTTCCAAATATGGAAATCGTGAATTGATAAAACACCATTAATTTGTAAAATGTCTTCTCTAACATCTTCAAATGCAATTGTAGTTGGTGTACCTTGTAATAAAATTCTTGAAGCAGATTTACATAAAGGTAAAGCAGATGAAAAGATAATTATTGTAATGATCAATGAAACAAGAGGATCAGAGTAAAATCTCCAAGAAAAATCAGTTTTCCAAATGAAAATAGCAGTTGCCATAACACCAACATTACCTAAAGCATCACCCATAACATGTAAAAATACACCATGCATATTCAAAGATTTACCATGACCATCTTCTTTTGATCCTTGTTTAACAACATGGTTGTGAGTTTCATGTGAGCTATCTGCATCATCATCACGATTATGATGAGAAGAATGAGGAGATTTAGCTCTTTCAATACGATCAACAACAGTACTTGGCATTACTTCATCAATATTTGGATCATCGATACGAATTGATAAATCTTGAGTGTCATTACCCTCAGTTGATGTAACATGATCACCATGACTATGACCACCATGTGAATGACCATGACCGATACCTTCTTCTTCATCAAAATCAAAAGAAGGACCACCATGAGAATGGCCATGTTCATGGAATAAGAACAAACCTACAAAATTAGAAATCAAACCACAAGTACCAACGATTAGAATCAATTTTGGATTTGAAACTTCTTGTGGCATAACAAATCTTTGAATTGCTTCGATAAAAATTGTAAAACACAATGCTAATAAAAATACAGCATTGACCAAAGCACCTAAGATTTCAGCTCTTTGCCAACCATAAGTGTATTTCGAATCAGCTTCTCTTGTCTTTGCAACATTGACTGCCCATAGTGCAACTAATAAAGATACGATATCATTTAACATATGAAATGAATCAGCTACTAAAGCTAATGAATTAACTGCATAACCGACAATGATCTCTAATAAAAAGAAACCAGAATCAATTATCAATAGAGCGATGATATTGATCTCTTTCTTCGTTAAACCCATGATAAATATTGTAATATTTCAATTAAATTGTATAATATAAGAGTGGGTAACCGATATGTCGTTGCCTTCGACAATTTATCCTTCAACGTATGTAAAAATAGCTCAATGTGTGTATAAATAACCTCAATGAATAATAATATATCAAAAGGCCAGAAAAGGGATTGAGAATTGGGTATTTGAATGAATCTGAGAACCTGCAGAACAAGGATGTGATATCAGCGTAAGAAGAGAAATGTGTAGATATTAGTACAACCAAGAAAAAGCAGTATACCAAGGAATGGGTAATCGTATAAAGATCTACAAACATGTTCTTTAGTATCTTTACATCTTCGTATTGCTCTCTTAGAAAAAAACTAGGAGGCTCGTCTCGAAGCGAGGTGAGGCGGAGATGAGGGATTTGTCAAAACTATTTGAGTGGTGCTGAGATTTTAAATTATCTCCGTGTTGCTCTTCGTTCCGTGTTATGCAGTCTTGCTTAATAGAGTAACGGGTGGTAGGAACGAAGGGCAACGATAAACGAGACGGTGATGTTTAATTAAATGGTAGAGAAAATAGCCCACGGAAGAGTATCGAAAATTTAGAGTGAAAACTATTTGCAGAAAATTGGATTCCTGAAAAAAAGATATATAAAATGAGCAAGACATTGATGACTGTTGTAGTTCTATATATAAAGTTGTATGGAAAGAGCTGCATTCAACGTCGAAGTGATAAGATAAAGCAGGAGCTTCAATAAGAAAGTGAGTTTGAATACACTTCTGATCAGGTATAGCTTTCTTTTCACAACTTACAAGTAGTGACCGGTCTATTCGTTTCTATTTCCCACTAGTCAGTGATTCACTTCACACTTCCCTTTTACAATGGCAATTGGAATGTGAAACAACAATCAATTCATACCTAAGGACTACTAAACTAACTCTATAAGTCAGATAACTTTATGAACTCCTTGGTTTCAACTGTGTCAAGGTTGACGTTTGAAAAATCATACACTTTTCTTTTGCTCCATTCTCTCTCATTAGTTTCTGGTTTATAGACACGAAGTCTGACAGGTTCATATTACTACTTATTGTAACTCTTACTGCGCATTATGTATACTGTTACAAAGATATAGTGCATAGGAGCAATTGGCCAGCATATATCAAAGGATCAACATTGAATACATACAAAGTAACGACTAAACCCATGGGTTTTTTTTCTCTCACTAATTATTCATTTATTACTTAAATATCTATATAGTAACGAGAATCTAGCTCTACGTCAAATAATTATCAACTTTTAAATAAAATTTTTTTTTTTTTCACATTTTGAAATCTTTTATTCACTATTTATCTATATAAACTTTAGCGATCGAGTCAAGCATCCGTCTATACTTCAAGCAATAAGTATGAAAATAAAAGACTGGCTTGTCAGTAGGTATATGTAAGTATGTAAAATGAGAAAAACCCCTGTATTAGGGGAAAAAAACTCTATATTTCAATAAAGTTGGGTAAATGTGGAATTAAATTGTACGATTTTTCTTTTTGATATAGGTTTATATTGTGAACGGTCTCCATTGTAGCTGTAAAGCTTTATTTGTTCACGATTCAGCCCTATAAGGACCGAAAGAAAGCGATTGATTTGAAGAATTTCTGATCTGGATAGTTGAGAATTACCTACCAAATAAGTAAGTAATCCTTGATGGTAAAAAGGTAGGCTAGTTGTTGTGGACCAAATCAGTTGTGTTTTGGGGCATTCCTCAAAAGCATGTGTGATTCCTCCATGGCATGGTGGGCCATGACGAGGAGCACATTGAGGACAAAAGGAGTAAAATTGAGTATTGAGATAGCCAAGTTGAAAAAGATAAAATTTATCAACTTTATGGGGATATAAGATTCGCATTGGGGCAAGGATACGCATGAGTTTCTGCATATCCTTGTGAGAAACAATAGGTGGAGATTTGGAGAACCAATAGCTGCCTATTTGGTTGGAGTAATTACGATGTTGATGAAAACGATTAGATGTTTTTATGAAGGATGCGGGTGAGATAAGTGGACCATCAGGATTAAAGTTAGATTTTCCCTTGTATTCTTTTCTATATATGTAAAACCTTCTCTAAATGAGCAAGAGAGGGTTCGATAAAGAGTGAAGGTATTATAGCGGACCGGTTTAATGGTTTTTGGGGTTGTATGTTCTATCAATGAAAACCATGCATCGAGATAATCTTGGATGGGAGCGTAGTAGATTGAAAGTCCTTTGATGAGAATGGTGATTGGATTATGTGGAGAGCTATCTTGTATAGGCATAGGATTATGATTGATGGGTCGATTCAGTGCATCATGAATGAGTCTAATAGAATTGGTGGATTCAGCTTGACGGACTGCATCCAAGTATCGTTCAGCAAATCGATTGCGTTGGTTGGTCCAATGTAGGAGCTTAAGTTCATAGTCTAAGTCTATTTCAATTGTACAGTCTTGTTGTATGTTGTTCCATGGTGGTGTAAGGGGATTGAGGTGGGTTTGAAAATGATATCCAGAAGGGAATGCATTTGAAATGCGAATTTTGGGGTATAAGAGGAAGATGAAGGGAACTGTGAAGAAATTTGAGGAGTTTTTTTTTTTTTTTTTCGGTTCGGCTGAATTGGAGAATTTTGGAGCAGTGTCTTGATGGAGGCCCAAAACTTAACAAGAAATCTCCGTCGTAGTGTAACGGCTATCATGGTTCGCTTTCACCGAGCAGACCCGGGTTCGACTCCCGGCGACGGAATTTATTTTTTTTAACTTTTTCTAAACAGTAAAACCCTTTTTTATAAGTTTCTGAGTAGACAGAAAGTTTGCCAGTACCAAATTACATCTGGTGACGAATTTTGGGAGAATTCTGACCTATAATGGGCTAGAAATGAATATCTATTATACGCGAGCTTTGGAAACAACATGCATTAGTTAATTTATGTTCGCAGCTATGTGTGATACTCTTCGTAGCCTTTGGAATGGGAAAATTCTTGAATTTTTTCTTATTTGATTAGCATTTATTGGATTTAATTACTGACTTCCCTTGCGAATTCAATTAAAATCGGTTGAATAAATGCTGAAAATAATAGTGTGTGCTGACAAAGAATGTTGGGGGAATTTGGCGCGGGAGCAGCTATCTACATTTCTCTCTCCACACCTACTCATTTAGTTCATTAGCTTAGTTGAGATATTGGATTTAATTTTCAATTTCAGTATACAAGAATATAGATAAATGAGTCGTATTATCATGTCATAGATGTTGTAAATACTGTAGTATCATATTCGTAAAGGAATTTGAAAAAAATTGTATTTCTAGTTTAAACTAGGACTGACACTGACTGAAATTATCGACGAAGTCTCACCAGTTTTCCCTGGATTCCCTGTATTTTCCCCGAAAGACAAAAAAATTCGAGTTTTTCCCCCCGATTCCCCCCGTTTCCCCCAGGTTCCCCCGATTCCCCCTATTAAGTATGAGAAGTTGAGCTTAAGGAAAAAAAAAGCTAGGTGATTTCGTTTCTTGATTTTGAAATCAAAAGAATCCATTTTTATGAATTTTTCAAACAATGCAAAACTACTGGATCTTAATGTTTTGTGTCATCATTATACGCTCCATTGACGTATATACTAGTATATAAAAAATATAAGAAAAATTAAAAGGGAAATTCAATATGCCCCCCAGTTTTGTCTCAGGATGATACCGAAGAGCCCACCACTGCTAAGCAGGGAATTAATCTTCTTGGGAATCTCCTGGTATATTTCGGCTACGCCTTTTTTTGCTTAACTATGTAATCCCGAATTGTTTTCCTGAAATATTTGAGGTTGGGAAAACGTATCCCATAGTTAAGATTTTATTTTTTTAACTATGGTTGGTACTCTTTGGTACGATCCTGGTTCACTTAAGTATAGGAGTGGCAAAATAAGCTGGGATTCACCGCCCGGTTTTGTCACAGGATCGTACCAAAGAGCTTCTAAGCAGGGAAAATAAACTTTGTGGGAATATCCTGGGATTCCTCCTCTGCGACATTTTTTGTGAAGTATGGGGAAGCGACTTTCAATTTTCTTTCTTTTGATATATCAATTTGTCATTTTCAATGTTTTTTGCTTGATTTGAATTAGAATAATTTCTGTGATAAGTAAATTAAAAGTAAATGAAAAGATTAGTACAATTTTAATATATAATTACGTAAAAAACACTTGAAAAACTTGAAAAGAATTGGAATAATATTGATATATATATGGAAAAGAATTAATCTAAAATTTAATCTTTGTAGTAAATACCTCTAAAGAAATCCATTGTTGTTGTAAAGACAACTAATAAAATACCACCACCTGGACCTAATCTAAGAACTTTTGGTAAGAAACCTTTATATAAAGCTGCGAAACCTTCTTCCTTTAAGATAATACTTAATGAGGGTATAGTCCAGTTATATTTTGGAATAACACCTGCAACTTTTGGAGTATTTTGAATTCTTGATTTAACAACATCAAATGGAGTATTAATAATTGTACCAACTGTACCACCAATTGCACCAGAGATTAAATCATTAAGAGTCTTTTGAGTTGAATTTTCAGCTTGTGGTAATAATTGACGAACTTGGAAAATAACACCAAAATAACCTGCATTCCAAGCAATATGACGCCATAAAGTTGCTTCTAAACCGTTATACATTGCTAACATACCTTCATTTTTAACAATATCTTTAACAACTTCACCCATACCAGTATATTTTGAAGTTTTATCTTGTAATCTAATTTTAACTAATTCAAATGGAACGACAACAAAAGATTCAGTTGCACCAGCAGTTGCACCTGTTAAAATAGCTAATGGTTGAGTCATTTGTTGAATACCAAAAAATGATTTATAAAATTTACCCCATTCATCATTTGCAGCAAATTTTGTTGCTCTTTTTGGAGCTTCCATAAGAATTGGAGCACTAATACCACGATATAATCTTGAAAAACCTTCATTTTTAATGATTTTTGACATACAATCAACAATACCTTTATATTCAGCATTTGCACCAGTACCAACTTGTAATTGAATTCTAGTTTTAACGACATCCAATGGATACATTACTAAAATTTCAGAAACACCAGCAATGGCACCTGATAAGAATTGATAAAGAAATGGAAGAGCTATAATAGATGAGTTAGTAACAGTGAGAAAACACCAATTGACAAGATTCAAATAAGAAACACATACGTCTTTGATCGGAAGACATTTTTATTTGTTTTATATGATTATAATCAACAAAAATTGTATACCTAATTGGATAATTTAACGATAACAAATGATATATTATATAAGAGAAATTACTGATAAATTATTATTCAGAGATTTTGAAAAATGGAAAATCAGTCGCGGAGTGGACGATGAGGAGATTTTATCGATAATAAATTGATCAATAAGGGGAAGAGTCAATGTGTATAGAACATATATGAATATATGTGTATAAAAAATGTTTATAATTGATGATTATCAGTATACTAATAACCTAATAGACAACTGATCAAGAACGGAATGATATGGAATGATATCCTATATAAGAAGAACCGTATAATTTGTTAATTTAACTCATTAGGCTATATTTCAATGTGGCTCTAGCGTGACTTTCTTTGTTACAATTTCAATTTTTTTATTTGTTTTACTAGTTTGCTTTCCTTGTAGTGTGTAGTATTGATTGACCAATCATTTCTCCTTGTGTTAAAGTAATCAGTATCTTACTTGTCATGTCCATGTTGGCTTTAAATAAGAAAACTATAAGAAAACTGCAAAATTCACGTGACTAACAGGCACAGCCACACCCATACCCCACCTTATCACGTGCAAACACAGCCACATAATTTATCTTAAGCTACACAGCCACATATTGATATGCTAATACACAGCCACACGGGGATCTCGGTGGAAATAAAAGAACGTGGCGCAACACCGTTCACCAGCCACGAAGAGTCATGTAAAAAGACAAAAAACCCGGAAAGAAAGAAAGAAAGAAAGAAGAAAGAAAGAGAAGCGAAAGGGCAACAAGAAAGAAATTAAGGAGAGATATCTAGATATAAAAGATAACTAGAACAAGATACTTTGATTTGATTTTTCTTACCTATTGTTCTTCTTATCATTTATTAATATATCTTATATCATACAATGCTTGCAAGATCTATTCTATCTCAATCAAAGAGATTAACTTCTCAATTCGCAAAGCGTCCTCAACTATTGAAAACAAGTATATATCAAACTAATCAATTAAATTTTAATTTAACAAATACAAGATCATATCACGCAAAAGTTATTGATCATTATCAAAATCCAAGAAATGTTGGTACTTTGGATAAAAGTTCATCAGATGTCGGTACTGGTTTAGTTGGTGCCCCAGCTTGTGGTGATGTTATGAGATTACAAATCAAAGTCAATGAAGAAACTGGTGTTATTGAAGATGTTAAATTTAAGACTTTTGGTTGTGGTTCAGCAATTGCTTCTTCTTCTTTTGCCACTGAATTAGTTAAAGGTATGACTATTGATGAAGCCGCTCAAATCAAGAATGCTACTATCGCAAAGGAATTAAGTTTACCTCCTGTCAAATTACATTGTTCAATGTTAGCTGAAGATGCAATTAAATCTGCTATTAAAGATTATAAATCAAAGAGAAGACAACCAACTTTAGGTCCTGATGCTGCTGCTTCTACAATCAAAGTAGAATCTGCTTCATTATAATTACATTTATCTTGTTTATTTATCTTTTTTATCGGCTTGGGTTATTTTTGAAACATATCATATAAAGAGAAGATAATTACATTAGTTTTTACAATCAAACTAAGTGATATTATTCGTCATATCTTAGTATAACGTCTAAATTTATATGATTTTTTTTACAAATATTATTATTACTACTATTTACCACTTTCTATGAGTGCCTATTAACTAGACACTTGTGTCTTTATACGTATTCCTAACATTCACTTACTACTTCTTGAAATTTTATTACTGGTAAACTCAATCCCGTTCTATTCTCCGATATTTCTCGCGCACTATGATTACAAACTAAAAACAAAGCCTAGACTTGGTTTTGAGAATCACTTATTTATTATTATATACTATTCAATCAATGGATTAACTTACCTAAAACTCTCTTGATAAGTTTAATAATCCCAGAGTAAACACTGTCATCCTTCTTGACACCCATTTCCGGTTCGGTGAATAAAGTAGTCTCACCAATCAGAAAATAACTATCAGTTAATGAACTGGGTGCTAAATGCGTGAATGAATCAATACTATTATCGCTCTCAGTTTCGTTACTTTCATTTTTGTTTTCGTTTTCATTACCATCGACTGTAAATGTTCTAACTTGTGGAGTATCGACAACTCTTGTGCCCTCTTTCTTTCTCAACAAGAAACGAGTCTTTTGTACTTCATAAAAAGCCATAAATTTACCTAAATACGATTCTCTAAATATATAGAAATAGCTATTCTTGAATCCATTGAAAATCATAAGAATAGTAGTGGCGACCAAAGCAATAACTGAAGCTATAACAGCTCCAATACATAAATGGAAAATAAGTAAGAATAGAATGATCTGTTCGTCAGCAAAAGACAATGAACCATCCACATTATTGATTTCAAATACTGGAAGATAACGTGAGAATATATAAGGCACCAAATAAACAACCATTGGCCATAGGGTTAGGAATACACCCATAGCAAAACCTTCGTAATAATCCATGTTGAGTTGATTGGTTGGGTTTAGAATTAAAATACAAGGGACTTTAAGGAAGAAACAAGTGTGGGAAAGACAAGAAAATTACAAGGTATTTATATTACATGACATGAGTTTTCTCAAAACATGGTTTTCTGATATGTCATAATTTGGAAACAATATAATTTATCTTGATTTAATTTTACTGCTTTTGATCTCAATTTTACTGTTTTGACTTGAGTAATTGGATTATATTAAACAAATGAAAAAAAATAAAAAATAAAAAACATCTATGTACACTAACTAATTAGTACTCTTATTTGAACGAACTCTATATACATCATCCAGTATCTTTTCATATACATCCTCTGGGTTCTTCTCACCATTCCCATCTAGACTGAATTCATTAGCCTCATGGAATTCAATATCTGATTGTAATGATACAGGAGAGTTGGTCAATTCCGAGAGACTCATTCTTCTTGAATTAGCATTTGAATTAGGATTTGTTCCTTCTCCATTATTTGTACCTATTGCAGGTAAACTATCTTTAAGACCTTGTAGGTTCAAATAAGCTAATGAATTACGTGGTTGAATAGGTGACGATTCATGTGACTGTGATGGTAATTGCGATTGTGTTACTGGTGTTTGAGTACCTGTTTCCACATCAGAATGAATAACATTCGAGTTATCTTGTTCCGTTGCAAAACTATCGTCAATACGCGATGTTTCTCTATTAGCATCGGTACTTTCTGATGGAGAATGATAAACATTATCAATTTCACTATGATCCTTGTTAATCTTACCAATTAAATCATTAACACTCGAGATACCTTTAGCTTTGATAACCGCTTCTCTTAATTCTGAACCAGATGGGATACTATTGAATTTGAACAATGGTTTAGGTGGTTGTTGAGGTGCTGGTTGTTTTTGTTTCTGTTGTTGATGTAATTGTGGTTGTTGTTCATTTTCTTGGTCATGTTCATGCTCATGTTCATGCTCATGTTCATGCTCATTTTCATGTTCTTGTTGAACAAATCTACCCCAAATATGGAATTCACCTTCTTCTTCTTCTAATTTTTTAGCTTGTAAACTTGTTTGAGATAATCTTCTCATTAAAACAGGTTTACCAGTAGTTTCATCAATAGCTTCATTCAATGAAGGATCAGCAACGACTTGATGAGGTCTATCTTCTGAATTCGATTGATTTGTAGTGATTGCATTTTGTAAAGAGATTAAAGGTGAGAAATATGAAGATGACGTAGACATCGTTTGAACAGGAGAAACAATTGGACCAGATAAAACAACATCTGAAGATTCTCTATGCATTGGTAATGAACTCGAGTGTTTCTTAATCAATTGTGGTTTTTCAGCAATTGCCAATTGTTTCAATTGTTTTTCTTCTTGTTCTTTCTTCTTAACTTCTAACTCTAACTCTAATTTCTTCTTTTCTAGTAATTCTTGTTGTTGTTCTGTGAAAATATGGAAGATACTTTCCAATGAATTATCTAATAAACAAAATCTTAACAATGTTTCTTTACCTTCAAGTGTCAATTTCCCTTTATCTCTTAATGCGAATAAATTATCCATTGTATGATGAATTTCAGTACGTAATCTTGTTGTCTTATCCAATAACGCTTCATAAATCAATTCTTTTTCTTCTTCATTTGTAGATTTATCACTATCTAATAATTTTTCTGCACTCTTAGTTAACACTGATCCATCAAATATTAAGTCTTCATCATCAACATTGAATGTGTCCTCTCTTGTGATGAATCTTTCCATATTTCTCATAAGATAGAAGGCAATCTTAGAACTCAATTCATCACTGATTAAATCATAATCAACATCTAAGTTATAGATATTCGAATATCTAATTGATGAATACAATGAAGCTGCTGTGGCATAATTGATATTATTATTACCTAATAATGAAACATGGATCAATTTTGGACATTTTGGGAATATACTACAAAGACGAATTATTGAAGCTTCACTTAATTCATCAAATTCAAAATGTAATCTTCTCAAATCTTCAAACTTTGGTAAATATTCAACTAATGTTGCTAATATACCTGGAAATAATTTTGGATTATTACCAAGATCAAAGAATCTAATACTTGGTATTTTGGATAAAGTTTTAATAACTTTACTACAATCTTCAACTTCAATATTAGTTTGATTCAATGAAAAGAACACCAATTTGACATTTTGTCTTTTTATTGGATCTTCAAATACCTCTAATAATGGTTCAAGTATCGAATAATTCAAATCATTAAATGCAATATCAATACCAACACATACATTATTTGGAGATGAAACCCAATTTGCTAATATTTGAATCTTGTCTTTATCGATCAAAGTTGATGCCATACCTAATCTCTTGGTGTTTAACATCATACCGTTTTTAACCAAGTTTCTGAATTGATTTATAGTTAATTTACAACCATTGATGACCAACTCTTCCAAACCACCTCTTAAGATTATACTTTCAGTAAATACATCCCAATTCATTTCGGATCTAAGATAATCTTTGGATATTTCAGATTTGACTTTTTGTTGTGATATATCCAATTTGATCAATGACTTATTAACTGTTAGGAATTTACAAAGGTATGACCAACCTTCGGCATTGATTGCAACATTTCTAAGTGATAATTTTTCCAATGTTTTTGAATTTGATAAACTGATTAATATAATTTTCAACATTTGATTATCTAATGTAACATTATCGAATATAACTGTAATTATTGGTGTAATTGACAAGAAATCACTAAAGGATAAAATATCAATTAGTGTAGGTTTAGGATTCAACATTTTCAATACTTGTAAAGGTCTTGTTTTATTCTTCAGTTGTTTTAAAGTTGCTGGAATAGGTAAAATTTCTCTTAAATGACAACAACGGGTATACAATAATTCTAATGGTAAATCTTGAATAGCTTGATCATTAGCAGAAGGTTCTTCTGCAATCGCTGATGATTGATTTTCATCTTCCTCCGGTACAGCACTACCAAAATAATCAATATGATCATGTAACGGAGTATCGATTGCTAAGTCTTTAACAACACCATCATGATATTCAGAATCATACCATTCTTCATTATCTTTATCTTTTCCAAAGAGACTATTATGTTTCTTAAAAGATGCAACTTCTTTGGCAATTCTCAAAGCTGAAAGATAAGCTTCTTCTGCATGTTTCTTAGATTGAACCAATGCAACTTTCTGTCTTTCAGTAGCTATCTTTAATAAATGTGGGTCCACTTCAGGTTTAACATTCTTAGTTTGATTATTGAAACTATCAGTGATACCTATAGATAATCTAGCTGGTGATGAAGTCAAATCCTCAGGTATAAGAATATTACCCTTTTTGGGACGACGGGAGGGGATTTGTTGTTGTGGATCATCGGATAAAGTATCAAGTGCAAAGGAAACTCTCTTAAACGGTATTCTGTCTAATTCTTGTTTAAGTTTAGTATGTGGATCTAATTCTTGGAAACTGGAAACATCTGTATCATCTTCTGGTATTGTTGCTGGAGTATTAACACCAATTGCAGATGATGTTGGCGGTGGAGTTGAAGACGACGATACCTGCATAGGTTGACTTTGTGGGGATTTGGATAGTTTCTTACGTATACCCAAGAATCCACCTTTTCCCTCTGATGGAGAAGATGACAATAAAGGTGAATCCTTCTTTGTAATGGAAACCCTTCTAGCTATCGAAGAAGCTGAAGTAGCGTTACTCGCAGAAGAAGAAGCAGATGAAGTT
This sequence comes from Wenyingozyma ramenticola, assembly GCA_024271885.1. Taxonomy (NCBI): domain Eukaryota; kingdom Fungi; phylum Ascomycota; class Pichiomycetes; order Pichiales; family Pichiaceae; genus Wenyingozyma; species Wenyingozyma ramenticola. The sequence goes on from JANBXF010000002.1 coordinate 312,746, forward strand.
GGTGTAACTGCAGTAGGAGTAATGCCCGATGGAGATGATATAGAGACAGAAGAAGTATCTACCTTATTTTGTGGTTGAGTAGTAGTACTTTGTTTGAATTTAGACGACAATGATGAAAATAAAGAAGCTCTCTTTTGTGGTGCTTCTGTTACAGCTGGTTGATCTAATGGAGAGGTATTGGCAGTACCAGGTATACTGTGTGTTGTATTGGAAGTAGAAGCAGACGATGAAGGAGCCATTTTAGTATTATCCGTATGATGCTGATTTGGTGTGATAGGATTAGATACCGATCTTTGAGATTGTTGTTTATTAGTCAATGCAGATGTTAATAAAGAACCTGAAGGTTTTGAATTTAATGAAGATCCTCTATGAAGTTCATTGGAAGTATTTGATGCCGAATTTGATGTTGTTTTCAAAGATGAACGACGAGGCATTGGTGAAGCAGGTGTTGAACCATCTTTCTTGTCTCCACTTGGTGGGGGTAATTTTGTAGCCCATGATGCTGATGCTGACGTTGTTGATGCTGATGACGATACTGGTTGTGCTGGTAACTGTTGCTGTTGTGATAAGGGATCTACTGAAGAAGCAGAAGCCACCGATGACTTCTGTGATGGGGATGTCCCAATTGATTTATTAGTATCTGAAAATTGAGCTGTGATATGAGATTTTGGAGACCCACTTACTAACCCATTTGATTCATTTTGATTTGTTTGATTTTGATTCGGAAGATTGTTTGATGGAGTATTAGAGGTTGTATTCTCGCAATTTGATGCAGTAGCAGTTGTTGTGCTGGCACCAGTAGTATTAGCAGCAGCGGCAGCGGCAGCAGCTTTCAATTGATTTTGAACATCATTTGCAATTGTATTTGTTCTCTTTCTAGTTAATTTCTTAACTGCTTTACCACGGAATAACCAGTCGACATCACCATTAGAGACACCAGAGTCTTCAAATTGTTCAGTGGCTTGTCCTAAAACTACAGTATTATTAGTCGTAGTCTTTACAGAGTCGTCTAATAGAGTTGCGGAGTTTGGGGTTAACGATGGGGCAATTTGCTCACCGCCAGAATGTTGTTGTGTATCCTGATTTCGACTATCGTTTTGAGAATCCATGCTTCTGCTATTTCAAATAAATATATACTAGAAGGAGTGATCTAACTGAGCAAGTTGAAAATTGTAATCAGCTGTGTTGAAAATTTGGAAAAGGGTAAATTTTAGAAATAAGCAGAGCTATGATAGATGTAAATGGCTATGGAAGCAGGCAGCAGCGGGAAAAAGCTGATGAGGAGAAAGTCTGTTCTTTAGAACCGTGAATTTAAATCAATTGATGACTGGAATACGAAGGATGGATGACGAGGAGAAGAGTGAAGAGATATGATTAACTAGAAACACAAGGGCAAAAGCTACAATCCAATTTACAGCTACATATTTACTTACAACAATAGCGTTCTGATATCATCAGCTGGTTCCACTAAGCTTGACAGGAAGTGCCGAAACAAACACTCAGAAACAGCGCTCGCTCCCCGGAAAAAAGCCGGCTTAAGCTCTTCGCTGCCCTTATTTCTCATCACGTGGAGGTTGGTTTATTACTCTGTTGCTGGTAGTTAGACAGTTTATCAGTTTGTTGGTCGGTAGGTTGGTTCATTGGAAAGCAGGTTGTTGGTGCTGATTATACGGTATACCGACAGTGTTCAGGTATTTTTTTTTGAGGTAAATACGGTATTGTATGTAAGATATCGCTTACACCGTGCGTAAATTATGTCGAGTCCGAGATGCTCGGTTCACACAATACTAATCGCACAGAAAGGAGACTCCGATTAGTAAGTAAATAAATAAACAATCAGATGAGTAAATAAACGTAATCGGAGATCGGTGGATTTACCTCTTAAATCCATATGGTACTAGATTGTTGATTACACAAAGGATTACTCGGATAAACTTTTTTGTTTTTGGTTTCAAAAGGCAATTTGAAGATTGGTATCAAATAACAATCCGTAAATTTCCATACTTTTTAAATTAGATTAAATTATATATTATTTTATTTGAACAAATAAGATTTAACAAATTTAAGCGGATTCTTTGAAAGCAGCAATCTTGGCAGCAACATTGGCAAGACGTTCTTCTCTGGTGAGTCTGACTTGTCTGTATTTCTTAGAGTTAGCAGCATATTGTTCTTTGGTGAATTTCTTTTCAGTTGGGACGAAAGATGGGTCTTCTCTGATTTTTTCGTGAGCTTCAGTGTAAACATCTTCAACGGCATCAGCATCAATATCATCAGCAATGTAACCTTTGAATAAAGTTCTGTATTTTTCTTCATCATCATCCATTAATTCTTCCATGTATTCAGCAACATGACCACCGAAGATGTACTTTCTTAATAATTCAGCATCTAATTCTTCGGCTTCGATATCCCAACCTGGGAATCTGGATGGAGAGTGTGGAACGTATAAACCACCATCAGAAGCACCCTTTAAAGCACCGAAAACTCTAGCACCAGTAGTAGTTCTTTGTAAACCAATATCTAAGAAAACTTTGAATGGTCTTGGAGCATCTTCAACGGCTTCAACTAATTCGAATTCACCTTCAACTTCTTCAACACCTTTATAAGTTTCATCTAAACCTAATTTTTGTAAAGCTCTTCTAGCAACTAATAAACCGGTGGCATAAGCAGCAGACCAGTTAGTTAAACCATGGGTAATACCGTATTTTGGTAATTCATGAGCGTAAGCAGAAGTGAAAACAATATCACCGGTAATGGTAGAAGAAACGATTTGACAGATGATATCCTTGTTGGTGAATCTAACAACTAATCTGTATTTTGGGGTGTTGTACTTAGCCTTGTGTTGAGTAACTAATCTCTTTCTGGCATAGTAATCGGTTTTACCTTCAGCTCTTCTTCTGAAAGGAGTTTGGTAACGGGAGTGGTAAGCAGAGTTCTTTAAAACTTTGTGGAAAGCCATTTTTAATATATTATTTGGATATAATCTAAATTGAAACCAAAAAGATGTATTGATAAAAGAGAAGAAATATCAAACACTTTGATAAATTATGATAAATTGAATCTACCAAAAGTGAAAAGTTTTTTGGTGCGAGAGAGGGAAAAAAAATTGTTTGGTAGTGCATGGGTGCAAAAAAATTATAGAGTGCTGTCATTTTTAGTTCAGTGTCAATAGGGCACATAGTTAGTGATATATGTTACTACTAAACAGGATGGGAGTTACGCGCGGGGGGAACTAGTTTCTATTACTATATCGACTATTTACATATGACTTGGTTAACAAACGTTCATAATATCTTCTTAGCAGAGTCTAAGAATTCACCAGGAATCATAACAACACCAGATTTACCTAATGATAAGTAGCTCATTTCATTAACACCAACTTTTATCAACCTTAGTGCCACACCTGCAACTATACCTTTTAGATCAATTGGCAATTCTTTCAAATTGATAACTAAAGGTAAGAAATAATCTTCTTTTGATCCTAATAAATTAGAACTTTTATAGTTTAATTTACGTAATTGATTTGAAGATTGTGGTAATAATAATCCAATTTCTTCACTTGGAGTTCTAGTAATTGCAAAATAAGGTGGAAATAAATCATTCGTCTTGATATGAGTTGTTTCATTTTTCTTTGGTATAGTTGTATTCAATTTACTCAATGCTTCTGTTGTTGTCTTTAGTACATTCATCGAATCTCCTGATCTTGCTCCTGTTAATAATAATTTAACATTTACATGTATCTTTGGATGAATATTTGAATCTTCAAATAATTTGAACGTTTGTGCTTCTAAGTCTCCTGATTCTTTCTCTGTGTCTGTGTCTGTTTCATCATCAGTTATTATTACTTCTTCTAAGTTATTATTATTATCATTTTGCTCATTATTCATCTTATTCAGTATCTCAACGACTTTACCCTTTGATGAAGATGGAACTAAAACGATATCTGAGAAATAATTACTGATGAAAAACAATGGAATATCATTCTTACCTATTGGTTCAGTCAATTCCAAGACTCTTTTCCCTATATTATAACCATCTGATATCACTTGAATCATTAAGAAACTTTCAGGAATCTTATAAGCACTAAGTTTCAACTTTTGTGATAATTCTAATGCATTTTTGAAATATTCATCAGCAAATTCAACTGAACACATCACAGTTACTTCCTCTGGTGTGAATGCTAAATGGAAAAATAACCCATCATCTTCTTCTTCATCATGATCTAGTTTTCCATCATTGCTTTTGTCGTCATTATTATTTTCATTATTTTTGTCTTCTAGACCCAGACTATTAAGCTGTGACTGAATTGAATTATTAAGTGTTATTGAGTTCGACATACTATCGTATTTCTTATTCATGGATTCACTCTTACGTGAAGATGATCTATCACTCTTATTTTCAGAATCACTTGTATCATCATCAAATTGATAATAATCATCATCAGATGAGTCATCTAATGAATTATAATAAGAATGATCGTATGATTTCGAAATCTTGTGTAATAATTGTAATATTCCATGTGAAAATAACCAGTAGTCATCTCTTGGTATCGTTATTATCGATACCCTTGTTTTGAACAAGGTTATATTCTTTTCCATCTTATAGCCTATATATATTAAATGACTTGTGCACTGCGCGTCAACTGATTAGTTTAACCTATTGTAATAAGACTAGTGGAAGTTAGTTGATTTTGGTACCAAAAAGTACAATAGTATGGAATGAAAGATATGGCAATAGGTGCTATTTTATAACAAGTGTAAACAGCTGAGTCACAAAGAATGTGAAAATGAGTTATTATATAACTTGACACTAAAGCGATAAGCAACGATGACTCAACTTTCTAAATTTTTTTTTAGTCCTGTACGCGCTTACAATAGAAAATAAAATAAAAATTTCTACTTTGGGACTGATGATTACTCTTATCGTCTTCGTTTACTTATTCCTGGACATGCCGAAGAGCAAAGAGTTAGGACCTTCAGGGGTAGGTTCGTTGGTGTGATATACTTGGTGTTTACATATGTATGTACATATAAATAGGCATATGTATAATATGTATGTACATACAGATAGATGAATAAAGTACACATTGATTACCAAATTGACCCACACGGCTGTGCTTGTTTTAAATTTGTTTCATAGTTATCAAATTATGTACGATTTGACACAATTGAAATTGTATATATATTCTTGGTGAATTTCTTACCTTAGTACAAGAGAAGATATAAGATAAATTGGTATGACAATCAGGTATGTCAGAACAAAAGCCAGTAAGAACTAAGATAATAACAGAAAGATCTAAAACTAAGATTTCAAAATTGATAAATTTATTCGACACAAAACCAGAATTCAATATTAGTATCCATGAAGATCAAAGACCGACACCCAAAACTTCTTCAATAGATGAAAGATTGAGTAGTTTACAAATTAGCTCTAAGAAGAAGAGAAAATTTGATTATATGAATTTGAATGAGAGTTTCAGTCGTCCTTTTCTCAATATAACAAATAAGATAAGTGGTAATACCACTCCATCTCAAACGATCATTGATCAAGACACAAAAAAGTATATATACAATCAAGAGAAAGAACAGAAGACTCCAAAAGAAAAGGAAAATCAAAATGGAACAGATGATTTTGAAAATATACAATACGATGATCACAGTGATTACAGTAATGACTACAGTAATGATAGTGATATTGAAAGTATAGGAACAATTCTCTCTATAAGTGAAGCTCTATTAGAAGTACTTGATTTTTATTCATCTTATCCAAGTGATTGACTAAAATGTTGTGTTTTTAAACAAGAATAACAATAACAATAATAATAACAATACAAAAACACACCCCATTACCCCACCACGATCACCCCCACTTAAAACAGAAACACACCCCTAATGCCTCGACTAAAACCACCGCACAAACAGAAGATAAATCGAGCAACTTCGGCACTTATTCCCTTTTGGTAAAAGAAAAACCCCAGCTCTACTATATTTAACTTGGTATTATAGTATTATGGATTATTTCAAATACCATCTCGTGGTTACGTGGATGCTATAGTAAATAAAACTTTATTTATTTCAATGTATTTATAAACTTCTCTTCTTTCTCTTTCACTTCTCTTTCTTCATTCTTCCTTTCTTATATTAGTAACTTACATATATATACAAATCAATCAATACACATACAATGTCCGACAATCCATCTGTAGTACTTAAATCCATTAACGAAATCGTTTTTGAAGAACGTCCAGTTCCAGAAATCAAAGATCCACATTATGTTAAAATTGAAATCAAACAAACCGGTATTTGTGGTTCAGATGTCCATTATTATGCTCACGGATGTTGTGGTTCATTCGTTGTTAAATCTCCAATGGTTTTAGGTCATGAATCTGCTGGTGTTATCGTTGAAGTTGGTGATGCTGTTAAAACTTTAAAAGTTGGTGATCATGTTGCTTGTGAGCCAGGTATTCCATCTCGTTATTCTTATGCTTATAAATCTGGTAATTATAATTTATGTCCAGAAATGGCCTTTGCCGCTACTCCTCCTTATGATGGTACTTTATGTCGTTATTATCTTTTACCAGAAGATTTCTGTGTAAAATTACCTGATCATGTTTCATTAGAAGAAGGTGCTTTAATTGAACCTTTAAGTGTCGGTGTTCATTCAGTAAGATTAGCTAATATCACATTTGGTGATAGATTAGTAGTATTCGGTGCTGGTCCAGTTGGTTTATTAATTGCCGCCGTTGGTAAAGCTTATGGTTGTACTAATATCTTATTAGTAGATATCGTTCAAGATAAATTAGATTTCGCTAAAGATACTTTGAAAATTGTTACACATACTTATAATTCAAAAGATGAAAGAGGTAAACCAGTAGAAGAATTCAATGCTAATTTATTGAAAGCATTTGGTGGCGAACATGCTACTGTAGCAATTGATGCTACTGGTAATCCAGCTTGTATTGCAGCTGCAATCAATTTATTAGCTCCAAAGGGTAGATACGTTCAAGTTGGTATGGGTGGTGATACTTTAAACGGATTCCCAATTGCCGCTGTTTGTGAAAGAGAATTAACAGTTAAAGGTTGTTTCAGATATGCCGTTGATGATTATAAATTAGCCGTTGAATTAGTTGCATCTGGTAAAGTTAGTGTTAAAGAATTGATTACCCACAGATTCAAATTCGAAGACGCTATTAAAGCTTATGATTTGGTTAAAGCCGGTAAGGCTATCAAGGCTCTTATCCAAGGTCCAGAGTAAGTAAGACAAATCACTAATTAATTAATTACATAAATCAAATAAATAAAACTAATACTGATACATACATTTACAACATACCATATTGTAGTGAAAAATTCACTATGCATTGAATTAATCCGTAACCGCGTTTGGAAGCACTTCCTAATTTAGACAGCGAAGCCCTTCTGGATGAGAATGCAAGCAGTTTAGAAATGTAGACTAGTTTCTAATGCTTGTGTGTGTTTGTGTTTGTGTTTGTTGTGACGTTATTGTTATTGTCACACATACTGATAAATTATTCACAGAATTGTCAATCGATAATTCAAATATTAAGTTAACTCGTTTTCTTCTTTTCCTTCTCTTTTCTAGTTTCAAGCATGGACATCAGTTTGCCAGAAGGTGTTATTGACTTCAAAGGACAAGAATTAGCAGAAAAGTTATTGACTTATTTATTAACTCTTGGTGCTATTATTGCATATTTAGCTGGTTTCATTTTACAAGATATTTATATTACTTTATATATCGTTATTGCATTCACTATTTTGACAATTATCTTAGTTGTTCCTCCTTATAATTTTTACAATACTCATCCAGTCACTTACTTGAAGAAAACTACTCCTTCCAGTGATTCTAAAATTGACATTGAATACTAAGTAATTAAAAGATGACAAAATCAGACAATTTATATTTAGGTTTTGATTTATCAACTCAACAATTGAAAGTCATTGCAAGTTATGAAAACTTGAAACATTTCAACACTTATAGGGTTGATTTCGATTCTGAATTAGGTACTAAATATGGTATTAATAAAGGTGTTATATCCATAGAAGAAAGTGGAGAGATCTTTGCTCCAGTTGAAATGTGGATCGAGGCCTTAGATTTAGTGTTTAATAAGATGAAAAAGGACAATTTCCCATTCGATAAAGTCTTGGGATTATCAGGATCTTGTCAACAACATGGTTCAGTTTATTGGTCTCATGAAGCTCATAAAATTTTCGAAAATTTATCAAGTGAAAATTCATTACAATCTCAATTATGTCCAAATGCGTTCACTTTTCAAACATCTCCAAATTGGCAAGATCATTCAACTGGTCCTGAATTAATCGCGTTCGAAGAAGCCGTTGGTGGTGCTCATAATTTAGCATTGATTACGGGATCAAGAGCTCATTATAGATTTACAGGTACTCAGATAAGAAAATTAGCAACTAGAAAAGACCCCAAGAAATATCATGAAACTTGTAGAATTTCTTTGATTTCAAGTTTCTTGAGTTCTTTACTAGTTGGTAAAATTACAAACATCGATGAAAGTGATGGATGTGGTATGAATTTATACGATATTCCAAATTCCAAATATGATGATGAATTATTAGCTATCGCTGCAGGTACTCATCATAAAATTGATAAAGTAACAAAAGAAGAAGAATTAAAAGGTATTGAAGAGATTAAAAATAAATTAGGTCCAGTTGAACTAGTTGGTACTCAATCAATTGGTAAAATTTCGAAATATTTTATTGATAAATATGGTTTCAATTCAAATTGTTCAATTTTCTCTTTTACAGGTGATAATAATGCCACTATTTTATCATTACCATTGGCTAATAATGATATCTTAGTATCAATGGGTACTTCTACAACTGTTTTGTTGGTCACTGATCAATATAAACCTTCTGAAAATTTTCATATTTTCAAACATCCAACAATTGACAATCATTATATGGGTATGTTATGTTATTGTAATGGTTCATTGGCAAGAGAAAAAATTAGAGATAAAGTTAATGAGAAATATGGTGGTGGAAAAAGTTGGGATAAATTCAATGAATTATTACAAGATTCAAAACCTTTGAATGGAAAGGAAGAATTAGGTGTTTATTTTTCATTAGGTGAAATTATTCCTAATTGTAAAGCGCAAACTAGACGTTATAGATTCGATTTAACTAAGAATGAGTTAGTTGAATTGAAAGATGAACAAGGTTGGTCTGTTGAAGAAGATGTTAATTCAATCGTTGAATCTCAAGCTTTAAGTTGTAGATTACGTGCAGGTCCAATGCTTGAAGCTGCTGAAGATCTTAATGAATCAGAATTGAAACTCTCAGAATACGAAGAAAGAATCGTTAAACAATTGAGTAAATTCGGTGATATTCAATCTGATGGAACTGTTCAATCTAAATTAGCACCATTAGCAAGACCAAATAAAGTCTTTTACGTTGGTGGAGCATCACAAAATACCGCATTAGTTACTAAATTTTCAGAAATTTTAGGAGCAACAAAGGGTAATTATAAAATTGACTTAACTGATGCTTGTGCATTAGGTGGTTGTTATAAAGCCATTTGGTCAGATTTATCATCAAATCAAAAATCAGTCACTGATCCTTATGGTAAATGGCTTAGTGATTCTTTCAATTGGAATGAAGTTGAAGAATTGAAAATTGAAGATAAATGGGATCAATATACCGATGGTGTTGGTATCTTAAGTCTTATTGAACAGACTTTATACAAGTAGTCATTGTACATACTTTCTATTTACATAATAATCTAGTTAACTATCGCTTAATAAAAGAAATGAAATGCATTAATCAATAATTAGATATAATATCTATTGGAACATCCACCACAACAATCCGCAATGTAACAACACATTAATTACCCTACATATAAAAAGCCGCAATTAACAGCCAATGAGAACGGGCGAAATTGAAAGCGAGAAGCAGAGAGGTGGAAATTGAGTGAGAAATCTGAGAAATTCTTTACCATTTGGTATTATAACATACTAATTTGTTTATCTTAAGAGTGTACTGCTTTATCATTTGGTTGTTTCCGATTACACATCAACTTCATTCATATATTAATTAACGAAAATGGGTGGTCATCCAGGTGCTTATATGGGATGGTGGGGTTCTATGGGCTCCCCAAAGCAAAAATACATTACACAATACACAGTTTCTCCTTATGCTCAATCTCCATTGAAAGGTTCTTTAGAAAAAGCTTTCTTTAACACATTCAGAAGAGTTAAGTCACAATTCTTATACGTTGCCTTACCTGCTCTTGCCGTTTGGGAATTATGGGTTGTTGCTAGAGACTACAACGCTTACTTATACACCAAGGCCGGTAGATTAGACTTAGAAAAGGCTAACGCTTAATTGATTTTACTTTATCTATTTCAAATGATTAAAAGCAAATGAATCAATTGAATTATCAAATAAGCATTGAATTCACACATTTTACAACTTGTATCAAAGACAAAATTTATATTACTATCATTACATATCTATAGTATTATCAATATAAAAAAAAGATTATAAAACTAATTCAAATTATTTCAAATGAAATATTAATCAGTACATCACTCCAGAGGACTAAGTGATTCGAATAATTGAATATGTCTGAATTTGGAATCAATTTCTCTATCTTGATTGTAATATTCCATTTCTCTATTCAACAATTCATCTAATTCTTCATCACTCAATTGACTATCTTTCAATTCTCCTCCTCTTATCTTGAAATCCTTGATAATCAACAACTTTCCTAATTCACTTAGTATATCACTACTACCTAAAGAATTAGTTGTTGTATTGGTTAAACTCTTTACTAAATTTTCAAATTTTCCTAATTCAATAACAAGCTTTTCTAATCTTCTTTTGGAATCAGCTTTTGCCAAAATAACCTCTTCAATTGTATTTGAAACGGCTAATCTATAAATAATAACCGGTTTAGTTTGTCCTATTCTATGGACTCTATCCATTGCTTGTAAATCTACTTGAGGATTCCAATCACTGTCGAAAATTATAACAGAATCCGCTGATGTTAAGTTAATACCTAACCCACCAGCACGCGTACTCAATAGAAATACATCAGCTTCACCATTATTGAAATCTTGAATTTGAGTCTTTCTATCCAATTGATCAGTAGATCCGTCTATTCTATTGACTTTCAAACCCAATTCTAAAGTGACGAAATCTTCGAGTAAATCAAGCATACTTGTGAACTGACTAAAAATCAATACTTTATGTCCTTTCTTGTTTAATTTTGGAACCAATTGATTTAAAATTTGTAATTTACAAGAATTTTCAATGATAGCATCTCTATTATCGGATTTACTTTTATTCTCCTCCCAAGGATAAAAGAATAAATAAGGCGAATCACATAAGAGTCTTAGTTGCATCATTGAATTTTGTAATTTCTTTTGTCTGACTTCTTTAGCTACAATTTCCCAATAGTACTGTAATTTTTGGAAAATAGCTTTCTTACCACGATCTTTATACTGCTTACCTTCATCATCATCTTCTATAATTAACGATTCAGTAAACTGGGTTTCTATAAATTCATCTATCAATGCAGGATCTTTCAAAGTTCTTCGAAGATCAGGAAAATCATTAACAGATATATACTCTTTGAAACTTTCCCTCAACAAAACTTCTTTCAATGTCTTATCTATAGTAGCTTTGTACAATAGTTCTTGTTTGGGAGTCAGTTTCCCATAAATGATATACTCTCTCTTTGGAGGTAATCCTTTGATAACGTTCTTCTTCAATCTTCTTAACAAAAAGGGCTTCAATATAGTATGAAGGTTACTTACTAAACTCTTTTGAATCTCTGAATTGATAATTTCATTCATTTGATCATCACCATCGCTTTTCAGATTTTCCAATGCTGAAAAATCAAACCATTGTTGAAACATATCAATATCATGGAAGATATCAGGTAAAATGAAATTCAATAAAGACCATAACTCATCTAAATTGTTCTGTAAAGGTGTTCCTGTGAGTAAAAGACGATTCGAAGTTCTGAACCTTTTCAACTGTTTGATCAGCAAACAATCATTATTTTTCAATCTATGACCTTCATCAACAATCAGAAATCTCCAATTAATATCATATAGATATTTGAAATCTCTGATACTTATCTCATAAGAAGTAATTATCACAGAATTAGAACGTAATTCTCCACGATTTCTCATCTTTTCTCTATCATCTTTCAAACCAACATACCCAAGGACATTGATATCAGGTGCAAATCTACTAAACTCATTTACCCAATTAGAGACTGTACTTAAAGGACAACAGATCAAGAAAGGCCCTTTTATACCATGCTCTTGTAAGAAGGCTAATAACGCAATACTCTGTAAAGTCTTTCCTAAACCCATTTCATCAGCTAATATACCATTTAAACCATTTTGGTATAATGTAACTAACCACTCCATACCTGCAAGTTGATAATCTTTCATCTTACAACCAGTTATCAATGCTGGTTGCTTATTAGTTTCGATATTACTACCAGTTGCGGCGTTTTCAAGTTTGGCCTTTGTTTCAACACTTTTTTCACTCAACTCTTGTGTTTCAAACTCGTTTTTAACTTTCTTCTTTGATCCACCACCACGTCTTTTCTTTTTCGGTGGTTGAGTATCCTCTGTTTTAGGATTTTCATTCTCTTTGTCGTCATGAGAGGGGGTTTCTACCGAGTTAGACACATCTTCAACTGCCGTGGTTGCCTTTAACGAACTTTCCAACAACGTATCAGCAATGATACTACTAAAAACCTGAGATTTCTTGACCAACTCTTGTAATTTTTTCAGCTTCACTCCAATAGCAAGTTTATTGAAAGATTCCTGTTCTTCACTGATTTTCTCATTCTTGACCTGTTCTTGGATCAACTTGAGGATTCTCTCCTCTTCATCGAGTTGTTCCTGCTCTACTGACATGCTTGCCCTGTCCTCACACCACTAACTCACAGTTTTTAACTTGTACCTTCTTGAGATCAGTACATAAGGGTGCAATTTGAGACGCGTTCTTCAGATTTGCCATATAAATCCCGAGCTTTGCTCACCGCCGCACTCCACTGATAAATCGTAAAAAGGAACAAGTGAGTCGACGCGCCGCTGCCCTCTCTGTCTGCCAGAAGGGCGCGTGCCAATAAGAGTAAGGACAGAGAACGAGAAAGAAAGAGAAATCTCGTCTCAGGAGAAAGAGAAAGAAAGGGAAGGGGAACAAACATGTTGTTGATTGGGACAGAGCTGAGCTTATATATTAAACTTAATTGTTGCATTGATTTCTAGGTTGTTCATTAGTATTCAACCGTTTACTTATCTGGATTGATCTATTGTATTATATTCTTTATAGAGGATAACAAGCTTATAATTACAATAACAATAACAACATATAACAATCATCCAAAATGAGTGAAAACGCGACTTCAAATGTGGTTGATATTCACGCTGAACAAAATAGATTAGAAGAAGAAGCTAAAGCATACTTGGCTAAACAGACCAAACCTGTTGTCATTCCTTCCTATGCTGCTTGGTTTGATATAAATTCAATTCATGAGATCGAAAAGAAATCATTACCTGAATTTTTCACCTCAAATGATTCCAGATTCAAATCGCCAAAAGTTTATAAAGATTTCAGAGATTTCATGATTCATACTTATAGATTGAATCCATTGGAGTATTTAACCGTTACAGCTGCAAGAAGAAATTTAGCAGGTGATGTTGCTTCTATTATGAGAGTACATGGATTCTTATCAAAATGGGGTTTAATTAACTATCAAATTGATCCAAGAACAAAACCATTCTTAAATGGTCCTCAATATACTGGTCATTTCCAAGTCACACTAGATACTCCTGAAGGTCTTGCTCCTTTCATTCCAGCAAATGCAGAAATAATCAATGCTCCTAGTGAGTCTAATGGTAATGGTACTACCACTGAAGTATCTACTACCAAATCTTCTACAGTTACTACTGCTACTACCACAACCACTACCACAACCACTAAATCGACTACAAAGATTCCAATGAATTTAGAGTTGAGACATAATGTTTATGATTCCACTCAAGATGCTGTCACCTTACGTGGCGATGAAAACAACAGATTCAATTCAATTATTGGGTTAAAACAATTGTATTGTAGTATGACAGGTAATGATGTAACAGAATCAAGATATCATAATTTAAGATCAAAACAAAACATTTCATCAAAGACATTCGAACAAGGTCAATTCCCATCCAACTTCAAAAGTTCTGATTTTGTTAAATTGGAACAAATTGCTATAAATTCAGATTCAAAAAGTTGGACTGACCAAGAATTACTATTATTATTAGAAGCTATCGAAATGTATGATAATGATTGGAATAGAATTTGTGGACATGTTGGATCTAGAACGAAAGAGCAATGTATCGCTAAGTTTATTCAATTACCAATTGAGGATAGATATTTGGAAAAGACATTAACAAAGGAAATTTATGATAAGAAAAAAGAAACTGGTGATAAATCAACTGGTGATTCAAAAGCTTTGATAAATCAATTGATAGATAAATTAGTTAGCGATGTCGATGGTGTTGCACCAATAAAAGACGATGAAACCGTTAAGTTAGCTATTGGCTCAATAATAGGCAAGGCAATCAATAAATCTAACGAGACTGCCAAGACAAATGAAAACCTTATATCACAATTGGTAGAATTGGAATTATCCAAGATTGATTTGAAATTAGAGAAATTAAAACTTGTTGAAAAATCCTTAGAATTGGAAAAGAAAACTTTAGCAAAACAAAAACATGATGTTTTAGTAGATAGATTAGCATTAAGAAAACAAACTCAAACTGTTCAATCTAAATTATTGAAAGCAGCTCAATTAGGTGCCACTGATGAAGGCCTTCAATTATGTGAAGAAGCAGTAATGGAAGCTTCTAAAGCTCCAAGAGTTGTAGTTGTTAAGAACCCAGATAGCGATTTAGGTGTTGCTAGTGATTCTACTAATATACCTAATGGTGATAAAGAATCTGGTCCATTGAACAACGATAAGTTCGAACCAATCAGTTTACAAAGTCCACAAACATATAAGATTTGGACAGCTTGATCCTCATATAACAACATAAACAGAGGTGTATTATTGTAATTTATAGTATGATATGTATGTAACCAATAAACTAGTATTTATAATATCAAAACTCTCACGACATTTCACACATGTTGTGAGGCGCCTCTTTTACCTTCCCAAAGAGGAAGTCACTTAATCGGGCAAAAGCAGACGAGATAGAGCGGAGAGAAAAAGAAAAAGATCATCTTTTTGTATTTGATTTTTCCTCTTAGCGACATGTGAAGATAATAACAATAAGATAAGTCTATCTTATCGCCTTGGAATAAGAGTTTACTATTTGATCAGGTTATTGAATAGTATAAAATATATATACAAACATCAAGTGTCATCACATTCAGAATCTTTGTACGCCGAAAAAAGATTCTTCTCGCATAATAAAAGCATATTTCGTCCGATTTTACAAAACAGGCTATTTTCGAAAAGTCGACACGACAGGGTCTTCGATTCACAAATCTTATTTCAAATCAAATATTTACTAGTTAAATCATGTCTCAACAAAGGCCCAAACCTTGGGAAGTATCAGCAGGTACATCAGCTGCGTCTCAACAACCATCATCTACTTCTGGCTTATCTTCAGTGATGTCAAATACTTCAACTTTGAGTTCACCCGCTTCAACAACTGGTGGTGATTCATTATCTACAACAGCTTCATCCTCTGTACCGCAGTTGCCTGCAAAGCCATCCAGTTTTTCATCAACCTCAGCTACTACACAAGCTACCCCTTTGGATAACAGTGGGTTATCAAGAACATCATACACAGGATACGGAGCTTCAGGTTTAGGCACCACGGGTATGTATGGTTCTTCAGGTCTTTATGGTGCATCAGGAATGTATGGAGGAGGTTATGGATCATCGGGAATGTACGGAGGAGGATATGGATCATCAGGAATGTATGGAGGTGGATATGGATCAAGATATAGTTCTATGTATGGAGGTGGATATGGTTCCATGTATAACAGCACAAATCCAATGATGGCTAATGGTCAAGTAGGTGGACTTGGTACCAATATCGCACAGAGTACAGAAGCTACATTTCAACTCATTGAAAGTCTTATAGGAGCCGTTGGAGGATTTGCGCAAATGCTTGAAAGCACATACTATGCTACACATAATTCATTTTTCACCATGATGTCCGTTGCAGATCAATTTTCAAATTTGAAACAGGCATTAGGTTCATTACTTGGTATATTCGCTCTGATAAAATGGTGTAAGAAATTATTAGCCAAGGTAAAAGGAGTCAAGAGCTCGTTAAACGTAGAAGAGTTCAAGAAATTTCAAAAGAAATTAGAATTAACAAGAGGTGGAGATGACCATCATAAAAACAATGGTAATAATAACGGAAATAACAGAAATAAAATCTCTTTGAAACCATTAGTCTTGTTCTTAACAGCTGTTTTTGGTTTACCATATTTGATGAAGAAGTTAGTTGCACATTTAGCACAAGCTCAAGAAAGACAACTTCTGCAACAACAACAGCAACAGCAGTTACAATCACCAGATGGTCAAATACCAGGTGAAATCGCATTACAACAACAAGGGCATAATACATCAATACTAGATTCATCAGTAATCTCGAATATAGTGGATCCAAAGAAACTAGAATTTGCAAGGGCAATGTATGATTTCAATCCTGAAAATCCAGAAGTTGAACTAACAATGAAAAAGGGAGATTTGATAGCTATTCTAAACAAGAGTATCAATGGACAAGAAAGTCAATGGTGGAAATGTAGATCAAGAGATGGAAGAACAGGGTTCGTTCCTTATAACTACCTTGAGATTATAAAGAGAAGTTCAAACGGGTTAGCCGTTGAAGGTGTAAGTAAACCTAAGTTGAGTGCTGAAGAGTTTCAAAAATCTCAGTAGAGGCCCACAATTGTAATTAGCTAGCTAGTTCTCATATCATTTTGTTTATTTTATTTTTTCTATTTTTAGGAAGGTAGTTGGGTTGAATCTTTGTATCTAATTGTTGATTTGATTTACTCATTGGATTTATTGTCTTTGATTACATTTATATATCCGTTCATTATTTATCTATATACTTAGTCATTTATCAACATGAATCTTTCATCATACCTACATACTTCATCTCAGTTTCTTACTCAAATAACGAGCAAGACCAATTCCAGCAAGTGATAAAAGTGTAAATTCAGTATTTTTCAAGATCTTTGATTGTCTCTTTTCAATGCTTATTGCCTTTGAATATGGGATATCAGATCTGAATGAAACCATGGTATATAATGGAATCCAATAATTAGGTAAAAATCTACCTAATAAAGAATCCAATGATTTTCTGAAAATATACAAAGAAGAAGTGACTTTATGTGACATTTCATAGTAATTATCAAGTGCTAATTTCAAAATAGCTTGTAAATCTTTATGTCTTGTTTGAGAGTATTCTTTGAAAGCTGATGATCTTTTGAAATCATGTTTCTCAAGTAACTTCAAAAGAATACGAACGTCTTCAAATCCACAGTTCATACCTTGACCATAAAATGGAACCATAGCATGTGCTGCATCACCCAAGATGATTAATTTGTCCTTATAATGATATTGATCGCAATTGACTTGCATTAATGAACCTTTAGGGTTCTCCTTATACATTGAGATTAAATTTTCAAGTCCCATCATTTCAACAGCATCTTTGAAGTTAGTTGTGAAGAATTCACCAATTTCTTCTGAAGTTTTCAATGACTCAGCTAATTCCCAAGGCGCAAAGAACGTTGATGTAAATGACCCATCTGGGTTAGCAAGTGCTATAAGCATATATTTATGACGAGGCCAAATGTGTAAATGGTTTGGACTTATCATGTATGAATTGTTAATACCTGGTGGGATGTATAATTCAACGTAACAGGTATCGATATATTCTTGACTAAAACTCATACGTATGAATTTTTGGAGATTAGACCTTACTGCAGAGAATGCACCATCACATCCAATTATGAAAGAAAACATTGCTTTCATGCGGGAGAATTCATTATTGCTTTCCATATCTAATCTATTGAAAAAAGCTGAAATACCCACTCGTTTATCTTCAATTTTGTATAGCTTATGATTGAATTTCAATGAGATCTTGTTATGAGAGTTTTTGGCATTGAAAGAGTCAATTTCATCCAACAACTGGGTATTCAAATATGTTCTATCGATTGAGTTAATGGACTCTCCAAATAACCCATAGATTTGACTTTCTTGATTACCTTCCAAATCATGAATCATTCTACCATGCATGGGAATGATGTTTTTCAATATTCTATCAGACATCTCTAAATCAACGTACTTCAAAGCTTGAATACCACGTTCACTAACAGCCAAGTTGATTGATCTTTGTCCTGTGATTCTATTCTTGTCATCACGAGGGTCAGATCTTAAATCATAAAGTGTCACATCATAACCTTTGTGTGCAAATCCAAGAGCTGTAAGACAGCCTACCAAACCAGCTCCAATCACTCCTACTGATTCGACCATTTTGAATAATATACAGTAACTTGTTATTCACTCAAGCTGTAACAATATTCAAAAGGAGTGACTAACTTATCTAGTGAAAATAAATTAATTTTTAGTGCGCTCGTTTGTCCACTCCACTGTGTTTGCTTAACGCTAACAAATTAATCGTCTTATTTTTTTTATTTTCGGAATAGCTGATTACCTCTGATAATTTTATTAATTGGATTAGATAATCTAACGATCGGAATACAAGTGTACTATATAATACTTACTTGTATATATCTGTCAATATGTGCAAACATATAATTTTACTCCTTAATTTCTTAGGTAATCTCTCAAAAAGCCGCCCAATTTTTCTGCACCTCTTTCCACAGCGTCTTTAATATTTTCCATATCTTCACCAATGTACTTTTGAGCGTAATCAATAATTTGTTGTTCGACATTGTCATTAGAAGAAGAACCTCTAAGTCTTTCTTCTTCATTATCACCATAGAAATCCGAGGAAGATATCGAGGTAGCACCTTTGAATGCTTGAAGTCTAGCCTTTGTTTCTTTATCCATCTCTTCATGATTATTGACACCATAGAATTGATCTGATGAGATACCCTTTTGAGCGCCGAATCTCTTTGGACCAGTAGATGGAGTATATGTAGAAGCAACGGCTTTCTTTGGAGCGGCAGCGGCAGCTGGAGCAGTTGAAGCAGTCATACCGAAACCTAATTTGGCAAATTGTTGAGTGACAGGGGCAACAGATGCAGAAGCGGTAGATGATGAAGCAATATTTGATGAGCTATTAGAGTTTCCTGCACCGTTGAGAGATAATGATGATGTTCTTTTCTGCTCTGGAACTAGGAAGTTATCCAATTGACTCAACTCATCTGGTTGCGAAGCTTCAGCGGCTGGGTTATAACCTAAAGTCTTTGAATTTTCTTCTTCTTTTTGAGCTTGCTTTTCAAATTCATCGAAGTCAATATCTGAGGCAGCAACTTTTTTAGCCGCAAGTTTGGCTTTATTTCTGTTGGCAGAAGTGGAAGATAATATATTTTTCTTTGCACCTAATGTGGAACCAAAAGCACTGCTAGATCTTATTGATTTAGTTACTGGTCTGGCTTTAGTGGCAGTGGTAGTAGTATTCGAATCAGAATTTAAAGAATTTGGTGTGTTGGAACGATTTGAAGGGGTGATTGGTCTAGAACCGATGGGAGAAGGAGTATTCGTATTATTAGCGGATGGTTTATCCCATTTAGAGAAGAAATCATCATTTTGATCGGTACCTGAACTTGAATCATCTTCGAGAGGAGGCATGTCTTCATCGTCCAAGATATTTGGATGCTTTTGTTCATCCAAACTAACTTTCTTTTCCAATTTTTGTTTGTAATTAGTAGCAATTGGAGAGTCGTATTTATCCTTGTACTGTTTCGTCAAATAAGCTGATCCATTGTGCTTGATTAAGAAATCTTTGAAAGTATCATTACCACCACATTTCATGGTTCTCAATTGCTTGTAAGTCCATTTTGTATCTAAGGTAGATGATTTAACAAAGGAAAGATGGGTACCTAAACTTCTATGGTTACCAGAACAAGTAACACAGATGAAGATACCAAATGGAATAGAAGTCCATGTTGGATTCTTTGTAGAGCAATCAAAACATTGCTTATTAGCAGCATGGTTTTGTAATCTTGCAAAGATCTCTGTAACTTCTTCAGTTGATGCAAATTCGTTGGATGCCATTGTCTTTGATATATTAAAGAGTTGATTCGAATGATTTGTGTCAAAAGCTCGATATAAGGGATTCTGTTTATTTATGTCCCGAGATATAGATGAGAAAGGGGCAAACAGAGTTAATCTGAATGAACAATGAAATAAGGATCTATCTGTTCAAATATCTGTATACGTATGACGGACGGATACCAGAAGCAATACTTTAATTCTAACTGTATTACTAATACCCAGACTATGCTATACTGTGAAATATACCAGGAGTGATAAATGCAAAGCCATCTCTAAACCGCCAGATCATTTCAGTGAACAGCGCGTCGGTTAGACAGGGTGACCCCTTGCTAGCAATTGCCTTATTATTGTTATTGTTTGGTTATTGGTATTGTGTGTGTGGGTGTGTGTGTGTGATTGTATGCTACCATAGTTCTAACTCTGGTTCAAGTATACAGAAGAATTGCGACTGAACACACTGGAGATTACTGGCTAGTAGTATAGAAAAGAAGAGACGTATACACACCAGTTATTATGTTTGCTCGTGCCAGATCTGCCGCTAATCCACGAAAGAGGGCTCTAGAAGACGATGACAACCTGAATCAACAGCATGGAGAGGGAAGTTCACTTAGGGAGATTCTCTTTGATGAATCAAACAAGTCGCTACATCAAGTCAATTTTGACGAGGCCATCAAGATGGCTACTGACAATAAGATTAATAAGAACAATAGTTGGAATTTTGCTCTTATCGACTATTTCCATGATATGAATTTATTAAGAAGTACGGATGGTTCATCGATCAATTTTCAGAAAGCTGGTGCCACACTTGATGGTTGTATGAAGATCTATTCATCAAGAATTGACTCCATCTCTACGGAGACTGGTCAGTTGTTAACTGGGTTATCTGCTAGTCGTTTGAATGACGCTTCAGCCACGGGGAATAATGAAAATGTATATGGAAGTCGGCCTGGCGAAGAAGGTGAGGATGGAGAGAACGCAGATGAAGATGATCAAGCTGACGGTGAAGCTGGCGATGGTATCAACAAGCAAAAGAAGAAAAGAACAAGAAACAAGAACTCATCTTTGGTCAACTTCGAGGTGATACGATTGAAAGGATTTGAAAAAGAATTGAATATTGATCCTTTGTTTAAGAAGATTTTATCAGATTTCGATGAAGGTGGGGCCAAATCTCTACTTTCAAACTCATTAAGTATAAATGCCAATGGTAGAATGGTCTTTGTAGAGACTATCAAAGGTCACGAGGAGAATGAATTCGCAATAAATGATAAAAACAAGAAAAAACTCCCCGCTATTAAGGAAGAGAACGAAGAAGGTGTAGACGAGGAAGAAGATTCAGATTTAGAGAAGAATCTAACGACTTTATTCTTTACAATGGGCAATTTTGAAGAAACAGATTTACAGGTTTGTAAACCTATGGTCGATCTCGAGAATGTCTTTGACGATCCTTCAAAAGTTAAGGGATTTATTGAACAAATGGTTCAGGGTGATAGAGATAG
This sequence comes from Wenyingozyma ramenticola, assembly GCA_024271885.1. Classification (NCBI taxonomy): domain Eukaryota; kingdom Fungi; phylum Ascomycota; class Pichiomycetes; order Pichiales; family Pichiaceae; genus Wenyingozyma; species Wenyingozyma ramenticola. The sequence goes on from JANBXF010000002.1 coordinate 334,513, forward strand.
TGAAAACGAAGATGAGGAATCACTAGTGAAGAATGAAGTTGTGGACAGGGATGTATTACTTGAAGATGTGCCGAATAACCTCGACGGTGATGATCACGGAGAAAACGACTTTGGTATAGACATGGATATGGACATGGACATCGATTTAGATATAGGGCCTAACCCATCAGACCACAACGAGAGTTCTAGTATGGTGACTGCAAATGATACCAATGTGCACAATACTGATGGTGATGACGATGACGACGAAGAGGAGAATAATGGATATGACGTGTCTGATGAAGTATCCAATGCTGTCATGAAATATTTCGATGATACCAATAAACAATCATGGAGAGGTGCACAATACTGGAAAGTAGCGGCTTTGAAGAAGGTACTTGAGAAGGAGCCAAATAGTAAAAACGGTAATCCTCAAGTTGATGCATCTGGATTGCCCACTGGTGCTAACACCGTTTCGAAGAAAACAAGAGGTGAACCTCAAATGATTGATTTCATACATATTGCTTCAAACGATGACATATACGCTACAGATGATGACGATCTACTTTTCAAACCAGCAAGATGGAGTATGATACCCGGGGATGAAAGAGATATAGAAAGATCATCTGAATTTCTTCTTCCAGAAGATCTGAACTGGACTTCCAAAAGACTGGCTGCTCCTTTCCTCAAGCCAACTTTATCCATTCGTATATTTAACAAACTGAACGAGAAAGGCAAAAGAAGAGGATCTGTTCATAAGCAGAATACTAATGACGATAAACTAGAGATAAATGCTGATATTGACGGCACTAACGTGAAACACGTTGTTGCAAATGAAGAATTTTGGGCTCAAAATTATAGACAAAATGGCGAACAACATGGAGGAAATTTCAATTCAACTGATTTTTTCAAAGATGATATGAATGATTTGGATGATAATGCAATGGATATCTCGTTCAATGATGGCGGATTTGATGATTTTGGAGATATTGGAGGTGTAGGTGGTGACCCAGATAGCTCCATGATTGCTTCTCAACAAGATTTGAATTCTCAATCACAATCACAACAACAATCAGATAGGGGCTCAAATAATAAGGATTCAAAGAGGTCTCTTAATTATTCCAAGACAGCTAAGAAAGTCGACGTGAAACTACTAAAGGAAAACTTATGGAGAAGTGTACGGGATATAGAAGCTGAGAACAAGACATCGCATATAGAAACAAAATTAACGAATGTTGTCAAGAAAGTTGTGACAAAGTATAAAAGTAAAGAAAAAAGAGAACTATCGACTAGTTTCTTCTTTATTTGCATGCTTCATTTGGCTAATGAACATAGCTTAGTGATAGAGACCACTGATGACCTGAGCGACTTGATCATCAAGGGTGATATATAGACTAGTGTATATAGTATGATAGTAGTAATGAATAAAAGCTAATTATTACCCGCCAACAAAAGTCCCCAACAAATATCGACGCGGCGATATTAGCTCTGATCGACGCACAAAAAGTCTCCAACTCAAAACCCGAGTCGATCCTCTCTCACAGAAGTGGCAAACCTCGTCCTGGTTTCATATCTTATAGCATAAGACGGGTTGAACATATCCATCTTGTCTTCTTTCACACTTCTTGTTCATTTAAATTTACAATACCTCACTTTCTGTACATACTTTCAAATGCTCAGACCAATATTGAACGCTCCTTCGGTGGTAGCTTCTAGCTCGGTCGTCTCAAGGGCCTTATTGTTGGCCCCCGCTGCCGTTGCGAGAAGAAGTTTATTGCTTCATAGTACGAGGAGATCAATGTCATCACCATTAGCATCTCTTTATTCAAACTCGAGAAGATTTGCATCTACTTCAAGTCACAACAGTAACAGCTCTTCTGTTTCCACCACTCTTTTGGCAAACCAGGAGCAGTTAGCGAACAGAGATTTATCAAATCCAAGACTTCAAGCTCAATTTTATGACTCTTTGATCAAGGCAAACTATCCTCATATCGTTGTTTCACGTTACGAAACACCAGGTATTGCATCGTCACCAGAATGTGCACAATATTATATTGATGCCCTCATGAAAATGGGTGATGTTGCTAAGGCAGAAAATGTTGCCAAACAAATGGGTTACTCACTTCCTAATGGCACTTTAGGTGGTGGTATTGGCGGTATCAACGGTTTAGTCGGCAATGGCTTAGCTGCTAATGGTTCTCGTCAAGAACCACTCCACGTTGTTGTCACTGAAAGTCCATGGATAACATTCTCCAAATGGATCAAATGGTTAATCCCAGTTGGGTTGACAACCTATGGTGCATATGTTGTCTTTAGTTTCTTATCAGAAAATGGTTCAATTTTGAAAGGTTCAGCAGTAGAAGATAAATCTGTTGAAGTCTCTACCTCAAATGTCAAATTCAGTGATGTTTGTGGTTGTGATGAAGCAAGAGCTGAATTAGAAGAAGTTGTTGAATTTTTAAAGAATCCTTCCAAATTCACAGGTTTAGGAGGTCAATTACCAAAGGGTGTCTTGTTAACTGGTCCTCCAGGTACCGGTAAGACTTTACTTGCAAGAGCTACTGCTGGTGAAGCTGGTGTTCCATTTTTCTTTATGTCTGGTTCTGAATTTGATGAATTATATGTTGGTGTTGGTGCCAAAAGAGTTCGTGAATTATTCACAAAGGCTAAAGCTCGTGCCCCAGCTATTATTTTCATCGATGAATTGGATGCCGTTGGAGGTAAGAGAAAATCAAGAGATCAAGCCTACGCTAAACAAACTTTAAATCAATTATTAGTTGAATTAGATGGTTTCTCACAATCAGAGGGTATTATTATCATTGGTGCAACTAATTTCCCAGATTCTTTAGATAAGGCCTTAACAAGACCTGGTCGTTTTGATAAAGTTGTCAACGTTGATTTACCAGATGTTAGAGGTCGTATTGAAATTTTGAAACACCACTTGAAGAGTATTGCTGTTGGCAAAGATGTTGATCCAAGTATTATCGCTCGTACCACAACAGGTATGTCTGGTGCTGCTTTGAAGAATCTTGTCAATCAAGCTGCTCTTTATGCATCTCATCAACATGCTTTAAGTGTTACCATGAATCATTTAGAATGGGCCAAGGATAAAGTTTTAATGGGTGGTGAAAGAAAGACTATGGTTATGACTGAAGAAACAAGAAGAAATACTGCTTATCATGAAGCTGGTCATGCCATTGCCGCTATGTTTACTGATGGTGCTACTCCATTGTATAAAGCCACCATTTTACCAAGAGGAAGAGCACTTGGTGTTACTTTCCAATTACCAGAAATGGATAAACATGATATCACTAAAAAAGAATGTCTTGCTACATTAGATGTCTGTATGGGTGGTAAAATAGCCGAAGAAATGTTATACGGTCCAGATAATGTCACAAGTGGTTGTTCTTCTGATTTATCAAAGGCAACAGGTATGGCAAGGGCTATGATCATCTCTTATGGTATGTCCGATAAAATTGGACCTGTCAAATTATCCGATAAATGGGAGACTTGGTCTCCTAAATTGCGTGATATGGCAGATCAAGAAACCAGGGAATTATTATTGGAATCAGATAAGAGAACTAAGAACCTTTTGCATGAGAAAAGAGTTGAATTGAAGAGACTCGCGGAAGGTTTATTGGAATATGAAACTTTAAGCAAAGATGAAATGGAGAAAGTAGTTAAAGGTGAATCCTTGAATAAAACTAGAGTTTCAAGTAATACCGTTGTTAAAGGTCCATCAACAAGGCGTGAATTTGATATTGCTCCTGAAGAACCTTCAATTCCAGCTATTGCTAAAGCTTAGTGATCCCCAAATTCCCTTACTGTCATTCCCTATTCCCTTTTCATCCATTCCCTGTTTATTTATTCACTTACTTTCATCCAGTCACATATCTTTATATCAATGTAACAAAACATCACTCACATACTTACTTATAAAACTATTAATATATTATGAATTATGCTAAAATTAAGATTCTCTTTTATCTTACTTACTATCAAGTACTCAAAGACAGACCAATATCAACTTACTTCATCTAAACTACTATATATTCCTGTCACCATATATGTACTTATTATTTATTCTTTTATTTACTCTCAATATACTGCATTGAATCGAAATAAACCATGCAATCAAAGTAAAAGCAAAGATGAGCAGCAATCTTAAAGCGAATCTTGTGTTTGAGTCTCAATAACCCTTCTTGACCTCTTCTTACCAGAACGTCTAGAGTTCACAACAGGGACTGATTCTTCCTCTTCTTCTTCATTATTGTCAACATCTGATGAAACAGCAGTCACTTCCTCTACTTCTGCCGAATCGGCCCTTCTAGACCTTCTAGATCTCTTTTGTGGAGTGGCGGATTCAGTAAGTGATTCACGTCTTCTCTTGCCGGACTTAGTAGGCACTGCTTCTTCCTCTTCTTCCTCTTCTTCTTCCTCGTCCTCTCCATCTTCCTCTTCTTCATCAGATGAAAGAGTTCTAGTCTTGTTGGATTTTTTTGGAGTAGTGGAAGGTGCCTTAGACTTGGTTTGCTTTTTCTTGTTAGACTCTTCAGTTAAAGCAGACAACACAACATCTTCTTCTGAGAAGAAAACAGTAGCAGAAGTGATTGAAATCTTGAAGATGTTGAAATAGAAATCTCCCAAAGCGTTAGCATTTAACGATAATCTATCATTGAATGATTTCGAAATCAATCCCAATTTATACAAAACCATAAGTTTCATAACATAAACACACAAGTCCTTTTCAAGTACCCATACGTCTACCTCATCTTCGTTGCTGTCATCGTCAGAAGGAACATCGTAATGGACGTCTTCGTTAACTTCTCTTTCTAAGCTGACGCCTAGACGTTCGGCCAATTGGAATTCTTTGACGAAGAATAGATACTGCAAAGCTTCTTCGTTTTCCTCAAGTATTGGTGTGCGTGTTTTGGTGGTATAGAATTGCGTTATATCACTGCTAAAAGATGTATCTTCACTTATTGAAGTATAGATTGCACTAGAAGTGGAAATGATATCACAGTAACAGTAAGCTGCTTTGTATCTTAGTTTGAAATCAGAAGAATCTTTGCTAAATGTGCTAGCTAATTGATTCGAAATATTTGACATATATTCGGTATGAGAGTCGTAAAACTCTTGTATATCATCAACATTTTCTGGGGTTTGCAAGGCTGCCAATTGAGCTTCTAAATGAACTGTCGAATAATCGACAAATAACTGAAAGATAGGAGTTAATATACTTTCAACTTCTGTAGTACTCAAAGTAGAAGGAAGTGAATCTAATAGATACTCGTAACTGGAACAAATTTTGTTAGTTGCATTATTCAAGGACTCGATGAATTTATGACCTGTTGAAAGGTTAAGCAATTTTTGTATAGTTGGACCAAGTTGTTTTGCCTTTTTGACATCAAACCTTTTAGTTTTAGAATCGATTTCTCTTTGGAATTCGAGTAGTAATTCGTTCATTTTGATATTAACATCAGTAGATGAGCTGTAGTTATCACATACCAATTTGAAGAATGCAGAAAACAGATAAGATAATGATGAGTAATATTCTGAGTTATCCTTTGATACAGATTTAATTGAAGACTCACGATAAGATTTCACAATTCCATTCACCAATCTGTTCAAAACTGCGTCATGTTCAGCGTTGGTAAAGGCATTAGCTGAGATAAGAGAGTTAATCAAACTTAAAATGATTGGCATATTCTTTGGTACTGATCTATACTTATCGAATAATTCAGGCAAAATGTTGATAATCTTATTAGTGAAGTATGGCGCATCATCAACACTTCCAGCATGAATTTCGTTATTTTCATCATCATCTAAGTCATTATCGTGATCCCCTTGTTCTTCATCTTCTCTTCCACCATTTTGATTCTCATTTAGTACTTTACGTGATGAAGCAGATTGGTTTTTGGTTTTCAAATTTCTTGAAAGAACGTTGAAAATAGGATTAGCTTTACCTTGAACAAAGATAGAGTTGATACCATGTAAATGGTAAAATAATGTTGATATTTCAGATTCGCCCAATTCAATCCATTCTTTCAAATCAACGTCTAACGAAGAAACGGAAGAGATATCGAAAAGCAAATATTTCACTAGGAAATCCAACTCTTGAGCTTTCTTATTGACTGGAGGAAGACTAAAGATTAGTTGCGAGCCAAGACTTCTTTTATCGATAGAGTTATGTGTCATACTCTTTTTGAATCCACTTGATGATGCATAATTTTTGAGATAATAATCCCATGACTTTTGAAGAGTCTTTAACATTATGGATTGTTTCATCATTTGACGAATTTCCAATTCGATATCATTTTCCACAGCAATGATTTGAGCAGTAACTGATTCAGTGACTTCAACATATTTTTCATCAATCATTGATGAAATGAATTTTGCAACTTCCCTACCAAGTCTCATTTGAGGAGAATAGGTGGTACGGCTTGAAGAACCACTTTTTTGATAAATCGAGTCTTCTGAATCTAGATAAATTAATGCAGCAACACGAATCGTTTCCTCTTCCTCCAAGTATCCATCACCTACAATAAGGTTCAGTAAAACCAAGGTATTGAATCTTGTAACAAAATCAGTTTCGTAAACAGCCATATCGACTAACTTTGATTTGAAATAGCTAGCAAATTGGTCCAATGAAGCAACTGTATCCTTCTTACGGAACAGTTTTATCAGGACTTTTATGACCTCAGAACGAACAGTTGAACGAGGGTCGGTCAATAAGAAACCAAAATATCTGATATATGTGCTACCAGAAAAGTATTCAGGGTATTGATCAATCCAGTTGCTCAATGATGAAGCACAAAGTTGTCTGATAACAGGATCCGTATCACGGTATCTATGGTCAAAAATCAAAGTGAAGATATCTTTCAAGTACTCGTCTAAATATGATTTTTGTTTTGTATAGACGGTGACGTTATTTTCAATAAGAGAAACTCTAGACTTCGATTTGTTTTTTGATCTACTTTTTGAAGATTCTTTTGAGGATTTCTTCTTTTCGTGTTCAAGTTGATTTTGATAATTGTGAATAGACTCTGATAATCTGACTGATATTTTACAAATTGTACTTTCAATTTCTAAACAGAAAAGAGTTGCTGCATATCTCAATGGTCTAATGTTGGAAGTTGATATCGAGGCTAACCAGCTCACTATCAATTCCAGAAATTCATGATTCTCATAGAGTATTCCTTGTTCACTAGCAATTTCTATGACTTGTGATATGAACTGCAATGTGTTATTTTTAAAATGTTTCCATTCTGGGTTCCTAGAAGATGAGGCAAGCATTAATGGATATTCATGATATGGCTGTTTACTGAACACAGCTTGAATCTCAGCAACAGTAGTGTCAGCGGCTTCCACATTTGTAACATCATGATCTGCAAGTTGACAAACGCACCCACACGATCTTAAAGTGAAATTGACTAAATTTTTGATGGCGTTAAATTTATCATTGGCAAAATCATCAATAAAATCAGATGCGATAGCAGCAACTGCAGTATCTGAACTACTTAAAGCACGAAATATGTTATTTTCAACAAAGTCTTCCCCTAAATCGTCAATGTTTTCTGCAATTGTGGATTTGCCTCTTCTTGCAACGGGTGCAAGACGTTCAACCCATTCATCTTCACTATCTGAATCACCGTGATCTCTATAATTTGGTCTTCTATCTGTCGAAGCGGTGGCAGCACGAGATGATCTTCTCAAAGAACCTGAGCCAATTTCAGAACTCATTGCTTTCCAAGTTAATATCTTATATGAAACGAACGTGTTCAAGTGTGATCCAAAAAGACTCTTATCTAGTTAAAGATAACTAGGATAATTGATATTCTAGTGTATACAAAACAAAGACGCGTTAGATTTTAGAGACTTCGCTCCGGGCGGGTAATGTTTATCAATCGCACATTAGTGTGGAGGTCTACTAAGTTGTATGGTTTACTGACATAAATCTGGTAATTATCTTCAAATATAATCATGGACAATTTATTGATCCCTATATACTGCTAGATACACTAAAGCAACAATTATATATTGTGAAAAACAGCCACCTGTCATCTTGTAAAATGCTATTAATAAGAGTAAATGAGGCAGATTGACTTCGAGATAAGTACGTATCTATAGCCAATTATTGTTGTAGATCATCTTCGTCGTCTTCATTCATTTCATCGTGTGAATGATTGGATGGTACTGTGGATGATGCCATTACACCCATAATTCTTTCCTTCACAGATCTCTCTGGAGCACCAGAACCTGCGCTGCCTAAACTGTCTGAGTTGAGGTTTTCTCTCTGTTGAGAGTTTGTACCATTGATAGTATTGAAAGTTTCTTCTCTGTAATATTCTTTGACGTCCTCTGGGAGGAGTTTAATAGTAGTAGGCTCCCTTCTAAGCATGCCTTGTAACTGTTGGATCGAATGGAAACCATTAGCAACATGTGTATACAACTCACCTTACTCCAGGGACAAATCTGGCTCTTAAATTAAGAGTAGTGTATTTTCCTCATGCGCCATATCTGCTGGCGCACAGCCCATGCCACAGTCGGAATATAGTATATAGTATGTGGCTGGTGTGACGATGCCCCGATAGACGCCCCAGAGTGCGAGAAAGTGAAGAAGGCTGGACTTTGCAAGTTTACATCGATATCAAAATACCTGTATTGTTTAACCTTTAACCTTGTATAACCATTGAAATTCAACCTTTTTAGAACACATCAATCTCATAATCACGAGTACCGAGGTTGCTAGGCACTACCATGGACGACACTAACCAAGACACACCATTGAGTGGTACAGAGCCTGTCTATGCATCTGACAATGTGACCACAGAAGCTGTTGAAGAACAACAACCTGTGATAACTACCACCACTGAAGAGAGTGTTCCGGAAGTCACCGAGTCTGAGGAACAGTCTCTACCAGCTGACAGTATCACGGCAGGCAATGGACCTGAAGTGACTGCTGAGGAATCCGTTGAAAACACACAAGAGTTACAAGGCGGCGACAACACAGGTGGTGATGGTTCTGACGAGAATGATGTCTCCCTACCACAAGAATCTGAAGAGACAATTGCTGCAGCCGAAAATCCTGAACCACAAAGTATCGAAGAGAACATTCCACTTGAACCAAGTACTGAAACAACACAGGAAAATGAATCTGGCGAACCCGAGGTGAATCCATCAGAAGAGGATGCTGCTGTGACAACAGAGGAAACAAAGGAACCCGAGAATGATAACGAGAATAGCCTACCAGAACCCGAACAGTCAACTGAATTCCCAGAAGAATTGAATGAGGCAATCCCTGAAACAATTGTAGAAAAGGAAGCATCAGAGGAATTTGTCGAAGAACCTGTGAAATCCCCAGTTGGTGAACCTGTGGAAGGGATTTTAGAGAACGAAGCTACAAATACTACTGAAGCAAAGAAGGATGACGAAGAAGAATTCACTGAGCCACAGGGCCTTGAAGATATGGAGATTGATAAGGATGATGTCAAGGATGAGAGCTTTGTTGCAAGTGATGACGGAGAAGGTGAAGGTGACAAAGATGAAGATACACCAAGTGATAACGAAGGAGAATTTGAAGAAGATGGTGCTGAACAACTTATAGATGACTCAGATGCAAACAAGCCTTCTCTTGTAAATGAGCCAGAATCTAATGAAGTAAGTGGAGAGAAAACACCAGCTGAAAGTGAGAATGGTGTTCCAGAATCTTCGAATAATGAAACACCGGATGTTAAAGCAGAGACCTTAAAATCCAAACAAGACGAGGTATCATTAACACCAGCTTTCCCAGAGGACTCTGTTTCAAAATCAACTGAGATAGAAGCTAGAGCTGTACCTGAATTGAAGGATACCGTTCCATCAGAGACATTACAAAGACAAACCCATGTCATTGTGTTACCATCTTATTCCAGTTGGTTTGATATGAAAAAAGTTCACAAGATTGAAAAAGAATCAATACCTGAATTTTTCAATGGATTTTACAAGAATAAGACCCCTGAAATTTATGTTAGATACAGAAATTTCATGATCAGTTCTTACAGATTGAATCCAAATGAATACCTTTCCTTTACTGCTGTTAGAAGAAATCTTATCGGTGATGCGGCTGCTTTACTCAGAATCCATAAATTCCTCACCAAATGGGGCTTAATCAATTATCAAGTTAATCCTGAAACGAAACCAGTTCCGATCGAACCTCCTTATACAGGTGATTATGTTGTTGATTATGATACTCCAAGAGGTATGTTTCCATTCGAGAGTTATAAGCCTCCAAGTAAACTGCCAGATTTGAAGAAAGTTAAGCAACTTCTAAATGAAATCCCAGGATCAGCTACTAGTAACTCAACTAGTACTGTTGATCAATCTAATAACCTATCAAATAATGGAGACGGTCACGTTTCCAAAAAGAGAAAGACTCAAGCCACAGATATTGACAAATCATGGAGTCCTGAAACCCTTAAAAGATTGGTGGAAGGTATCAAGAGATTTCCAAATGACTGGTATTCTGTTGCTGAATATGTCGGCACAAAAACTCCAGAACAGTGTATTATAAGATTCTTACAATTACCAATTGAAGATAAGTTTTTAGAGGAAAATCCAGAAGAATTAGGACCTTTAAAGTATGTACCTAATCTTTCCTTCTCACAAAATGATAATCCAATAATGTCAACTGTAGCATTTTTGACAAGATTGGTGGACCCTGAAGTTGCCGCTGCTGCATCTGTAAGAGCAATCAAAATGGTGGATGAAAAGATAAATAAAGATAAGAATCCAGAAGATGTGGCTAAAGAAGATGATCCATTAGCCGATATTAAAGATGCAGCAGCTACATCAGTGGGTATTATAGCAGCCAGATCACATGTGTTTGCGACTTACCAAGAACGTGAAATGCACAAGGTAGTGATGAATATCATGAACGGTCAATCAAACCTAGTTGATTTGAAACTGTCGCAAATTGAAAAATTGGAAAAAGAATTAGAAATTCAACGTAAGGGACTCGAGAAATCTCAAGAAGAGTTGTTTATGGACAGATTAGCTCTTTTCAAATCGACTAATAGTATAACTTCAAAACTCTTGAGTGCTATCGAGATGCTCCAGTCCGACCCAGATAGAGCCAAGCGTCAAATAGAAGAAGCACATGATCTTATCATGAAGCCTCCTAGAAAATCCCTCAACCTTTTAGAATTCGACGATGAGTCTGAAAGTGATGGCGCTGGAGCTGGTAATAATCAAGACGTTCAAGTCAGACCAGTAAGTGTTGATACGCCTCATTTGTATAGATACTGGTCTGGTTGAAAGACCACTATCTATTCCGCTTCCTCTTACTTACTATCAATATTCTTTTGAACTTATTATTCTGTGTTTATGTTTTCTACTTCTTCACTATTTTGTCTCGTTGTGATTTCATTACTCAACCATCACCTCTAGTATTTATTTTTTCATTTTGCTTTAATTTTATGTATGTATTTATGTATGTATACTTAGCTCTTATGTGTTTCTTAATAAGATCAATGTTTAATTATCGTTTTAATAACCATTTAAATTTACATTCAGATTAAATACAATTATATAAATTAAACAACCCATTCGTAACTCTTCTTAATCCCATAATTTGGATAATACTGCTGGAATAACTTGAACCCACTTTCATAAAGTTCACTTAATTGAGTCTCATCCATATTTAAAGCGACAAGTTTTTTCAATTTCGTTTGCTTACAGTAGGATATCCCCGTACATATCAAACCAATTTTGAACACTTGTGTCAAGGACTCATAATTTGGATCTATGTATAATCCTGTTATACCACCGGTCATAGCTTCTCTATTATCATGATCTTGAGTTCCGTTTTGGGATTTTGATTTGGATGATGAATTACCTTTTGAGGTCTTTTTGTTTCCTGGGGCATCAGCGTTTGTTGAAGAAGTGGACGTGTTACCTGGGTTTTCTGTAGCAGAGTCAGGGTTTAAGGGGGTAGCATTAGCGGCGGTTTCATCTTTATTACCTGTAGAAGAGGATGAGGATGAAGAAGAATCACGATGATCACCACTATCATTGTTGTTACTAGTGCTTTGTTTTCGTCTTTCATTTTCCATTTTCTTTTGGTGTGAAATGGATGATGGTGTATTATCATCATTTTCAAAAGCGGTGTTCATGAAAGGGTAATACACGGATAGTTCACTTCTGTTGTTGAATACCACAAGTGCCCCAACAACAGAACCACGTGCAGGTTCAACAGCAGTTATGATAACAGTGTTTTTATTGATTTGTGTCTTTCCTGGTTCTTTCTTCATGATTTTGGATACCTTATTATATAACTCTAGTAGTTGATTTTCTTCATCGTTTGTATCAATGATAGAAGTGGTTGATTCTATATTCAAAGAGGTTTTCATGGTTTCAATCAATGCTTCTGCATCTTTACAAATATCAAATCTAATACCAACAACTTGCAATTGCTTGACTAAATTCTCAGAGACAAACCAGTTATCCACGTTCAAAGTAAGAACATATTTCATCTCAGGTTTAAGATTGACAGTCTTGTTATAATTTCTATTGATTCCCCAACCTACTGATTTCAGGAAATTCAAAACAGAGTTATCGGGTTCGTGATGTCTTGCGGAAGATACTGCATTAGATGGAACTACTGTTGTAGTCGAAACAACAGAGCCAGAAGTTGATCCTGACTCTATTTGTTTCCAATACTTGTTGAAATCTTCAATGACACCATCCGATAAGAATCCAAGTAAAGGAAAACCAGCTCCTAATACTATTCTTCTACAACCTTTATCCATTGTAAGATACTTGATGGCATGAGCATGCAAGATCTCACCAATTGATTGTCTTCTTTTTGTTCTATCTACAACGATCCCCAATATTCTTCCTGTCTTGGTCTCTGGATCACACCAAGTAAAACAAATACCATATATCACACTCAATGTCCAGTTTCTGACAACAAAATGTGTTTGATCATCTTTATTCTGCATTATAAACTGACATAATTTTAGACGATCAGCTTTAGAAGAGTAGCCATATTTCGATTGTTCCATGGAAAAGGAATTAACCAGTAATCCTATTAACGCATTGAAATCTCTTGTAACGTCAAACTCTTCTGCTAACCAAGGTTTATTCAACTTCTTTCTCTTTCTTCTCTGTTCCTTCATGATTCCTGCACCTCCCGAAGGTGAAACAGCCAGCGAGTTTGCAGGAAGATGATCCGCACTATTATTAACCGTAGTAGTGTTGGTGTTATTTGAGTTGGCTGATGTATCGTTCAAGATCATCTCCAATGATTTGTTGACGTTATTACTGTTTGAAGTTATGGATCCACCACTGCTCAATGGAGATATTCTATTTGCATTTTCTAGTGGAGAAGTGACTGATGATTCATAAAATAGCATGTCATCCAAAGATTCGTTTATATCCTTCGCCTCTCCAGGTATAACACCAGTAGCCTTTGTCTCTCCAAATAAAACAGGTGAGATATGCGCTAAGACATTGGAAGTATATTCATAAGTACACATGTAAAGAGACCCAATACCATTATGATAAAGGAAATCATAAGGTGATGAAACTGATATAATAATCAATGGTTTCTTGTACGTTGTATTAGTATAATTTCTGTACCCACCACATAAGATTGATATATGTTTAGCTATACCTATTTGATGTAAATTTCTAGAAGCATCAGCAGTTAATAAAATGACAACTTTTGAATGCTCTATAAGATTCTCATGAAGATTTGTAAGTCCATTGGCAGTATATGAAGTATGAAGAACGTTATAATTTAGATTATCTTGTTTATATTTGGACAATTGTTCACCCAAGTCTCTAAAGACTTCTTCCCCTTGAAACAAATTCTCCTTTTCAATTTCATCAAAATGATTGGATAAATTATGTACTTCTGGATGAACAGATGTGATTAATGGAGTTAAAAGTAAGATACTATTTTCTTCATCTTTATTGGAAAGAAACTTTTGAATGGGTATACAATTATCATAATCTCTGACTAATGTGATTGATTTCTGATATGCATGAATTGAAAGTCTTTGATGTTCAATCCAGATTTCCTTTGTCAAGAAATTACCATTCAATGCAGTATCCCAATCCAATTTCTTTTGTAGGTTTTCAATTCTAGTCAACGTCTCATTGAAAATTGTTTCATAATTTCCAGTAACATATGCTTTTCTTAATGATTCTATAGCTTCTTCTTGATACACTAAATCATGACAAACCATGACAATATCACATCTTGCAAAGAGAATAGCTGTAATTGCACCTTGACCCAACCCCATATTTCTACATAAAGCCTCTAATTCCAAACACTCACTCAACACTATACCTTGGAATCGTAGTTTTTTCCTCAATAATTTTTGAACAATAACAGGAGATAAACAAGCATGGATTTCGTTTGGTGAAATATTTGGAACGGCACAACCTCCTGCACTCACCCCATCGACTATATTGCTGTCGATCAATGCCTTGAAAGGTAAGATATTGAAACACTCCAATTGAGCTGAAGTTTCCAACATCATTGGTAATTCTAATAAGTTATCAACAAAAGAAGAACCAATACCGGGGAAATGTTTTGGGAATACAAACAATCCACTTTCTTTTAAACCTTGAGCAAATGCTTTCCCGTATCTAGAGACATCTTCCACGGTTGATCCAAATGATCTAACCCCGATCAATTGATTACTCATCTTGGAACAAATATCCAATACGGGACCCATAAACAAGTTGAAACCAATAGATCTTAATTCTAGACCAATTGCCTTTGCGACTTCATAAACTAACTTATCATCCCCTGTAGCAGCTAATGCCATTGCTCCAGGGAATTGAGTAATTGAAACTTCGTCGTATAATACATTACACATTCCACCTTCTTGATCAATTGGTAATATAAGCGGATATTTATAACCTGACTCTTTAGCTAATGATTGAAGATCATGAATTAGTTTTTTAATCTGTGGAACATTTTCAAAATTTTTACGTCCAAGAATCAAAGCACCAACTTTATGCTCTGTTATAAGTTTTCTTGCTTGTGGTGTTATTGTTAACCCTTCAAACCCAGCTAATAGGAGCTTTCCTACTTTTGTAGATACTTCCTCTGGTGATTCATTCATCACTTGCTACCATGAACTTCAAAACGGGGTAGAGGGACTGTAAAAATGACTAGTTAATGATATCAACAAATGAAGAGGTTATTATATTTCTGAATTTCTATATCATCAATATATCAACACGCAATTGTTGTTCATAATCACCCCAAGTTTTCATTGTTATCATTACAAGTGACTCTATCTAGGGACTCTTTCTCGATTATCCAAACAGGGGCGGTGATAGTTAGCGAACTAAAAAAAAAATTACTATACGAGACGTTTACTGCAGAAAGTGGAGTTGTGGTTTGCGAGTAATAAATAATCTTATCAATTAACTAGCTAGTATTACAAATAACTGGATAAGTAAAATAAATAGAGTACACAGACTATGCGATATCAAATGGTTTGGCTTATAAGTACTACGAGTAATCTCTCATAGAATCAAATTGAGAGAATAAATGTTCCATTTCATCTGTAGGCATCAAACTTTGATCATCGTTATCATTTAAGTCATTTCCTATATTGAGGTCAATATTATCCAATTGAATATTATCCAAGTTTGGATTTTGATTGTTGTTGTTGTTGTTGTTATTATTGTTTCTGTTGCTGTTGTCGTTGTTAGAACCATCAAAGTAACTCATATCGAAATCAGTTACGGCTTTGTTATTGGTATTCGTATTGTTATCACCAGAACCATTTGTAGCTGAGTTATTCGTCTCTAACAAATCATCGGTGAATGGGAAATTGAAATCATTGAAATCTGGATTACCACCATTACCTCCGTCATTATTTTCAAAGAATCCGAAATTATCAGGTAAATCACCTGCGTTGTTGTTGTTATTGTTCGAATTGTTGCTGTTGTTGTTATCGTTGTTATTATTATTAGTATTGTTGTTATTGCTGTTGTCATTATCAATGTTGCCTGTACCGTTACCCAAATCAAAATTGAACTTCTCTAATGAATCTAAATCATTTATATCTAAATCAAGATTCATAGCCATAGGATCATTGGAATTAGAATCACCCTGTTTGCCCAATCCTAATCCAAGATTAACTCCCAGATTGAGGTCGGCGTTCGATGCATTGTTATTATTAGAGTTGTTATTCAAACCATTGGCAGTAGCATTATTGTTTGTAGAATTATTATTATTAGTAGTATTGGTGTTGGTATTGTCATTGTTATCGTTAACATCTGTGTTCAAGTATTCACCTAGGAGTTCATTGTCCATCTGGCCTTCTTTCATCTTCAAGTCCATTTCATCCTTCAACCTCTGTTCTTCTTCTCTTTCTTTTTGTAATTTCAATTCGTTCTCTAATTTGATTCTCATTTGATTATCCCTTTCTATCTTAACTTTAAGGTAGTGTAACATATTTATAGAATCGCTGAATTCTAGATTGAAACTATCCAGTATTTCATTATACGTCGAGAGATCCTGTTGAAATTGTTTTGTAAGTGGTTTCAGAAGTGAAGAGTTATTATTCTTGATAAGTTTATCCTTGGAAGCATTTGAAAGTCCATAGGTTAATTTATCTATAATGTCAGCAGAAGTGACGAAGATATTGTTACAGGAATCCTGCAGTATATTGTTCATGTTGATTATGATTTAGACTTGTCACGAGAGAGTACCCTTGTATCCCTAGATTAATGTACCTTTGATTCACTTTTCAACAAGTACCGTACCAAATCATCTCCTCGCCCTGTCTTCTCTTGTCTCACAGAAAGAATCTGTAGAGCTAGAAACTGGAAACTAAAACAGTGCCGTCAATAAGTACCCCCAATACAACACCCACTCACTGTCACAAACACATACTCACCCGCCCTCGCTGCCCACCACCGCAGCTGGCCAATAAACGGCTCTCCTTCTGCCTCTTGTTTTCTCTCTCTTCTCTCTTCGCTTCTTCGCGCGCTGCCTGGCTCTCTGTTTCTTTACAGTTTGTTTCCCTTATTGACCCGTGTGCTATGGTGACAGTTTTGAGTTCGTAGAATTCCTGGAAGTTTTGGTGGTTACAGTTTGTCCTAGTTAAAAACAACATCCAAATAGAAACTTTTGATTCTTTTGAATTATCACAATATACATCAATTGTTCAATTAATCAATCAATCAACCAATCAATTACATCCAATATGCTTAGACAATCAATCAGATCGATCGCTAGAATTAACAGATTCAACTCAATCAGAACTTATGCTGATGCCGTCAATACTGATATATTAAAATTATCTTTAGTATTACCTCATGAAGCTTTAATCAGTAGTAAAGCTGTTTCTCAAGTTAATATCCCAGCTGAATCCGGTGAAATGGGTATCTTAGCTAACCACGTTCCAGTTGTTGAACAATTGAAACCAGGTGTTGTTGAGATCATTGAATCTTCTGGTTCAACTAAATATTTCATCTCTGGTGGTTTTGCTTCTGTATTACCAACTTCTGAATTAAAAATTAACGCTATTGAAGCCTTCCCATTAGATGCATTCTCCTCCGAAAGAGTTAAATCCTTATTATCAGAAGCTCAAAAGAACTTAGCTTCAAGTGATGAATCCGTTGCTGCTGAAGCCGAAATTCAAGTTGAAGTTTTAGAAGCTTTACAAGCCGCTGTCAACTAGATTTTTTGAAAGAAAAATCTAAATAAAAAAACCAGAAAGAAAGAAAGAAAGAAAGAAGGAATACTATTAATGAACTATTTAGATATCAATCTCTCTTATATTTTTTTCCAATGATTACATGATGTTCGATATTATAGAAAAAAAATTACAATAAATGAATGATTTTATTTGATTTACAACCTATCTCTCACCAAACACCCAAATTTTTTCTATTTATTTATACAATAAAATAAACTAAATAAAGAAAAGAAATACATGAAAAAACAAATATACTATCATTACTATTGATTTAATGATAAGCACTCAGACTATGCTTGAAAAAAATAAAAAAATATTCGAAAATTAGAATTGACCCTAGTATAATGAAAGGAAGAAAGAGGTCGATGTGAACTCTCCCGTGAATTTCCCCTCTCATTTTCCCTCTCATTTTCTTGCCTTGGTTCCTTAGTCAACGTGATCAAAGTAATCTTGTAATCTTGTAATAATATTGAAAACCTACTAACACCGATATTTATCGCTAATTTACTAAAAACCACTTCAAATTTAATAAATATTATTATTATATGGAATATATAAGATTATGAACAAATTAAAACGCAAAGCACGCAAATTAAACGAATTTTGTTAGAGTAAAGACAAAAAAGACCTATTTGGTGAATCTAGTACAACAACCTTGAGCAGAAGTAGATTCAAATGCTAATCTTGAAGTACTATCAGTCTTTGACTTAATTTCTAAATTAGCAGCGGCTCTAGCTTCAGTAGTACTGAAATTATGAGATGGAGCAACATCTAAACCTGGATTTTCTAAGAAGAAATGTCTTGGTCTTAACATAAATGTAATTGGTTCAGCTGGCATAACTGGGAAATCTTCTGGAGCTGGGAAATGAGTAATACCGAAAGTATGGAAGAATAAAATATCAGTATCTTCAATTTCATCACTACCATCACCAATCCATTCTCTCATACCACGAACACCATCACCGGACCATTGTGGAACATGATCACCAGATGGGTATAATCTACCTTCTTGGTATTTAACAACGTTAACGGTGTTTGAAGCCCATGGAGCTCTCTTGGAAACCATTGAGTTTGGTTTAGCTAATAATGGTGGACATTGCATAGAAACTAATTTATATGATGATGGTTTACCAGAATAAGCATTGATTTTCTTTGGGTTGAAAATATCCCAAGTTCTACCAGTAGAAGACTCATAGTTAGTTAAAGAATCTTTAACAGTCTTGAAAGTAGTCTTCTTAGAGTAGAAACCATTACCGTACATGTTTTCATTAGAACCTAATGGATATGGAGAAGCTGAAGCATCACACATAGCAGCAGAGTTACCGTCACCATCAATTCTTGGGTGAATTCTAAGAGCGAATAAATGTTGATGGTTGTGGGCATTAACATCTGGGTAAACTCTAGTACCCCATGGACCAGCATCTTCATCGGCACCTAATGAGTAAGTGTTCAGTATACCAGTTAATTTAACATCTAATTTGATGGTACCATCTTGCATGAAGATCCAGTAAAGACAGTATTCATAGTTAGCAGCAGTGAAAATTTGAGAAATGATTAATTTGGTAGCTCTGGTAACAATAGAAGTAGCAAAGTTATCTCTGAAATCAGAGTGCTTGAAAAGGATACCTTCATCTTCTTCGTGAATACAAACAGCATGTTTAATAGTGATTGGATCACCAGATCTGTCGGCAAAATGAGCATCTAAGTAATGAATAACACCTTTACAATCACAACCTAATGCTAATGGATTGGTCATGTAACCAGCACCATATTCACCAATATCTAAAGCATGTTTTCTTTGATGTGGGAAATCTGGGGAACCATATGGAACAATCATTTCAGATAAGGATAATCTGTGGAAGATTGGTCTGACATTACCGTGATCGTTATAAGAGATATCAGATAAGACAATACCTTCTCTGTAGTTGAAACCAATGTGGAAGTTGAAGTTAGACCAAGTCATAACATTACCATCCATCTTGAATGAAACACCTTCTGGTTGAGTAACGTTAATTGGCTTAGCATCAGTTCTGAAACCACCGTATTTTTCATTGATATCCTTTTTGTTGAAGTTAGCATGTTTATGTTTTGAAACTGGTCTTCTTCTGTTTGGAATATCGATGTAAATAACCTTCTTTTCTTCGGTATCAACGATAGGACAGAAATCTAATGGATGAGAATATTGAGAATCATCTTCATCAGATCTGTAGTAGACTAAAGCTTGTTGTAATCTTCTACCAGCACCCCATCTTTCATCGTAACCAATAGTCCATGGATCACAGTAAACTTTCTGCATGTCACTAGCTGGGATACCAGAAATAACACATTGTTCAATAACTTTTGGATCTTTTCTAATGATATCTTCAGTAGCAACTAAATCTTCAACGGTTAAAATTGGTTGAACATCTTCAATTTGTCTGGTTTCTAAAACGGATAAAGAACCAATATCGACTAAACCTTCTTTAACACCTGGAACACCTTGTTCTAAGACAACATAGTAAGCTAATCTTGGTGGGAATTTACCACCTTTTTCTTTCCAATCTAAGAAAGCCTTCTTAGTTGGTTCTCTTAAAGTAACAGTGTTGAAAGAGATACTTTGACCAGCAAAGTGAGATGTAAGGGTGGAAGTAACAGCTTTGATTTCATCAACTGATAAAGGATCTAATGGATGAGCTGGTTTAGATGGTGGTGCAACTGAAGCAGTTGCTTGAGCAGCGACTTGAGATAATCTTTCCATTGTAATTAATTAGTAGATAACTTATATGGAACTCTTGATAAAGAAAGATATGAAGAAAAAGAATGAAGAGTAAGAATATAATTCAAAAGGATCTTTCAGTTATTTTATATATAATATTGTCATAAATCAATAATGAAAAGTCTTGGGTCAAAACTTCCCGAAACTGGTATAAATTTACGAACCCAGCCCTCCGATAAGATATGCTCGATTAGGCAATCGTTAGCACTCGCTGGTGCGTTTACCAATGGCAGTGGATTCCATTTCTTTTTTACTATTACAGTGCAGTGAATTCGGGTACATTAGGTTCCTGAGAGTGGTAATTGCTGACATATTCCATGTCAATACTATATACTTCATACTCAACTATATACAGATTAATCAAATTTAAACGAATACAAGATCTCTAGAGCCCGCTAAAATCACCATGGGAAAACACCTAAAAATAAAAAAATAAAAAATTGCCCTGCCCTAATCGCGCAGCGGATTTCTTCAATTAATGTCAGTTCATTGACTGGTTAATTTATCAAGTAAAGTAGTAAAAATCGAACCGGACCGACCAGTCTACGGTATTCTAAACGATTTTCAGGTTCCCCATGTCCCAGTATAATCCAAATACCTACCCACTACCCAGTTTCCCACTCACACAGCCAGCTTTCGAAGAATATACCCGACCGACATACAAAACACATCTCACAAATAGATAATTGAAGTAAAAATGAAAGAAGTCAAGAGTGCAATTTATTGCTTAATTGGGAACGCTCTAGCAAATACATTTCTCACCTCTAAGAGAATATATCGAAGCTTGGAATTTACCTTCCTAATTCTGACTTTCTCTTGACATTAGCTCATGTTTATCGTCATTTTGAAGTGGCTTGTTGTAACTGAATGATTTATCAGAATGCAAGATAATGTATTCGTCTTATTCATTGAATGTAAGACATCGCAAATTTGAAAATCTTACGATATCAACTGGGATTCGGAGAGTAGTGGTATTAATTCTCAAGGTTAATTAAACTTTTAGTCTCCGTTTGATCTATTTCCCCATTGGGAACTTCAAGCCGCCTTAAATCTATCATCGTCTTTCGACTGATAACGGTTTTTGCGACTTTGTAATATTGTTGTATGTACGGATAAGTAAACTTATTTATAACTGTTTGGTAACTGTAATTGACCTGAAGTGACTGTAACTTTGTCTGGGACAGTTGCTGATACCTCAAAACCTTGGAAGTATTGAGTTGATAGGGTTTCTTGAGTGAAATTGTCCAGTGTCTTATCTCATCTACAAATGTAAATTGAAAATTTAAATTGTAAAATAATTAATAAAGGAATAAATTGAAAACTATATACTGTATAAAAACTTCTATGTGGTACTTACAACTTACTCTTATCGATGTTTACTATTCTCACAGAGGTGTCAACACTTCCAATACCTAATAACAAGTCAGTTTTGTTACTACTAAAGGCTAATCTTGACACACGTTCACTTGGATTCAAATCCTTTCCGAGATCCATAACAAATTGGAATTCGTAATTTTGAGATGGATCAATCTTGTATATTTGAACATGTCCATTCTCAAAACCAACAGATATGATACAGGATCCATTGATCGAATATGGTACTGAACTCACTGCAGTGATTGAATCTGCTAATTTTATCGAACTTATCATATCTACATCATCGCTTTCATTCTTAGACCACAATTTCAAGGTCTTATCTCTTGATCCTGTGATGAACTTCTCAGAGTCAAGGTCTAATGGGAACCAACAGACATCCCAGACAATTCTGGAATGCGCTTTCTCTTGCATCTTGATCAATTTGAAACTATCCTCAGTTTCTCCTGTTTCTCTTGACCAAAGAGTAAACTTTCTATCTCTTGAAATACCAACTAAGTATTTATTATTTGGGGAGAATCTTACCCTTGTAATGGTTAAATCATGTCCAGCTAAAGGTACTTTATGTTGTTGCCAATTGTCAGTATTAAATATTCTAATAACTGCATGTTTAGCAACATTAGATCTACAAGCAGATGCAATCAGTTTCTTATCGGGTGACACATCAACAGATGTGATTTCAAAACCATGACCATACATTTTTTCAATTTCAGGCCACAAGGTATGTCTTTGCAAATGATCTTCCAAAGGTGGGGAGGTCAAAGCAGCCAAAGCAGAACTGGAGATATCACCAGCTACATCGTCTTCTTTATCTTCGTCATCATTCTCTTGAACATCATTTGCTTCTGTCTTTTCAGCAGTATCGAGTTCTGCTTTATTGGATAAACCTAATACAGGTAATGATGCACTCTCAGGCATTGCTTCAACATTCTCTGTTATACCACAAAATCTCTCCAATACTTGAGCAACAGCCTTTGGCTCGTCAAAGGATCTTATTATCTTTTCATCACCACCAGAAACAAATCTTGTATTAGATATAGGCGCAACACAGATCATATCATAACCGTGAATTTGAGGTCTTGCAAATTCATGCCAAGTTTTTATTGAATTATCATTGTTCTTAGTCCATTTGGAATACAATCTTGTTGTTTGATCTAATGATGTAGCTAATAAATAGTCCCCATTTTCAGCCCACGCTAAATCAGTAACATCTCTAGTGGGTCCATTAATCGATAATTGTTGAATATAATTGTCTTCCCCAATAACACTAGTCCAGCATCTGAATGAACCAGTCTTACCATTTGTTAAAATCCATTCGGATCCGATTTCCTTGTCAAAAATCCAAAGAGCTGACCAGAATCCACCAGATGCACCAGTAGCCGTTGAGGCACCTTTTATACTCAATTCACCTAATCTAACTTTACCAATCCAAATACCACTGATCATATCTGGTTCCCAGATCATAATAGATGTGTCTGCAGATGATGAAAGAAGCTTGAGCTCTGTTGGATGCCATTCTAGATCACTGATCCAATCATCATGTCCCATGATTATCGCATCAAAATTTATAGAACATTTGGTCTCGTTTATCTCAAACTTGTATTGTTTATTTGATAAGAGTCTTAATTTAGTTTTATCTTGATCAGAGTTGTCGATGAATTGTCCAAAAGCCAATTTCCAAACTCTGATATATCTGTCTTGAGAACCAGAAGCAATGAGATATTCTGCGCCATTCTTCTCTCTCTTAATTTCCTTGATTGCAATTGATCTAATCCAATCTTCATGACCTGGTAATATAGCAACTTGTTGTAACGCTTCCACCGCTTTAGATGCCTCATTTAAGATAAAAGAATAAGCATAAAGGTTGGTGTTAGTACCACCAATGAACACTACATATTCATTCTCCTCTATCTCTTGGAAATCAATTGACAATGGATAGAAACCAGCTTTGACACTGAAAGTTGAGAGTTCGGTAAATTGGTCGGACTCTTGATTGAGGAGCCAAATCTTGATTTTTCCTGAAGCATCTCCACTTATGAGTAATTTGTCATTAAGCACTGCTAGTACAGAAACACTAGCACTGTTTTCAGACATGCACTGAACTTGTTCAAATGGAACTTCTTCATTATCCTTATTGTATTTCCAAACTCTGATCGATTGATCTTCAGAGGAAGACACCAAAAGATCAGTACCTGGAAACCATTTCACATCAATAACGTTTCCGGTATGCCCTGTTAAAGTATGAATAACACCTTTATATTTACGTTCAGGATGTGTTGGTTCCCAAATTGAAATTGCATGCTTCGATCCATATGCTAATAATTTGAACTTAGGACAAAAATCTGAGACTCCTAATTCCCTATTACACCCTACGAATAAACCCTCTAAAGAAGCCATCTTGAATTCTGGTATATAACTATTTTTTCTCAATATTCTTGACTCTTCAAGTCCTTGTACCAAATATTTAAATGTTAAATGCCTGAGTTCAAGGCTCACTTAAATTTTTTTTTACTTGCATGCATGAAAAAATTATGAAAAACAAAAATTCAATATGACTAAAACCACAGCAGTATCATGCATAAGGAACTAAGTTTTGGAATATATACATAAATGTTAGTTACTTACTCTATATTACAGTCATGTCTTGGAGATAGTAAAGTCTCCTACTATATGCCATATATCTGGTGCATACGTCTTCACTTTTATTAGTGATTTCGGGGAAATACTGGCCCCTGGATATGATGATAAATAATCCGATTTGAAAAGCGAAGCTGTATCATTCATGAAAGTTGGTAACTCTTCAGCACCGATATTTTCATGTATATGTATTTCAGCTGACTCTAGCGTGGAATATCTATTGATGAGCTCACAAGAAATAGGCCAAGTTGGTTTTGAACTGGGTAAAAGTCCGAGATTGATATGGGAGATAGGATACAATAAACCCGTCTTCTGTTTAATCTCTTCAAATCTATCTATAGCTAGTTCATTACTTTCGTGGAATATAACTAACCTGATTTTTGGATCTGAGAACTTCTCCCAGTCAATGGATTCTCCTTCCCTTATCACCATATATGGGAACTTATTGGCTTCTGCACCTTTCATTATTCCAGCTATACTCCATGGATTTATCTCCCAACAAAACAATCTTTTTGCACCAATTTTGAGATAACTGAAAGTGAAATAACCGATACCACAGTAAAGATCAACTACCGCATTGTCTTTCAAATCTTGAAATGTATCCAGTATTCTCTTTTTTTCTTTAATATTACCTCTACTGAACATCGTATATTTTGGAGCCCATGTCTGATATATACCATTTTGAACTACATGACACCAGAAGCCTTCTTCCAAATCCGTATTTGTAGGGTTGATCAACCTTTGCTCATTAACACTAGGTCCAGTATCTCCGTATAGCGGCAGAAGATCACAAGGTGATCTCATTTCGTTGTCCTGTTTGATAATCGGTCTATTAATACATAAATGCGTGAAAGATGGGAAATGATAATCTAAAATAAATTTCAAGAACTTAGCTTTATCGTGCTTCTCAAAGAAGTCATTCCAACAAGAGCTATCAAAAGTGTTGAATGGTAAGAGAACCATTGGTGGGTACAAAGACCACCTTGTCGGTATACAACTGATCAACTGCTTTACTTTATCATTTTCGATTTCTATTTTTTCATTCTTCAAATACAAAAGAAATGAGTCCTTTATCTCTCTCTTTTTGGGCTCAAAATCCCCGCCTTCTTTATCTTCTTCTTCTATCAAAGTATGCTCTATATCTACCAGTAACTTTTCAAGATCGTCAACGTTCATACTGGCACTGAAATCTATAGGTAATCTAAAAGATCCGTCTTCTTTAGATCTCTCGATTTTACGAGATTTTGAAAGTAGCTGCTTACTTTCCAACAGTACTTTGACCTTTTTCACCAAAGCTGCATCTTTGAGCAGCACAACTACAGCCATTTCACTTTCTTCCTTTCTCCTGCAACCAATCCTTACTCCCTGTACCTGTGACCACACAGACACTCCCACTCATCTGATCTCTTTTGATAAATCACACTGGTTGAAAAGCCCATCAAAGTGAGAGATCAGGCTGTGCAATCAAAATTTAAACCTAAAAAGGAAATAACACCACACACCGTCCCGAAGCGGCAATGAGACAAAAGAGAAAGAAAAGCATTTGATTTTGTCTGTTTGACTAGAGGACTTCTTGGATACCGGAGGTATTTCTTTGTTATTTCTTGTTCTGTATTGGAGGTATAGATATATTCATTTACACTTACTCGTCAGTGCGTGCTTCTAGCAACCAGTCTACATAACGCTTTCTTAGTTTCACCTTTTTTCTTTCACATTCCATAACGTCTACTTATCAGACTCCAGAATTGCTAAGACTCCTCATAGATTGTTCCACAAATTACAATCAATCATATAATCAACATAATGGACGGACAGCAGCCTCAACAATATGCTTGTATGTATCAGACAATGCTATTCACCCAAATTACTGACTAATTTGGACTTTTCTTGAATTGATATACTAATTTTTTTCTTCCATTTCCCAGATCCTTTGGTGAACAACCAGGCCATACAGACTTACAACCTTCCAACAAATCAGCCGATAGTACACCAGCAACAACAACAGCAACTTTCGAAGAAGGACAAGAGACGCCAACAGATTTTTTCAAGATTAGCAAAGCTTGAAGAACAATTTTATAACGATAAAGATTTTTACTATAGAGAATCGCTAGTTCAATTACAGTATAAGCTCTCAACTTTACATTCTGGTGAGAATCCACCATATCTACAAAAAGTTAGAGATCTTGAAGAACAAAGAGATAACGAATTAATCAGACTTAGACTCTCAGAAGAGTATCAAGTGAAGTTCACCGAAGAACAATTCAAGCAAGAATACGAAAAAGCTGCCGAAGAGAAAGAACAAATATTGAACAGAATCAAAGAACGTTTACACGAAAGAATCTTAAAGAGAATAAAACAGTTGAATGCCGATAAAGTCTTAATGGAGAAATCACCTTACTCTGCACCAAGTCGTGGTGTAGGAACATCCACAAGATTCAGAGGTAGTGCTATTGATACGGGCAATGAGTCTCAAGATGGAACTAATGGTACAGGTTATACATCTGAATCCGCATCCTCATTATTCTTCCCAGGAGAACGTCGTTCTCGTCGTCAAACTGCCAAACGTTATGATCACAGTAACTTGAGTTTGAACCATAATGCAGATGATTCATATGAATCCGCTACAGGTACAGGTACACCCGGTGGTGGATCATTATCAAGTGGAGGTCACGCTAGGAAGAAGGCAAAGCATTCCGCAGGTCAGAGTAAGAATGATTCGTCCGCTGATGATGGATACTCTTCAGCAAGATATCTTACTGATAACCAGTCTTTGAACGAATTTCTTTATGGCTCCGAATTTGTCAGAAAGCAAGAGAAGGCAAATACCAGACTTTCTAACAAGAGTTATGTCCCATGTTCTGGTCTTAAACCTGAAGAGGTGAATGATGACTTGAACATTTTAAGAAACTCAATCTCCGCTATACAGAATCATAAAAAATCAGCAAAATGAATGTGATTTCCTGTTGAATTTGCAAAAAATTTCTTCTGGCCGCTTTTGTTTTCTAATTCGTTTTGAAATATTTCTATGTATACTACACTTTGTCACTATATATCACCCGTTCAATTTAACATTAATTATTTTTTTACATTAGTTTATTGTATCAGTAAATCTTATTACTTTTTTACTTTTTATATAAAAGCTTTGGTAATATACATAGCCTATTCCATATCTCCTGGATTATCAAAATCCGAATCCTCAAATTCAAATCTAATCCTCTTTGTACCAAAGAAAGGCCCTCTATGTTTCAGCTGATTTGCTGTATGATGTTTCGAATTTCTTCTCTTCATTGGAGAATAACGACCTGGTAACCTGTGTAATTTTCCAGAATCACATAGTTTTGCAATTGTAGTCATATGATCCCTAGCGTATTTAACATGTAATTCCACCCCACGAAGATGTAATAACTTTGAAACTAAGTATGTAGCATCCCAACTCTTCTTCCAACGGTCTTTTCTTCCCTTGCCATCATAATGAGCAATTTCCATGAAACTGAAATTTGAAATCTGAGGAACACCTTTGAATTGTCTCCTCATCAAACCCCAATTAACTTGATCTAATTCCTCAAGGTATTTAGACATATCAGGTTGGTAAGGGGATCCTGCTTCAATATCTAATTGTAACCATATTACCATATCAGAAGGTATACGAAAATTACCCGCGTGAAATAGTTCAATCAGTGCTTGTATTTCAGAGTAAACCATCCGACTCTTGTGTTTGATATCGATTAAAGCTTTCAAATACGACATTATGACTAATTCAACCATTGAATGCATTTCATACAATATGAACGGTTGTTCATCCTTCAGTTTGTCTATCAATTGTAAATATCCCATCTTACTATAAAGTGGAGTACGCTGTATCAAACCTTGAGTACCTTCTTCACTTTCATATCTTTCCAATAGAAACAGCAATAGTTTTTTAAAAGATGTGAAGTGATTGTTCTTACACAAAAGCTGTGTGAAATATAGGAGAGACACTTCATCGAGATGTTTTCCAGATTGAGTCTTTAATAAGTCCATTACATTGAGAAATCTGTTCACATCTCCTAACTCAGCATAGTAACACATTAACCGTTGCATAAAAGTTCTACTCAGTTGTACATCAGGAGCCATTTTATTTAACGATTGAAGTAGAGGCTCAATGGTATATACATCCTTCATATTTTCGTAAGACATGACTTTAGTATAGGCACTAACAACAGCTTCAGAGGATACCATTACCTTCAAGTCACTACAATAAGTTTCAAACCTATCGAGATTTCTTTCACTATAGCAATATATTAGAAATCCTATAGCTGCATAATGTCTTGACTTCAAAGGTAAACTACTTCTTAAAATAGATTTGTAAAAAATTGTTAACATCTCAAGAGTAACTTCATCATGTTTATGATGATAGGTCATGTTATCAAAACAAGTCTTTGCTACCCAATGACTAGAGAAATTGTCTAAGAGACTTATAATAGCAGTGGGATTAATACGAGAGTAATCATAAAATGCATTTGTAGAACTCAAATAAATCACTAATACATCGTTTATTAATTCTCTTATTCTCGATGGTTCTATTACAAATCCGGCTTTTGAAGCTGCTAATAATTCATCAAGTGCTTTTCTTAATCTCCTAGTCAAATGATGAGACATTGAAAGTCGTGTAAAGGAAGTCGTATAAGATTGTTCTCCATTTGTTCTGTATAATTGTCCTGGTTCCTTCTTGTGAATAGTCTCTGACTCCAATTCATACCCATCTTCTTGATCACTTTCCTTATTTTCTTCAATTGAATAATCTTTATCAAGTGGTATAGATTTTTTCTTCCAATTTTCTTCAATTTCATTTCCCATATAATCTTCCAAAGATATATATTCAGAACTCTCAATTCCCTTTGTGATCTCTTCAATCAGTAAATCTATCCTTTTTTTTTCATTTTCCCTTCTAATGTTTATCTGAACAGCAGTCTCATCACCTTCTATATAATCTTTATTTATGAAATCCAACCACATAACATTAAAATTTGGTTTTGATATTTCTTTCATTTGAACTGGTTTCTTTTGAAGGTATGCTTCAAGATTCCCTGATATTTCGTTTGTAAGATGATTGCTAGGACGAAGACCACTTGGTGCACTCAGCTTATGGAATTCAGGTCGGTTATATTGATATCTTATATTTCTATATCGACTGACTTTATTCATGGAATAACGATTTCCAGATCCTCTACCAAGTGGGTTTGCATATTTGAATCCATTGTCCCGTAGATTCCTCAATCTACTTGATTTCTTCAAATCCAATACGGCAAAACGTTTTTGAATCAAATCTTGAATGTACAGACGCGTGCGTATTTCTGGTCTTATGTTGTCTCTATGGGTATTATAAGTATTACCAGATCGTATATTTTCATTCTCAATCGGTTTTTGATGGCCTTCTACTCTAGTGCTATTGAATCGCAGCACTCGCAGAGATAGTGAGGGCACCCCACTTACTCTCCTCACCAATGGCATTGAATATTATTACCTAATAAAGCTAATAGTCAGATTTATGGCTCCGATCAATGTCAAGACTGGGATCAAATAACCCTGCAACATTCTATCTTTCAATTTAGCAAAAGCTAACATGCTGCAAAAAAAAGTGGGGTAGCTCCTCATCTTCCTCGCTTCCCTTGGCTGGGGGGATAATTTCAAGGCGGTGTTTAAAAGTTTTATGTCCGAATTTCACTGCCATTTAACTCTATTAGATAGTAAAATACAGGTATATATATATACAAATATGCACAGGATGGTGGGATATATCAGAATTCACTATGACTTGCAAAGAAACCCATATCTTCTTTGCTCAGAGGTAATTTGAATTGTAAAGCTTTGGCTGGTTTATTTTGCTTTCTCAAGAAATCGTATATGAGAAGTTCAGGAAACCCTATTTTATATTCCTCAGAGTCTACAGCACCAGATCTTACTATATTCTTAGCAATATAACCAGCAGCTTTTGGGTATCCAAACACTGTGAATGATTCCACCAATAGTTTTGCAGATTCAACGTCGATTGCAAAATCATAATCGTCAATCATCATTTCTACAAGACTTGAAAAAAGATTCATATCTCCAATAGAGGCAGCATATTGAATCATAAGACATAAAGTATAACGATCTGGTTCAATATGACATGCATCTATGTATGATAGAAGATCGTATGAATTCAAGAGTCCAAAACTTGAAGCTAGTACAAGATTCAAATCTTGACTTCCAACTTCAAGGTTGTCTTCAATAAGATGAATCAATCGTACGTATCTATCACTTGGTGGAGTTATCACGATCCATCTATATATGTCATTAGCAGTCAATGGAATATCTTGATTCACCATAGTTTGATATAGGTTATTGAATGCATTCACTAACTCGGGGGTCAGACTTGTTGATAGATCTCCGTCAATCTCATTGAGATCAATGTGATTCAATACTTTTTCTAATGAATTTATTTCGATATCGTTAATACAGATAGGATTCAATTTATCTATCGTTGCGAATAAATCGGGTAAATTATCTATCGTCAATACATATGACTCAGTATTGGATATATCAGTTATAAGTAATTTTTCACGTGCTAGAAGTTTTGATTTTGAGTCTGTGAGTAAATGATGACGTTGTAATAATTTTTCTTTTGTATTCGTTATGTTCTCTGTGATAATATGATCATACACGAAATCCTTCAATTTATCCTGTTTGATAGCCTCATCTACTGCATACCCTTCGGGAAGAATCAAAGAAAGTGGTAATGTCTTATGATATGCTTGAAGTCTTTCTTGAAGTTTGACATTGAAAGATTGCAAATTAGACGAAGGACTGAAATAATTGATTATATACTGTAAGCGGTCCGGTTTGAATTCAGTTTCATCCCATAGACTCCGCCATGTTTTCCCAGTAGATGTTCTCTTAGCCCTTAGGGCCAACGTATAATTATTGTACATATGTTCACTTGGTGAACCTTCTTCACTATCACCTGGAGTTAATTTATAATTCCATTGCTCCAATTGTTCTTTGGTTATTGTAATATCCTTTATTCTTTTCATAGGTTCACCACTCTTGGCAGCACCCATGAAGTTTCTCAAGACCAGTTGTCTTACCGATGCCTTATGATCTATAGGGTACGGTATCTCCAATGATTTATATCTCTTTGTAGAAGAAGGTGAAGAGTAACATCTCTTTACAGCGGTAAATGAGTTTAAAATCGTCACAAGGGACTCTACCTTTCTCTTCATTGTGCCACTGGGTATTCTACAGGTTAATCTCCAGACTATACTACCGTTTATTCTCTGTCTATACTCCAGGTAGCAACAATCACACCTTCATTACATCTTCATAAAACCTTAAAAACCCACCAAAAGCGAAAAAATTCTAATGAAGAAAAGCGTCGCTGAAACATCGATAGACGCGGAAGTTTTGAGTAATCGACGCTAGATTGAGATTATGTGGTAGATTTGAGAGATTTGGGCATGCATCTGTTTATTATTTACCATTATCAGATCTGGGCTTTGAAGGGTATATCTATTATACATTACAGGTGTATATATTCAATATACCAAGGTCCAAACTACAATAACTGTTGTGTTGAGGTGGTAACAGCTATCGCACCCTTCGCAACCATTGGATAAAGTGTTGTCTTATCATATATCCTTTATTTCAAATTGATTTTTTTTCTCCATTTTTCTTGGGATTTTGACTATCAAGCAGGGTTTCATAAATTTTATCAAATAAAACGGGTATACACAACTGACTAATTCAAGACTGTCCGTTCATTTAATAAGCCAACTTAATTCACCAGTTTGTCATTGTACATATAAATATAGATAACCTGCTTTTTTTGTTTTGTTTTGTTTTCGTTCTTATAATCTCCTTGTTTTTTTTTACTTCAATTCATTCGTTAATTTATTTATTCATTTTACACTGATTCAATATGAGAGTGTTACCATCACATAATTACGGTAATCCATTTTCGACGACGGGAAATAATAATAATAAGGGACAATCAAGATGGTTACCAAAACATTCATTTTCAATAAGAGATCTTAGTATAAGATCTATATTTAATTTACTCAATGTTAAGATACGAGTACATAGAAGAATTACTGTGATACGGGTATGGATGGTATTAATCTTTCTATTTATCATAGCTGGTACGATTGTGAATAATATACGGGCTAAGAATCTCATGACATATGAAGAATTAATGGAATTACCATTTGAGAAAAGGTATTCTAATAAAGCATTGAATAAACTTCCAATGTCCAAAAGACCAATTTCTTCAGAGATAGATTCAGTATTTCAATATGGATGTAGAGAACCGGATTCTAGTCTTACACCAAGGATGAATGCAGCTTTTGTTGTATTAGCGAGAAATTCAGAAATTGATGGAGTAATATCATCAATGAAATCATTAGAGAGACATTTTAATCAATGGTATAATTATCCTTGGATTTTTTTAAATAATGAAAAATTTACGAAAGAATTTAAGAAAAGAGTTGCAGAAGTTAGTAGTGGAGGAGTTAAATTTGGGTTTATACCCAGAGATAGATGGGATTTCCCCGATGAGACTGAAAATCCAATTGAATTTAAAGAATCAATTGAAAATCAAGGAGATAGAGAAATTATGTATGGTAGTATGCCATCATATCATAAGATGTGTAGATTTTATTCAGGATATTTTTTTAAACATCCATTAGTATCAAGATTAGAATATTATTGGAGAGTTGAACCAGATGTTGAATTTTATTGTGATTTAACATATGATCCATTTTATGAAATGAATATTAGAGGTAAAGTATATGGATTTACAATAATGATTAAAGAATTATTGAATACAGTTCCAAATCTTTTCAGATATACAAAGACTTTTATTAAGACTAATAATATTGAAATACCTGATTCATTTGAATTATTTGAAAAAAATTACAAGATTTATAAAAGTCGAAAGGGTAATGAAAAATTTTATGCAGATATAAGTAATAAAGAAGATTTTTTCAGAAAAGTTGAAACCAGAACACCAATGAATAGAGTTTTTAAATTGGTTAATGAACAGGATAATGAATCTGTGTTGGATAAATTAGATCAAAATTCGATTGATTCTTTAGTTGATCATAGTAATAAAAGAGGGATATTATCAATTAAGAAGGATAGATATGATGGTAAAGATTATAATCTATGTCATTTTTGGTCAAATTTTGAAATAGCAAGAACAGATTTATTTAGATCTGTTGAATATGAACAATATTTTGAATATTTAGAAAATTCAAAAGGTTTTTACAAAGAAAGATGGGGTGATGCACCAATTCATTCATTAGCTGCAGGAATGTTCTTGAATATATCACAAATCCATTATTTTAGAGATATTGGATACAAGCATTCTACATTAGCACATTGTCCATCAAATCATCCAATAAATCAATTACCATACAAGGAGAGTCCTAAATATAAGAAACAATATAATGAAAAAGAAGAAAATTATTGGTTAAATTATGATAAACCCATGATGGAAAATTCTATAAATGGAGTTGGATGTAGATGTAGATGTCCAACTGATGAAAAAGAAGATATTGAAGATTCAGGAGGTAGTTGTATATCATTATGGAGTAAATTAACCGATGATAATAGAGAACCTATAAGGTTTTTAGATATTGATAGAATTGAATTAAGGTCATTACAAATTTATGAAAATTATTTAATTGAACATAAAGGTGATGGAAGTGATTGGAAATTAACAAAAGAACAAATTAAAGAATTAGAAAATTTAACCATTGCCATTGATTAGTTTATGTAAGTAAGTAAGTAAATAAAGTAAACGTAATAGATTAGATTAATTAAGTAAGCAACTCACATGAAATTACGAGCTCGGAAACAAGAATTAAGAGGGACTATATAATAAACTTGAAACTTGATTACTTAACTCAAAGGACCAAATAACATATTTACTACTTGTTCGTATATAATAAATAAGGCCAGATATACAACAACAATTTAAAATATATTAAATACGACAGACAGACAGAGTGATGATGAGATGATATGAGATATTATTATATTTGAATATTTGTCCCGAGGTATAGGTTATTGTTTAGATTAGTTCAATTGTTGCGTGATTGTAATAAATTAACCCCGATTGGGTATACCTAGGTATATGTTACTTCCACGTTACCATATATCAATCAGTTAATTCATACATAGTAAGCCAGTAAGCCAGTCAGTCGGTCGACTTCCGATACTTCATAATATATAAAAGAGTGTAAATGAGTGAGTTATAAGTAGTGAACCGAGAAATTACAGGACAAAGAGAACGAACAATGAGCCAAAAACACCGGCTTTTCTAATAAACCTAATTAGGTATAAAAAAAGGCCATTCGTAAATTTCAATATACAATTAATTGGGGATAAATTAGATACATTGACTGATTTTGTGATTAATAGAAGGAAGGGGACTAAGTAATGATTTATGTGAAAGCCCAGAATGGTAATAAGAGTGGGCGATTTTCCATAAAAAAGCACCCCAATGAGGAAATAAATATCTCGCAATTGAAAATTTCGCACTATTAGTTGATGAGTTGTTTGTTAGTTGTTTAACTTTTATTTTATTCTAATAGAATACTTGTTCAATTGCTAAGCTAGCATGTGATTATGGTAAAGACAAATGAAATGGAATGTACCCTTAATACTTGACAAAGTCCAATAGAGTACTTAAAATTTCATGTATAGCTGTTATAATATTACATTCTTGTATTATTATTATTGTAACTACGTAGTATCCATGTGATGTGATGTTTTGTTTATTAAAATTTTTTTTCATAATAATAATAAAATTCTCATCCGAGATTATGTATGTATCTAATGCGGTGAGTGGGCGAAGTTAGGTACGATTGAGTATGGAAGGATTGATTTATTTACATATGTTATATATATATGTTGTATATATACTACATACTATAACAGGGCGATATATGTATGTAATACTAAAAGGACCAAATTACGAGAGTTTAAACTAATTTTCGTTAGTAAATGTATAATTTCAAGTCCGCGATTTACTTACTTGCTTTGGTAAAACAATACTACTAATTAGCCAGGGGGACAGTTTTTATAAAGAGAGCAAGTTTAACGAGTAAGGAGTAATTGCGGTCGTAAAACTGATGGAATCACTGGTTATTGAACAACAAACAGCATAACAAACAGGGCTTTCAATTTTTATTTATGTCGTGTCGAGGCGTCAGGTGATGCAAAGTAGCGTCTAGGAGCGTTTGTTTAAACAATAAGGAGTATTACGAGGTGCATTACAATTCAGCGTGAGGTTGCAAAAAGCTGTGGGCGTGACACGCCCTTATAAGTATGGGAATTGTAAGTGGTGGCGGTGGTGGTAAGGTCTTATGGGCATAGTGTTAATGTATATATCTATTTGATCTGATTGAATATATAATACACTTAGATATATACAATTTAGTTATATTAACAAACTAATATAACTAAATTAACTAGTTAAATCCGTGAATTAGTAAACTAAATCAATAAATCCAAGCGGTAAAAAAACATAGATTGATACGAAGATGATTATTTAATTTAGTCTAAGCTAATCACAAGAACCCATATACATGCTAAATTACTTAAGTTATGAATCAGACTAATGTTATGTATTTCAACTAAATCAGCCGAATGGTTTACTGATACTTTGTGTCGTAACTTGTTTTATTATTAGAATATAACTTATTCTCCTCTAAGGGCTGTTGTTTACGTCAATTCAACTGCTTGCTTTTAAATCAACCTACATTTTTTTTTATTAATTAATTATTTTGTTTTCTGTATTCTTTACAACAATTCAGTTCAGTTATACAACTAAATTCACTCATTCTAATACTTGATAATCACCAAGTGTCTTAGATCATCTTATGCAAAGATATTTCAATACTCGGTTTATATGTCGGCACTTATGCATTCTAATGTTCCGACTTCTAGTTGACATATTTTATTATATATATATATATATATATATATATATATATATATATATATATACTTATTTGATATATATATACTGTAAGACTATTACCGATATATGCCATCACATCCCATATACCATACCATACCATACTATACTATACTATACTATACTATCATATATACCATACACCCACTAACAACTAACAACTAACAACTAATGCTTAAAATCGCCGCGCAAGGAGGTTTTGAATCGCTAAACAATATTTAATCTTTGCAACATAACAAAGATGCAATATTCAACGGGGATAATTTAATATGCAATTATGCACAATAACAACCCATCGATGCATTTAAAAGGGATCCAAGAGGCAACATGAAATTCACCAATAGCTAATTATTCTGGTTGGTTGGTTGGTTGGTTATTTGTTATTATTCAAAGTTGATTACCATATAACCACTATACTGTAATTGACAACCTGACTCATTCATTAAACATCTTGTTTATCGAGGGGACCAATTTAACTTATTCAGTTATATAATACTATGTTACAATTAAGATCTTTCCCAGCCTAGATTAGTAGATTAGTGTAATTGATATCATTTAGTATCATTGAATACATTGAAACGTATACACTATTAGTATACACTATGTATGTATGTATGTATGTATGTATGTATGTATGTATGTATGTATGTATGTATGTATGTATGTATGTATGACAATTATAATTTTCTCTTGTTTGCATAATTCGCCAAAAAAGATGAATTACAAACAAGTAAGTTGTCCATCATTTTCTTTTACATTCCCACTTCCGATGAGTTTCCGAGTTTGTAAAAGTATTCTTTCCCTTTTACTTTACTGTGTATGTACATCCAAATACCATGTAGTGTGTATAACTTATAAAAAGAAAATTTTAATGCTGGTACATTTCTTTATTAGGATTTAATTGGGCAAAGAACTCAGTTTAGGGCTTGAATTGCACTTGTTAAAATTTTTGCAGATGAAATTATATTTATTATCAATTTGTCCCTTGCACCGTTTGTACTTACTTGCCATGCATGATACGGGACTATTAGAGTAATTTAGTAATAATAACACAACAAACAAAGTAAAGTAAAATAAAATAAAATAAATAAACTTATATAAGAATTAAATTCACCTTTTTTGTTTTTCTTTATTATGAAAAAGTGATCCACATTTTCATGCATATTTCCATCAATTATAACAATAATAGTATAATAAAATTAATATAAATCCTACCATTATCCTGTAAAATTGGTTTTAATACCTGATTTTTGTTATATTATTTCATTTCTATTCTATTCTATTCATTTCTATTCTCCATTATTAATTCACCCATTTTCATATAATTTATCTAACTTGGTTTATTCGTTTATTTTATTTTTGGATTTTCCTATTTCCTATTATTCATCTTTTTAGTTTGTTTATTTCATTTCAGTCATTTATACATTACATTATACTTTTTTAGTTTCATTCTTCCACTCCACTCCACTCCACTTTTTCAAAAGCTATTATAACCCCAACCGACAACTCAATCAAAATTTATAGATTGTATACATCAACTTTTACAATAATTATTCAGGGGAGCAATTTACCATACCAATTTACCAATCACCTGTGGGTTTAAACAAAACTAACACAACTTACTTTTTTATTTTTAATTACTAGTATCCTTTTTTTTTTCTTTTATTTATTAGTTTTTTTGTTACTTCATTGGTATAATTCAAAGTTTTGGGATAACTTTGCTTTGCTTTGTTTAAATAAATAAATAAATAATAATTTTTTTTTTCTTGTATTTTGCGGGAATGATAAATCCTGAAAATACAACAAGGCTTCAGCGGAAGCAATCTATAGAACATATTCATAATCATACACATACATCAATTGAAAAAAAAAGAAAAAGAAAGAAGACTACTAGTAGTTTTATTGAAGATCAATTACCAAAACTCAACTCAATCAAGGGACAAGAACCACCAGAACAAACAGGAAGTCAATTGAATATTTCAATACCTGATAATGAACTTATACCAAAATCAGCTTCATTAACACCTATTAATTCAACATCAACTTTAGAATCAAGTTCAAGTTCAAGTTCTGGTTCCGCCAATTCAGGTCAGAATTCTGGTACTAATTCAAATTCTGGTTCACCTACTAATGGCGGTAATCGTATGTCAATTAATTCTTTATTATTACAACCTACAGATTTACAACGGATTACAAATTCAATTACAACAACAAATCCAATAATAGTTAAAAGAGAAGAATTAAATAATAATAATTTATTAAAATCAAATGAACAATCTCCAGAACAATTATCACAACAATCAGAGGAGTCAGTTGATGACAATGATGTAGATGAAGAAAATGAAAATGAAAATGAAAATGAAGAAAATAAATTAAAATGTGATTTTTGTTTTGCAACATATTCACGTAAAGATAGATTAAAAGCTCATATTAGGGATAAACATTCAGGATTACAATTAAGATTTAATTGTCCCGAAACAAATTGTGATAAATTTTTTAAATCAATGGGAGATTTAAGAAGACATCGTAATAAACATAGTGATTTATTTAAATGTTTTGAATGTAATAAAAAATTTGATAGAAAGGAAAGATATAAATCACATATTAAAAATTGTCAAGGTGTTGATAGAGATTCATTTAGTATATCACCAATTTTTGGAAGTATTATGAAACCAATTCATGAATTAAATAAAGTTATATTTATTAAAAAATATAAATCAATTAAAGTATTTTATGGAGAATTTGTACATGGGTTCAAATTTTGTTATCAAGATGGTACTTCAATGATTATAGGTATGCCAAATCCAAATTGTTTAGTTTATGAATTTTTCATTATGCCACAAGAAACCATAGTTGGTATATGTATACAATCAAGTTTTAAAATTGAAATATTACAATTTATAATGAGTAGTGGTAGAAGAAGTGATTTAATAGGTACAAGAAGAATTGAAAATTTAATAGATTGTTTTATACAAGAATCAAGAGATTTTGTTGGTTTTGCATTTGATATTAATCCAGTTGATTTTGGTCTTAATTGTTTAGCATGTATTTCCATTATGAAATCTCAATTTAGAATTGAAACTGATCCATTGGTACAATCAATACCAATAAGAGAAAATGATAAAAAATTATCATCAATTAATACAAGTCCACAATCACCTAATATTACAACTAGTAATACCACTGGTAATACCACTGGTAATACAACAAGTGGTAGTATTAGTAGTATTAGTAGTAGTAGTATGAGTATTAG
Organism: Wenyingozyma ramenticola; assembly: GCA_024271885.1. Lineage (NCBI taxonomy): Eukaryota > Fungi > Ascomycota > Pichiomycetes > Pichiales > Pichiaceae > Wenyingozyma > Wenyingozyma ramenticola. Next base: position 374,226 of record JANBXF010000002.1, read on the forward strand.
TAATACTAGTACTCCAACGACTAGTACCTTCAATACAATGAGTTTAACTAGTAGTAACAATAATAACAACAACAACACAACAAACTCCCCAATAAGGTTACCAAAACTTTTATGTTCATCATATTATGGGAATCAAACAAGAGGTACATATACAAAATGTTTACTTTATAATAATTCACAAGTATCAATGATTAGAATAACATATGGGAATTCATTAGAAGGAATTGAATTATTTTTAAGAAATGGAGAATATTTAATGGATAAATTTGGTAGGAATTTAATAGAAAATCCAAGTTCAGTTAGTGCAAGTATAACATTTGATCCAAATGAATATATTGCAGGATTAATTGTTTATTCAAATGAATGGATAAATGGAATTCAATTTGTTTTTAATTCAGGTAGAGTAAGTTCAATTGTTGGGAATGTAAGTGAATCAGATAGGATTAAAGGTGGAAAGGCATTTTTAGCACCTGAAGGTATGAGATTTGTTGGTTTAGAAGGATTTGTATGTCAATGGATAAATAGAACAAGATTTTTATTTGCACCATTTGATACCAGTATTAGTTAATTAATTAAAGAAACACAATAATTTTGAAAAGATCAAAAGATCAAAAAATCAAAGAAAGCCGGCGGCATAGTTATAAGTTTATATTGATATAATAAAATTTATAAGTTAAATTAATTTATCTGTATTTTTAGTATTAATCCATGATTTGAAAGTAAAACTGGGTGTAAAAAAAAAACATAAAAAAAATTTAGTCAGACCAGTTCATGTATTGGTCATACATAGTTGACGAGATTTGAAATTTATCAGATTCAGTAGTTAGTTAATTTTTTGAAGTAGTGGTACTTGTGTCTTGTTTTTTTCAATAAGTGATAGGAAGTAGGTAACTAACTAACTGAGTAACTAACAAATAACGAACAAAACAAAACAAAACAAAGATAACTGATCTTTATCTTGTAGTTTAGCACAAATTGCGTACTGTACTTAATATGCTTAGCCGATTGATTTTATTATCTGAGATTTACTAGTGAGCTTAGTTAGTGAGTGAGTGAGTGAGTGACTGCATTTGAAAATTTAAAAATTGAGTTGGTAGTTTGTAGTAGTTGGTAATAGCATATAGTGATGTATATATATATATATATATATATATATGGATAACTAAATATAGATACTGTATGTAATAATAGAAGACAGCAGCCACTCACTTCCACTTCACTTATTCATCGGAGAAAAAGAGGCGGGCGGAAAAAGGGAAAATCAGTCAGGGAATTAAGGGAAATTAAGGGAAATTAAGGAGGGAGATTAAGGAGTGTACATAGATAGATTAATTCTCCGTTGAAGCTAGGTAGTAGTTATTGAGTAATTGAGTAGTAGGTAGTTTATATAAGGGATTATTAATAACTGACAGGATAAATAAGGCCCATCGGTTGTATAAAGGTACTAAAAAAAACATGAGCTGAATAAGATATTTATATAAACTCCATTTGCCGCGTAGAAAAATTTACGATGGAACTAAAAACTGTATGGATAATCAATTTGAATGTATCAATTGTATTAAACTGAAACTGAAACCCGTTACCACATAATTGCACACAATTAATAACTCAATTGTATGAAAAATTATTACATTTTACAGATTGTAATCAATGCATTTGTCAATTGAAGGATATATGGCGCGCGCGACAATTACATGTAACTCTTACTATTCTATTCTATTCTATTCTATTCTCATTGTATCACAATGAGCACAATGCGTATACTACTCTACTCTACTCTACTATACGACAGTGAGCAAATGGTTTCACAACAATGAAAATGGTAAGGCTAAGGCTGACGCCAGTCAATGGTTTGTCAATGTCAACACAACTGGTACTTCGGGAATTTTCCTATTTAGGATGGTTCTTTTATTTACTTGTTTATCATATCATTCTTAGTGGGTTATTTTATTTTACTGATTTACAGTGAGTGACTGGTTTGGCAATCGACGCGGAATGGGTCTGTGGTTATTTTACTGAATTGTAATGTAAGAGTATGTATGGTAAGTGGATGAGTTAGTGGTCAGTTAGTGAGTGACTAGAGGGATTCTAACTGGCAATTCGTGTAACGGATGACTGACTGGTCTTGGAGAATGTGACTTGAGGTAAGTTGATTGATTGGTTTAGAATTTTTACTAAAACTGATCTTCAATTTAATTGATTGGACGAATTTGATTACTTTTTACTTTTTACTTTTATTCCAGCTGATCCTACTGATCCTACTGATCCTAATTGAGGAATTATTGTTCCTGTTGTAGCATACCCCCTTGATTGAATCAGTTATTTGTAAAAGAATGAATAGATAGATGAAAAATAACCGAGGCAAAAACTAATACATATATTAAATTCTTTGTTTTATTCCATTATACCACTTTTAAATCATTCAATGAATCGGTCTATTGTCTTATTATAATAACCAGAGTAAACTAGTATATGCTGGTATGAAATAATAGTGAATAAACTATGAACTGCGCTTAGCCATACCGATGATCCTAAATCCCTGTTCTAGTGCGCGATATAAAATTTGAAGTTGCCATACATCCCTTGTTTTTCTCTTATAGTTGAAAATAACAGATTGTTTTCAGATTGTTTTCTTCCCTGATATTTATTTTCTCTTTAGTAGTTTTAGACACTTATACTGTCTTACAACCATGCTTATTGATTCAACTAACCCTTTTACACTACTCAGACTCACTTAAATCGATATAAGTTTGAATAAAATAAGTTGAGAATAAATAATAGTTTAAATCGAATATAAGTATATGAATAATGGTTAATCGATGAAAATCACGTATTTATAATCAAATAAAAATTTTACATTTTTTCCATAAACAAGGTAAGTTATATATACTCTGAATACCCAGTTACCTCAATGCATTCTTACAACTGTTAAATTGCATTTATATACATGAAACATGGAGGTTATTAAGAGAAGAAGATATCAACTGATACCTCATTTTCATCAACTTAATTATACCTCTTCTTTCAAAAGGTTTGTTATTTAACTAGAAACAATGGATTCAGTCAATTACACTTGATATCACATTGAGTTAATTATGAGCATTTACAGCAAAAAAAAAATCATCATCAAACGAGAACTAGGACATGACTTATACTAACAAACAAAGGTAATACATCAAAAAGTGGAAAAAACAACAACAAAAAAGATGGTTCAGTTGAACACAACGCAACAATAACCAATTCTTACTGAATAATGAATTGATGAAAGAATATCAGATAGTTGTAAATATTTTCCCCTTTCTTAGTTTAAAAAAGTCAAGTTATGTTATTCCATTGGACAGGGACAATGCATTGATTGAAATTCATCCAATAAGGAAATAGTAGTTCAATATAAAAAAAGTACAAACAACGAGAAGTCAATATTGTTACCAGTTGGTATTAAGTTACACTTTTGAAAGATAGTTTATCAGGTGTTAGGTTAATCAAACTAGTGACTACCCCAATTTATTCACTGGAAGCTGATCAAAATTTGGTTGTACGATTGAGATGAGAAATTCCAAAGAGGACAGACAACAAAGGGATCAGCATTAGCGAATAAGGACACGTTGATGGTTTCTATAACCTATACTTGTCACTACTGGAATCAATAACCAAATAAAACAATTGAAGTTCTGATAATAAATGTATATGCAGAAAGAGACACTTAATCAAGGAACAACAAAAAAATCCCGACTTCAATTTTCAAAGGTTTTTGAAAAAGCGTCCATATTGATTGAACACATGACTGCTTATTTATTTATTTATTTATTATCATACCAATAGTGACAGGCAGTACTTACAAGGGATGTATGTGCCTATCATTACTGATCAACTTATAACTCAATTCTTGTGATACATACACACATTATTACTGTCTACATATGAAATCAAATATTAAAGGAGAATAAAATTTAAAATATTCAAAATTGAGGGAAAAGGAGTAAGTTTCAAGTAAGGTATGTGTATCAAGAGATCAAGAGAAACAACTCTCATTGTGTTCATTATCACCATAGTTTCTTACAACTACTGGAAACCCCTCATTAGATGTCATATCTCCATCTGATTTCCACCCAATTTTGGCAATTCCATTGATCGTACACGGACAACCCCCAATTGGTGTTTGTTCTTACCCAACTCCTAGACATTTCACATAAAAAAAATAACATTACAAAATGTATATGAAACTGCCAAGAGTACTACTGAGTAATATGCGATTTCAATTGTTGTTTTAAAAACAATTACCAATTATTCGACATTATTCTCACATTTCATTGTGTCCTTGTATACTTATTCATAAACTGATACTTCAAAAAATATACATTAGAATTCTCAACAATATAATTTTTTTTTTTTTTTTTTTCAGTTTTGTCAATTGTCATTTAAAAGTTGTTAGTTATTCTTCTTTTCATCTCTATCAAATAAGCTTTTTACTAAAATTGTGGAAAAATTCTTTGAATCCTTTGTTTAAGGTGATCCCACAACCCTGTGAGCAAGATAATGAAGAAGTTTTATAAACAGTGCAATTCAACAACCCCTTTCACATCATTCAATTCAAAGATTTCCTGCCAATACACCCATCTAAACCCACAACTGACCATTGTCAACTCTCTCTTCTTAGTCTCTTTAGTAAAAAAGGTTATAATTTTAGAAGAATCTTTTTTTCGAGCGTCGATCGTCTTGATTAAAAATAATCCGTGCACCTTTTGTTTGTTAGATAAACTAAATAAGTAGTATAAATAGACAGATAGATAATAATAATAATAATAATAATAAAATAAACGGGTTTGCCCCTCCACTCACAAATGCGTGAAGTGAATTTTTAGCTTGGTAGTAATTAGCTTAGCTTAGGTTTTTAATTTTCAATATTGTATAACATATATATATATTTTTTTTAATATTAGTTGATTTCATTTCATTTCATTTCATTTCATTCAGCGGGGTTTGTTTGTCTGATACATACACGGATATATATATACTCAAATCATCCACTTGGAATCAAGGTATCTTATTCATTCATTTCATTATAAACAGATCTTCCTTTATTCAGTACCCTTTTATTTCCACCTTTTTACTTCTTGCTTGCACTTACCTTTTCTAAAACGCGTTGGTTTCCACTTGCTTTCAACTTGATTGTATACCACAAAGAAGGATTTCCGATATCAACTGACTCTGTTTCAATTACCTTTTAAAATTATTCAATAATTACGAACGCGGTTTTAATTAACCGGTACGTACCCACTTCCCTTTGAAAATGGCATCTAGATCAACTGGTTCATTACAACAACAACATGCTGAATTCTTAGCTGATGAATATAAATTCCACAACCCATATAATCAAACATCGGTTGATATTTACGATGATAATCAATCTTCAATTCACAAAGCTGGTCTTCGTGAGACTAAAATATCTTCACAAATAACTCAAAAGAAAAAATATAGACCTAAAACAGGATTGTTTAAAGTTCCTGGTTTGGCATCGAATGATAATACTAGTATTTATTCTTCTGGAATTTCATCATATGCTTCAAATTCAGTCCCCAGTCTTGGTGGTGGTGGTGGTGGTGGTAACAACAATGTTACTTACACTGATTCAAATGATCTTTTGGGTCCTCCAAGGTTTCCATATGGTAATGGACGTAGATCAAGTAGATCTTCAAATTCATCATTACCTTATAATTCACAAGAAAATCTGGCATATAATAGAAAATTACAACATCAACAATATATGAATCAACCACAACCACAGCGACCACTACCACCCCAACAACAACAGTATTATGATCACCACGAACAACAACCACAGAAAAGTAATTTGGGATATGTTCCTCAATTACAATACGATCCATATCAACCGAAATTCGGAGTACCTACATCACCTATACGTAATACATCTGGAAGTAATAGACTCTCGTTAATATCAGGATTTTCATATAGTGCTTTATCACCAACGAGATTTGTTACATCTGATCCTTTCAATTCATTGGCTACTCCTGAATCTATTAATGATGGGAAACATAGTCGTAGATTGACAATTGAAGACATAAATGATATCGACGAGGATGATGATGATGATGATGATGACGAGGATGAAGAAGAAGATGAAGATGACGAGGTGGATGTTGAAGAAATCGAGCGTAGAGTTAGAGAAGAAGAGAAATCTATATATGAAGGAAAGATGGATACTATGCAGACTGAAATCGATCAACTTAAATCCGAATTAGCCTTGGTTAAAAACAACAAGATAATTGATGTTGAAACTAAAAATTCAGAGATTAAGAGTTTGAATAAAGAGTTGATTAGAGTAAGTAAAAATATCAATTCATTACAGAGTACACATGATGCAGAGTATAATGAATTAATGGAGAATTACACCCTAAGCTTGAATCATATAAGTTCACTAGAAAGACAAACTAAGATGCTTACTGAATCATTAGAAAAGACTAGTAATAATTACGAAGAAAGTTTAAAGAGAACAGAAGAATTACAAGATTTATTGAGTAATTCATTGACAAGATCAAATTCACAGAGAAGTTTAAACCTTGAGAGTATAAAGAATATTGAGAGTAAGTATGATAAATTGATTGAATTTGTTAATAAATGTCTTTCCGTGATATTTGATAAGATGAATACGAGAAAGGATCTTGAGGAAGTTATAAGTTTATCAGATATAGAATCAATTGACAATCCACATATCTTAGATTTTTATAACAAGGGACTCTTGAAGATTGGTGAAAGTGAATTAAATAATGAAAAGGAAAGATTTGAAAAATTAAAGAAATCACAAAATGGATTAATTACATCTGATGAAGAAATTTTTGAAATGTATAGAAGAGAAGTACGTGAATTATCTGAAAGAGTTCAGTATTTAGAAACTACAAAGACACAAATTGAATCTGCATTATGGAAGAAATTATCACTTGAAAAAGGAACAGTTAGACAATTGAGTATGAATAGATCATTTTCTGAAAATCATACTTTGGATTTTCAAACCCAGAATAATACATTTGATACATCATCAAACGGGGACTTATCAACATTGAGTATTGGAAGTTCAAATACTTTTGGTAATAAACCATTTTTGCATAGAAATTTCACAGATTTAAGAATAATAAACGTCGTTAAACCTGAATTCAGTATTCTTCGAAACAATACACAGCCAAAACAACCAAAACAAAAACAAAAACAAAAACAACCTGAAACAATTGATTAGTGTACATTACATTACAAAATTAATAGACTTTTATATATATAAGTAAAATAAATAAATAAATGTTTTAAAAATCTTATTGAGATGTCCTAATTAGGAAATTCTCCATACTTTATTCTCCAGGAAAAAAATATTCTTAAAACTAGTAACCATGAATCAGTAGTCAACTTTAGAAAGAATATAAATATGGGTTGATGTATCTTCATAACTGATTCAACAACTTACTATTTTTCTTCTTTAATCATCAAACAAACAAATAAGCAAATTCAAAAATGCAACCCACTAACACTACTTCAAACAACAACGCTAAATCATCAAAGGATAATTCCGATAACTTATACGTTCATGGTTCATGGACAGCTGGTGGAATGTGTGTTATTGCTTAAATACATCATCAGACACAGGTGGTTTAAAATGGATGAAATTAAGTTGATTAGTATATAAATATGTAACTATATCTTATACAAATCAAAAAAAAAAAACTATTTTATTTCCTTAATTTTATTGTTCACATTGGGTCGTAGTAAATCAACTAAACTAATTGACTAGATGCCATCAGGTGGTCTTGATTGTTCTCTTTCAACTTGAGATCCTTTATCTTGTAAACTTGAATAACCTTCAGCATTTTTTTCAACTGTTCTCTTAGCTTCCTTAGTCTTACTTGCAACTTGATCTTTAGCTTCTTTTGCCTTATTTGCAACTTCTTCTTTTGTACCTTCAGCTTTATCAGCTAATGTATCCTTTGCATCTTCAGCTTTATCGGTTAAATTATCCTTTGCATTTTTAGCTTTACCTTTTAATTCATCAGCTTTATTAGATACATGATCTTTGGCTTCTTTTGCCTTATCAGCTAATTCATCAGAGCTTGGTTTCACTTGTTGAATAACATCACCAACTTTATCTACGATTTCTTCTCCTGATTCAATACTAGATGCAAGTTTTTGACCTACTTTTAAATTAACATCGTTTAATTTTTCCTTTGCAGTTTCGGAAATATTTGAACGATATCTAATAGGTGTAAGTAATTGATAACGAATAGTTGCTCTTGGAATAGATCTCAATGTAGTTAATCTCAACATTTTATTATATATATAAGATTACTAATAATATTTACTAAAGTTAAGGAAAAGACTTATATCAATATCGGGGAATAATGTCCTTTATATAGTTCAAATAAGAATGTAAGTGACAGAAGATCCATAACAGCAATTTAGCAATCAAGTATCATAAAATACGTAAATTATATAAAACTACACCGCCGAAGTAATTATTACAATAACCACCACCACCACCACACTAGTGCAATTAGAAGATTTATTTGCCCTTTAGACTAAAATGGAAGCATACGGAATTACACTAATGCACTTATGCGGTAATAATGTGAATAATGTAAATAAAAATAAAAAGGCGAAGTGAAGGCAACTTAAGAAATAAGACTTGTTAGTTGAGTTGCTATTATTTAATCCCAAATGTCAACTTATCAACTTATAACAGTAGCAGTAGTACTACATTCTCACTGCTGACGTCATCACCCAGCGCTATAATTAACCAGAGAATAAAGAGGGCGGGGTCAGTTTGGGTGTGTGATAATAAAACCGGGCTGTGCGTGTTTATTCAAACAAATAAGTCCAGAACAAAACCGCGGACGGCACTCTGTGTCTTTAAGGAGGGATAGAGATAGAATAGAGATTGTCAATGTGTCAGTGCTTAAGTGTGCTATTGTGCTGGAATTGTATATATATGGTATATGGTGTGTCCTGATTCCACTAATCACTTCCATCTGACTCACTCCTATCTGTCATCAACGCAATTTGCTCGTTCTTTCATTAATATCAGGTCGTATATAGGATTACAATCAATCTTTCACTCACTCACTCACTCACTCACTGACTCACTCTTTACAAACCAGACAAGACAAGACAAGACAAGACAAGACAATTTTTTGTGATTTTTAAAACCGTGTTTCATACTCTTTGAATTTCCAAACTTGTTCATTTCAATCATCCTCATCTCAATATATTCAATACTCAAACACAGTTCATCAGTTCCTTTGTTCATGGACGTAATTGAACCAAGACTCTCATTATAAAAATTGAGTTTAGTTTTAACTCAATCTGTCAACCCCCCCTCACCAAGAAACATAGATTAGATAGTTTTTTTTTTTTTCGTTTTTTTCAAAAAGGTTTTCCTTATTTGGTCCCGTATACATTCAAACTGATATAAGAAGCAATCAAGTACATACCAAAAGTTAGTATAGTACGAATATGGTTGCATTATTCAGAATTAAAAGAAAATTCATACCTATAGTTGCATTAACTTTATTTGGAATATCATTTCTTATATGGAGAAACACGAAAAATACTTCATTAGATAATGAAAGAGATAAATTATTATCAAAATTAACAACTGATGTTGTGAAAAAATTTCAATTGATAAAACCCCAATGTGATAGATTTACATCTTATCGTGATTCCAACATGGAAAAATATTATCAATATTATGGATACGATGATTATGATTTGAAATTAAGTCAAGAAGATTATGCTAATAAGATGTTAGTCATAACTAAGAATCAAGAAGATGAATTGTCTAGGATTAATAATTTACTGATAAAACAAGAATTAAACGATAATTCTATAATTATGAATGAGTTCAATCAGTTATTAAGAACTTATTACGATAATGATTCAAATGGTATTGTTTATGTATCTGGTGATAATTATTATTGGTTAACTCTTATGTCAATCAAATATATCAGAAATGAGCTGAAAGATAATGTCCCCATTGAAGTATTCATACCGGTGAAAAACCACCTAAGTACTAAGATGGAAGAAATCATATCTAAAAAATTTGAAAATGTTTATTTTTCTTATTTTAGTGATTTTTTATCATCCAAAATTTTAGAATCATTATCTGGTTATCAATATAAATCATTGGCTTTATTATTATCAAGATTTACGAATATCTTATTCTTAGATGCTGATAATTTCTTGATTCAAAAATCTGATAAATTATTCAGTAGTACAACTTATTTGAAAAATGGTATGATTTGTTGGCCTGATTTCTGGAAAAGATCAACTCATCCAACTTTTTATAAGATTAATGAAAAATTGAATAAATTATCTTCAACTATACATTCAACACCCTCTGTAGAAAGTGGTGAATTAATAATCAACAAAAAGACACATATAAAGACAATTTTATTAGCATTTTATTATAACCTTTATGGTCCTGATTTTTTTTATCCTTTATTTTCACAAGGTTTCCCGGGTCAAGGTGATAAAGAAACTTTTTATCTTGCAGTTAGAGCAGTTGATGAAAAAGTTTATTTACCAACTGGTATGAAAACTAAAATAGCAGGTTATATCGATAATACAAATAAATTTTCAGGTCAATGTATTATACAAATGAATCCAGAAGATAATAATGAAGCTTTATTTTTCCATTGTAATTATCCAAAATTGAATTTAGATGAATGGAAAGATGATTATGTAAATAGAAGGTCTTGGTCAATTGTAAGACATGCTAAAAAGGATAATAATGGTGGATCTCATATTTCATTTTTGAAATATTTAGGTTATGATTTAGAATTAAGTATTTGGAAAAATATTTATGATTTATTGACTAAAGATTTTGCAAATGTTGATTTTTATAAAGCTTCTGACAAAGATCATATCGTTGATAACGTTAATAAACATATTGAATTCCTAAAACAGAATCATTAAGACTACTTTATTTATCTATTTATTTATTTATTTATTTATCTATTTATATACTATGAACCTATAATGTATATTATTTTGATTAATGAAAAAACTAAGTCGATCGACGCGAGATTAAATTACTTCGAGTAGAGATAAGTTGATTTGAATGAAGTGAGTGAGTGAAATATAGTTGACCAGTGAGTGATATATGTTAGTTGGATTGTATCTAACACCGACTAAATGTACAGAAGACTAGGGCTAATAGTTAAAGGGGCGAGGAATTACTCAACTAATATCTATTATCCTGTTCTTAGGAATATTAAAAAAGGAGGAAACCCAAAGGATTTAAGTACTGCTGAATTACTTATAAAATATGGGTATGTTAGACAACCAAATGCTGGGTTAGTAGATTGGTTACCCTTGGGTTTAGATACAGAACGTAATATTGAGATAATAGTTCATAAGAGATTGAGAGAAAAGGGTCTTGTGGAAGTTAGTATGAGTGCTATAAGTCATTCATCTGTATGGGAAAAGACAAATAGATGGCAGAATAATGAATTGTATAAATTAGAAGGTGATTATTGTCTTGCTGCAACTTGTGAAGAAGAAGTAACCGAGTTGGTTAGTGGGTATGCTGATTCATATAAGAAATTACCATTGATTGTTTATCAAATCAATAGAAAATATAGAGATGAAAGAAGAGCTAGAGCAGGTTTACTTCGTGGTAAAGAATTTATTATGAAAGATGCTTATTCATTCGATATTAATGAAAAAGAAGCTTTGAAATCATTTGAATTGATGAATGATATATATAGAAGGATTTTTGAAGATTTGAAAGTTCCATTTGTTTCGGCAAATGCAGATAGTGGTAGTATTGGTGGTGATTTATCGTTAGAATGGCATTTTGTTCATGAAAGAGGTGAAGATGTGTTATTAAAATGTGATTCTTGTGGTCAAACTAGTAATGTTGAAAAGGCAAGTTTTGAGTCACCTATAGATAGTGAGGGAAATGTGATAAAGTGTGAATCTGCAGAGGCCAAATATTTTGTTACAAAGGATAATATGACTTTAGTTATTGCTTATTTCCCCAAGGGAAAAGAATTGAAAAATGAATTATTATTAGAAGAAATTGATGATTTAGATCTTAGTATTGTCAATGAAAAGGATGAATTGGCAATTGAAAGATTTTTAGAAGATAAGAAAGAAGCTAATGAGAGTAAATATATGATTAGAATAATGGATCCACAAGTTCAAGCAGGAACAGATTTACCTGATTTGAAAATCAATAATTATTCAAAATCGAGAATGACAACTTTGACTTTTGATACTCCTTTGACTTTTGCAAATGAAGGTGATAAATGTTGTAATTGTGAAGAAGGTCATTTACACGAATCTCATGGTATTGAAGTTGGACATACTTTCCATCTTGGTGATAAGTATTCGAAACCATTAGATGCTAAATTCATCGATGAAAATGGTAATAAACAATACTATTCAATGGGATGTTACGGAATTGGAATAAGTAGATTAGTCGGTGCCATTGCAGAATGCACAAGGGATGATATTGGTCTTAGATGGCCTGCAAGTGTAGCTCCTCGTCAAGTGACATTAGTCGTTGTTCCTAAGATTGAAGAAGAGAAGAAGGAAATCGGTGAAAGTATAGACGAGTTTATCTTAAGTGATTTGAAGTATAGATTAGAGATTGATAATAGAACAAATATTGGATTTGGAGCTAAATTAAAAGAATCTAAGATGATTGGTATTCCATTACAATTAGTCATAGGTAAGAATTTCCCAATTGTTGATATTGAAGTAAGAGGTAATAGATTCCCTAATTCAAATAACGGTAAATTTGAGTATGAGAGATTATACGAAGATAAGAAAGATGAATTCAATTGGGATATATCGATTACGAATAATGGTATTGAAAGACATACCGTTGATATTAAATTTGTTAATGAAGTTATTGAATCTTTACTTGAAGATTTATAAGTACATAGTTTCCTGTATATATAATAAGAATGAACATAAACAACGTTTTTATATTAAAATTAAGATAATTTTTTTTTATTTTGTGTTATAGATTAGTTAAGTTGATACTTGTTCTAATGATATTTTTATTTTATTCGTCTTTATCATACCTACCAGTGTATGCGTATATAATAATGATTTAATTTTGTTTCTTCTGTAATCAGGCGAATTTTCCAGTAAGTTTGGCTAATACATGCAAGACAACAACTGAGAATATGAAAGCAATGGCTAAGACTAATACTATTAAAGGATCAATTTTAAAACCTGAAGCTTCATCGGTATAAATTTTAAGCATAGTTGAAGAAGAACCACCAGCACCCGCAGCTCTTGTAGAATTTGGTTTGTTTTGTAATGCTTGTTTTGTCTTAGCTTCTTGATTTGCCTTTCTCTTGGCTAAAGTTCTAGTACCACCTGGGGCTTGAGGTTTTGAAACTGGTGTTGAAGACTAGTAAATATTTCAGTTAGTATGGTTGTAATTGATATTGCTCAATTTGTTCACATTATAGTTGTACACCGATCAATTATATCAGGTTCGATTAAATCAAAGTGAAATAATCAATCGATAGTTGAAATCAGGTATGGACAACACAGCAATGGCCATATCGCTATACACTACAAGTATACATCAACGTAACATGTTTACCTGTACAAGTGACAAATCAATGTATTTGTGAAATAATGTGAATTTCAAATGCATATAAATAGATTGAACATACCATTGTGTATGAATATAGATGGTGGTGAAAGGATTTATATGAAAATGATATAAAAACAAAGAGAAATCAAGTATAGATCAATTGAACTTTAATCTTTCATCTTTCAACTTCCACTTTCCATTATGAATTTTGATTATGTGTTCACTCTTTCGTCGATATCAATTGACCTCAGCCACATTGGTGCACCACACTCGCCACTAATCAAAAACACAGCTAGATACACAGCCACATTTATAAATCACGCGGAAACAACCATACACCGCCACAAAGCACGTGTATACACACTAGCCACAACCCACACACCAGCCACGTTTGAATACAAAACACCGCCACAATATTACTAACACACCCGCCACACCCACCAGCCAATAGCAGCGGGCCACATAGTAAGCTGGCACTTAAACCCACTCTCAGCGGTGGCTCGGCTCTCTCTCTTTCTCACTAACAGAATTTTCTATGCTAACAAGTCTACCCACAAATTATCAACTCAACAATATCATCTCCCTTTCCTCTATTTACTGATAGTTCTTTTGGTCTCCCTAATACATCTTTCTTATCAGTGTATTGCAACCTTCATATTCTCACATATACTTCTACTCAACTGGTGTTATTCAATACGCAGGCAGACAGGCAATTACTATCGAATCTGAAACTTCCCTTTCCCTTTTAACGAAACCTGTTTATCTCTGTTCTTTATCTACTCCGATAAGATTGTCTTGAAACGAAAATATTTCATTGATTTTTATTTATTCATTTTCACCTTTCACCTTTCACCTTTCACTTTCACTTTTACTTTTACTTTTACTTTTACTTTTATATCCCATTAACTGATTGTACAACTGGTTGGTGAGACTGCTATTACATTAACGAATTTCTTAAAAACTACACGTATTATCATCACTCAGCGAACTGAATTTCGTGATACATACACTTGAATAGTTTTCCATCCAAAAACTTTAACGATCAACATTTAACGATAACGAACTCAATAACGACTCTTTAACGATTCTTTTACAAGAAAGAAAGATTAATCTAATTTATCAATTCAATTAATTATATCTCATATCATAACTCCGAATATTTTAACTATTCAAAACGTATTATACCAAATTACAAAATGGAAGATTTAAACCGTCGTACTTCAATTTCGTCAGTTTCTTCTTCTTCAACAACTGCTACAACTTCAAATACTCAGCAAAGTTATTTAAACCCAAATTTAACAGGTAATTCATTAATTTTCTCAAGAATGAATCAATCAAGACATTTTGCAAATGGTAATAATAATAATAGTATGATGAATAATGTCACTCCTTGGATTGAACAACAACAACAACAACATACAAATAAAAATAATAAAACAACTATAAGTAATAAATCAGATACAAATGACGATTCTCAAGTTCCAAATTCATCTGTTAATTCATCTACTTTTGGTATGTCTTCTTTAGATTCATCTCCAAATTCTGCTCCTTTATCTTTGATTCATCACGCAAACTTGAATAATCAAAGAACCAATCAAAAGGGAGGTAATAACAATACTTCTACTTCTACCAACAAAGATAAAGATTCGACTAATCAAACTTCAGAAGATGATAAGAGTGATAGAGATGCAGATATCGATGAAAATGATGCTGATCTTGAAGTTGATGATGATGAATTGATTCCAACTGCTATTGTTATTAAAAATATTCCATTTGCCATAAAGAAAGAACAATTATTAGATGCTATGACTAAATTAAATTTACCTTTACCTTATGCTTTTAATTACCATTTTGATAATGGTGTATTTAGAGGTTTAGCATTTGCAAATTTTAATTCTTCAGATGAAACTTCAATGGTTGTTAATATCTTAAATGGTCGTGAAATTGGTGGTAGAAAATTAAGAGTTGAATATAAGAAAATGTTACCACAATTTGAAAGAGAAAGAATCGAAAGAGAAAAAAGAGAGAAAAGAGGTCAATTAGAAGAACAACATAGAACTGCTTCAACTGCTTCTTTAGCTTCTTTATTTTCTGTTTCTTCAGTTCAAAATTCAAAATTCAATCCTTTAAATCCATTGAATTCAACTAATGTTATGAATTCAAATGGTAATGGTTCTCTTAATATGACTTTATCAAATTCAAGTTATTTACATCCTGAAAGTTTTAATGGTACAAATAATTATTTGACTCCTAATGCAAACAATAATACCACTACTAATAACAACAACACCACCACTAATACAACTTCACCAACAGGTAATGCATTATTATCCGATAGATTATATTCAACAGTTGCTCCAAATGGTAGTAATCCAAATCCACCTCCAATGTCATTGGATTTCAATGACTCTGAAACTTTAGATATATATACAAAATTAATTTTATTCAAAGAAGAATCACCTATCCCATTATCAAATGGTATAACTACTTTTATTCACTCAGAATTAGCATTTGCAATGAATTCATTAACTTTACCTCAAAGACGTACAATTTCAGTCATTTCAAATTGGTTAGGTTTGAATGAATCTTTTGAAAATGGTTTAATCCTTTTGAAAAGATCTCCATCTCAACATGATTCATTACATAGATCTTTATCATCTGCTTCCATGATTAATAATTTTTCATCTCCTTCTTCCACTCCATTACAACCAATGTCTTCTCATTTCACCGGTGGTTCTTCAATTTCTCAATCGAATAATCAATCGAATATTAATAATCAACCTTCTTCAAATGCATCTAATTCAACTCAACCTTTACAACAACAATTATCAGGTCAAAATTCTCAAGTTTTTCCTAAGTTAATGAGATCTCATTCACATGGTTTGATTAACAATACAACTCCTTCATCAATGGGTATTTCAAGTAGATATAGACAACAATCTCCAAGAACAATAAGTCAATCTCAAGGTAATAATACCACTACTAACACCAATACATCATCATCAGCTGCAGTAGCCGTTGCAACCGCTGCAGCTGCCGCAGCTTCCTCTACCACTCCTTCCAATATCACCAATACATCTACAAATGGTACTACTACTACTTCAACTGGTCCAAATTTCAATAATTCGTTCAGTTTAACTTCAAATACTATTCCTTTGACTACTTCTACTTTACAACAACTTCAAAACCAACAATCTCAACAAACCGCTAATCAATCACAACAACAACAACAACCTCCGCAATCACCAAGTTTACATCATTCTTCTTCAAATGTTTCATTACTAAGAGCAGCTAGATCTCAACCTTTTCAACAATCTGTTACTTCAACACCAACTAATATCAATAATCATAATATGTTCTTGAATATGAATCAAAATGGATCATCTTCAAATATTTCAACGTCTGCTGCTGCTTTTAGTTCTAATGCATCTCAAAATTACTCTCCATTCTTTGGATCTTTCAATCAATTGGGTAATAACGCAAATATAGGTACCAATAACACTTCTTTACTTCAACAACAACAACAACAACAAGGTCCACAATTGACCGGTGGTTCAATGAACTCAAATGCCACTTCTACTACAATTGGAGGAAATTTAAGTGTTAATGGTGGATCTAATTTCTTTGGAAGTAATTTAGGAGCTAATACAAATAACAATAGAATTGGAGGTTTGAATTTTGGTAAAACTGATGACTTGATTGTTGGGGTTGATAATTTGAGTTTTGAACGTTGAATCAAAATGTAAAACTCTACAAGTTTTCGCTATATACATAGCATAACAAAATGAACACAAAACAAAAACAAAATCAAAGAACAGTAAACGAGTTCTTTTCTAATGATATCATCTCTTCACGATTTTTTTTTCATACATAAAATGACACACACATTTCTTTATGTTGCTATTTCTGCTCTTTTCTTAAACAGACACCCCGAAAATTTTACTACTTCTTTATTACTTATGATTTTTTCATACTATTTTGTTGTCATTAATATACTTACAATTTCTCCATCCATTTACTTCAATACAATTCTAACTTTTCTCCTTTTATCTTTTTTTGTTTTTCCATTTTACTTTGATGTCTCTTTAATTCATGATGCCCTATATAAATATCGTATAATACTATACTACACTATACTATTACTATCATTGAAACTACGTAAATTATACAGAATACTGGTAATCTCCGATGAAAGCGCTATACCAATTCAAATAGTCCTAAGCCACACACACACACACACACACACGCGAAATTTCAATTTACGTTCACGGTTAGATCAAATTCAAATTCATTATCGCATTGAAGTGTCTGCCTTACTACTTCATAAGTACATCAGGGACAATAGGTGAATAGCTTGTACTATATTAGACAATGAGTTCTGTTGATTCCGATAGCACTTTGCGTCAACGTACTGGTGCTCACGTCGATTCTAAACCTTTGGAAATCACCACAGATGATGAAGTAGATGTTTCAAAGCAGAAGGTGAAGAAGAATAATTCAGATCCTATATATAAGAAAGTTGCAATCTCTGCGATTAATATCCTAGTCAAAATTGAACCTGTTGTTGTACCGATATTGTTCACTATCTTAGCATTATGGACTAGAATTTATAAGATTGATATTGCAGGTAAAGTCGTTTGGGATGAAGCCCATTTTGGTAAATTTGGATCTCAGTATATCAAACATGAATTCTATCACGATGTCCATCCACCTCTTGGTAAGATGCTTGTTGGATTGAGTGGATATCTCAGTGGGTATAATGGTTCTTTTGCCTTTGATAATGGTGGAGTTTACCCATCTTGGGTGAATTATAGATCAATGAGAATTTTCCAAGCTGTGTTTTCAGCTGGTTGTGTCCCAGTGGCATATCTCACAGCAAAGGCAATGGGACTCAAGTACTATACAGTCATTTTCATCACACTTATGGTATTATTTGAAAACTCATTTGTTACATTGGGTAAATTCATCTTACTCGATTCAATGTTATTGTTCTTCACAACTACAACTTTTTACTGTCTTGCTCAAGTTCATAAATTGAGAAATCAAGAGTTAAGCGTCCGTTGGAAAATATGGATGGCATTGAGTGGTATTTCAATTGGATGTGTCTGTAGTGTTAAATGGGTAGGTTTGTTTGTTACTGCAGTCACTGGACTATATACCATATTGGATCTTTGGATGAAAACTTGGGATTTGTTCAACAAATACAATAAAAAAACTGCTCGTAAAGATATCACAATATATCTTAAACATTGGATTGTTAGAATATTGACTTTAATCGTGATACCTGCTCTCATATACGTAACTTGTTTCAAGATTCATTTCTCTTTATTGAGCAAATCAGGTTCAGGTTCTGCGTCTATGAATACTTTATTCCAAGCCAATTTGGAAGATTCTCCAATTATCAGTAACATGCCTAGAGAAGTTGCATTAGGATCTAAAATTACTTTGAGATCTCATGGTCCTTCACCAAATTTACTTCATTCTCATCCTTCTCAATACCCAGACGGATCACAACAACATCAAGTTACAACATATGGATTCAGTGATGATAATAACAATTTCCTTGTTCATTTCCCAAGAGGTGATCCATTAGGTCGTGATTTCAAAGATATAAGTGAGTATAAAGATGTTACTTTAATACATGACGGAGACGTTATTAGATTACAACATCAACTTACAACAGCCAATTTACATTCACATGAAATCAAAGGTCACATGACTCCAAGTCATTGGGAAGTTTCAGGTTATGGTAATCTTGAAATTGGTGATGAAAAGGATAACTGGGTTGTTGAAATTGTTGAACAGATTTATTCATCTGATGCTGAATATGCAAAGGAAAATGAATCATCAGAGGAGTTTCACAATACTTTACATTACATATCTACAAACTTCAGACTTAGACATTCTGCATTAGGTTGTTACCTTGCTACCACTGGTGCCTCATATCCTGCTTGGGGTTTCAAACAAGGAGAAGTTACATGTAAGAAATCAGATAGCAAAAGAGATAAATCAACTTGGTGGAATGTGGAACTCAATGAGAATGAAAGATTGCCAAATGCTGACAACTATGCTGTTCCAAAGAATAGTTTCCTCAATGATTTCATTATGGTTCAACATAGTATGATGTCTTCTAATAATGCATTGGTTCCCGATACTATGAAATTCGATGAAATCTCATCTGAATGGTGGGAATGGCCAATTTTAAACCAAGGTTTAAGAATGTGTGGTTGGGGTGCTACTTCAATTAGATACTATCTACTATCAAACCCTTTCATAGGTTGGGCATCTACTGTTTCTGTATTAGTCTTGATTACAATAATCACATATTTGGCAATACTATGGAACAGACAAGTATTAAATTTGAATAACGCCGATTTCAATTGGTATTTCACAATTGGTGGTATATTCCCATTATTAGCATGGTTTTTACATTATTTACCATTCATAATCATGGGGAGAGTTACATATGTCCATCATTATATGCCAGCACTATACTTTGCTATATTTGTCTTTGCATTTGTTGTGGAATATCTTACTTTGAAATCAAACAAATTTGTCAAATTTGTGGTTTATTTGGTATTGTATTCCGCTGTTGTTGGAGTATTTTACCTCTTCTCACCAGTATCATTCGGTATGACAGGACCTACCGAGAACTACAAGTACTTGGAATGGTGGTCTGGTTGGAGACTTACTTAAGTGAATGATTGTACATAAAAAATAGCATAACTAAATAAAATAAATCTAAACAATATCTAAAATCTCATAATGTTCGCGTTACCCGACTGACACGAAAGCCTCGTTTTGAAATATCGCTTTCCTTCTGAGAAGTAAGTACCTTTAACTTTAAATGTTGTCATTTATGGTTTGTTAACACTTACTGCTATAGACAATTCACTGGGCACAAGACATATCTGCATACAGTCATAACTCTCGAGATTTCTCTCTTACCCAATTGGACCATTGCTATCACTTTGCTTTTAGAAATTTCTAATACAGTTCCCCTTCGCTTAATAATACAAACAAACCCCTTTCAAATTTTATTTACATATTGTTTACACTTACAATTGAGATTTAAAAATCACAGATAGCTATAATGTCGACATCCACAGAGTTGTTATCTAGAGATGGCCCATTAGCCTATGTTTGGCTTGCAGCAAATCTTGAGAGAAAATTGACAAAACAACAGCTTTTAAATGCATCAATCTCAGAATCAACTAAAGCCATCGCGGCTTCATCTTACGTAGCACCATCATCTAGGATCGATCTTTCCCAAGGTATAATCTCCCAAAGCAATGCATCACAGGAAGTAGTATCTTTGAGAATCACAGGTCAATTGTTATACGGTGTTGTGAAGATTTATTCGAGAAAAACCAGATATTTGTACGAAGATGTTTCTGATGCTTTACTTAAATTGAAAAGTGCAATTCTAAGAAGCGAATCAGTCATTTTACCAGTCCAATCTACTGTTATCTCATCTATAAACAACATCACACTTAAAGACACTATCACTGATGTTGATTTACTGTATCAAGAACCATTTGATTTTGGAGATCTTGATAATTTTACATCGCAAAATTCACAAAACGATATAGCACATAGAAGATCAAAACGTAACTCTTACCCCTTTGGTGATTCTCAATTACCTAATGAAGATGAATCATCTTCCACCTTGTTTGATGACTCTATTGAAATTGGTAGAAGAGCAGAAGAAAATGACGAGTTAGAGGGAAATGACGATGATTTAGATTTGAACTTAAACTTTGATATAGAAGAAGATGACCACAATGAGATCAATTTGTCTTCTGATAATGAAGGTTCAATTGAAGTTGGAAGAGCAGCAATTGACGATGCAAATGCTTCTGCTTTGAATATTGACCCTGTAGACATGGATGAATTATTACCTGAATTCCATCAACCTGATCTAAATTTCGATATGGATGACGGTATGGATTTCGATCAGCAAGACTTTGGTAATGCACCACCAATCGATGATGTTAGTTTTACTTTACATACACTCCCAGGAGCCAGAAGAAATAAAAAGAGAAACATTGACAATTATCGTATCACTGATGTTGTCAGAACTTTAAGAAAAAGAGTTGTATCAGATCAAGTAATAGAATTAACATATGATATCATGCAACAAAATAGACTGAACTACCCTGTGATAAAAGGTCCATTGACTGCTGATAATGAAAAAGATTTATCATTGGTTGATAAATTGAAAGTTGTTTCAAGATTGGCAAATCCATCCGGAAGTATAAGTCAATCTCTTATTGATGCCCGGTTGAATGGTACTAAAAGAAGAAGACTTGACGAGGGTGCTGATACTTCAAGAGAACATGTTTTACATGATTTACCTGAACTTGTCAACCATGATGACATTTTTGAGCGTGAAGAATCAATCACTGATGCTCAAGCTGACGTTGCAGATGATGCTTTTGATTTCCAAGACTTTGGAGGTATCGATGAACCAGATTACTTGGAAGAAGAACCACAACCAGAACCAGGCTCTGATGGAGACCTCCAAGATGCCTCAGAATATGATGATTCCGAACTTATACCTGATATCAACGCTGAAGCTGAAAAGTTTGGAGCCGAAAACTATACCAATACTAATGTCATTTCTAAATCAACTATCAAGATTGCAGGTCATTTGAGAGAATTGATTCCAGAAGAAGAGTCCTCGAAACCTTCGATTTCATTCGGTGATCTTATGATCAAAGATATTGAAAGTGAAGAACCTTTATCCAAGGTCGAGAAGAGAGAAGCTACTCGTACTTTCTTCGAGCTATTAGTCATCGCCACCGGTGATGCAGTTGGTTTGAAACAAGAAACATTATTTGGTGATATTCAAATTACGGCAAAGGAGTCACTTTATAGTAAATTCTTATAAGAAACTATCGTTTTGTTTATTTTATTTTTAATCTATGTATTCTAGTATGTAATCGTTTAATATCATGTTCATTAATTCGTAGACCCCTGTGATGTCATATGAGGGATAATGAAACAGTTCTCATAATTTCAAAATTGATTTGAACTGAATGTACGTGGAATTGTTATCCGATTTCTTAAACTCGCCCGTACATGTGAAGGAATACAACTGGCCATTGATACCACCTACAAATAATTTAGATCCATCTGAATTCCAACGTAATCTGTTCAATCCTAATTCTTCTACAGTTTCGTCAACTGTGATATCAGCAGTTGTATCTCCTTCTTCAACTTCTTCATTAACTTCATCTTCGTCACTATTATCATCAGCCTCGTTATTATCATCTGTGGATCCTTCGTGTCTTTTGATCTTCCCCAACTTCTTAATTATCTCCGACAAATCTAAAGAGTCAATAGGACGCACTCTGTTTTTACATAAATCCCATAATTGAATGAATCCCACTGAATCGACGGAAGCAAATTGCGATATATGATTAGGACGCCATTGGACATCCATTGTAAAATTGTCAGTGTTTAATACCAACAATGGATTAACATAGTTCTTTTTATCCTCAACAATACTATTCAGATAATTAGTATCTCTAAACGATGAATTATTGAACTTCTTATTGGACATAGTATCAAGTTTATGGACTCTGATAGAGAAGTCACTTCCTGATGTTAAAAATAAACCAGTTAAGATTTTTGGGCTTGTCAGCGTTGATGATGAATTTAAGGGCGATATACTCATTACTGGAGCCTGAGTATGACCAAAGAATATATTTTCCATGTCAACACCTATTTTATGATCGATATTATCAAAAAGATGGACTCTATATATATATCCAAAAGATGTACCAACCAACAAATAACCTGGATCAGACGGGAGTACAGTCATGCTTGTGATTTCCAAATATGCGTGTTCGGTAGGAAACTTAATCTTCAAGGAACTTTTCAAAGATTTGGATATAAGATCAGGAGACCAAAAGCAAATGAATCCATCTGAAGATATCGTTATCAACATAGATGCGTTTGAATTGTTCGTTTTGTCATTATGTGTATTTGTACTGTGGGTTTGGTAAAGTTCAATTATTGGTTGAAAATGTTGGTTTTCAGATTTGTAATCTGGTTGTGTGTGCACTACAGGGTATCTTGAATTAGAACTGAAATCCCACATATACAAAAGCCCATTATCGCCACAACCGTATAATTGATTAGATTTAATCTTAGAAAATTGTGCTATCAATACCACTGTTTGAGCTAAAAATGTAAATTCTCTCTTTCTTTTCAATGTATTCCACACAATCAGCAAACCTTGGGGTTTCTCTGAACCATCATTAGGAGAAGAGTAAGAAACCAAAACAAGTTCTGGGAAGAAGGGGGAACTGTCAATGTATAAAATTGATCTATCTTCTATAATTTCGATGTCTTGGAAAACATTAGGTAGGGACAATAACGCTGCAGAAGAAGATGAATATTCATCGGAATTGTTTAGTTGAGCGTACTCACTATCCTTTTCTAAGTTTTCCTCAAATTCCTGGAGATTAGAGTCATATTGTGTTAGCGTAGACCGCTGACTTTCTTCCTGTTGTTTCTGTGCTTCCAATGCCAGTTTCTCATATTTAGCTTTGTATTCGTTCTCTATCTTCCGCCTCAATTCAGCTTCCAAACTACTCTTCACCTCTTTTCTGATTTCATGTTCTCTTGAAGCAAGTTCTTCTTCGAGATACCAGCTATCAGGAGGTTGAAAAGTTGGTTGTATCTGAGATACCTCTGGGATGTTATTAGCAGTACTGTTAGGTTGTGGTTGGTGTGATGATACCGCATGGGTATGTGTGTTGATATTTTCTTTTTCATCATCATTCGCAACTTTATGGGTAGATTTATTATCAGGCACTAACTCCTTTAGAATCTTTCCGATCTTCTCTTCATTCACAATGGATGAGTATGATACTTGTTCTTTGAGGTCATTCTTCCTAGATGTCACAACGTCTGGGACCACACTCCCTGAAGGAAGTCTCTTTTCATTTTCGGCTCTCTGTTTCCTGATCTTCTCCAGTCTGGCCCTCTTTTCTTCCACAATCAACTTGTAATCCATACTGAGTTTCTTGTTGTCAATATATCTGATACTTCTTCGTATTTAGGGCACCACTGCTCACTACAGGTACAACTATGTAATCAAAAGCTTGATACAGATCAAGATCAACAAGCTCTCCAATGTTTACTTCTTGTAACAAATCTGAATCTGCACGTCACCATGCGTCGCGTGAGAAAGTGGAAACCGCGCTGAAGACCCATATATATATATTTCATCTTGAATTGACTTTGTTATTTAGTTAGTTACCTGGGATGTACGTTGTATACTGTTACCATCAGCGCAGATAGAACCTACACTTAAGCAGGTAGTTTATAAGATGGATTATGATGATATCCTTAAGAATTTCGAAAGCGAGGTCAGACGTACTGACAAATCAGATGAGCAGCAAAGAAAGGACGACCTCGCCGAGTTGACACAGGCCTGGATCGAGGAAAGAGTCACGCCAGAGCTGCTTCCATACAGAACAGATCTCATAGAAAAGGTACTAGAACGTATAAGAAAACAAGTAGAGTTTATTGAGCTGAACTCCATCGAGTTACAGAACGAGAAAGAAATCAAACTTCTACTGGTAATAACAGAGAGTGAATTAGACAGAGCAACTTTTTTGGTCAGAGGATATACAAGAGCTAGATTGTCAAAGATAGACAAGTTTACCATATATATACGATCAAATGAAGAACAAGTAAAGAAACTTTCACCGAATGAATTTACTTATATGGAGAGACATTTGGAGATATTGACCACTTTATACAACGATCAATTTTTAGCAAAACTCCCGGAGAGTTTACAAGCTATAGACGATACCACGGGAAGTTCGTCCATGATAGATATGCCTGATATGAACAAAGCAGTTTTCGTGAGGTCATTAATTGATACAAAATTATATCTCTATGATGAAGAAATTGAATTGTCTCAAGGGTCTGTTTTCGTTTTAAGGTATAGTCTAGTTCAAGACTTGGTAAAAAGCGGCGACGTGGTTCTAATATAGAAAGCCAAGAAATAATTGAATGATACTTACCCAGCTACTGCCTCTACCTCATATTTCCATAGTATAGTTACACGTTATATAGTCCTTCATAAGTAATAACAAGCATAATAATAGAAGAAACATGCTCTATGATAGATAATCAAAGTCGATCGACGCGGCTCAGATTGATCAGTCGAGCTTCTTAAAGATATCAATGTGGTTTAACATAGAGTGAACCCATCCCCTATAAACTTTGTAGTTTATGAGAATAAATCTTAACGGTGAAAGGTGATAAGAAGATGAGTGACAATGATCCTAATGAAAAGAGGCCTTCGTCTGGGTTTCCTTTTCCAGGGTCGGGATATATAAACAATTCACCTTCTACAGGTCAAATGAGTATTTCAACATCACCTACATCTGCAAGCTCTTCTCCCATGAATATGCATCATTTCCCAAGGAGATCGAGTAGTACATATAGTCGAATGGCCCTGAATATATATGGAGGAAATTCACCAGCTGCTGGACTTGTACCAATGCCCGCTACAAGCTCTTCATATACCCCACCAAAGACCGTTTCTCAATACGCACCAGATAAAAACGAGGTTAGACTTTTCACAAACTATGAACTAGTAGCTGCTGCTAAATCTAATGAAACCCCCAATTTATTTGTAATGGCAGGAGCCAAGAGTCTTCAGCTGATGAAAATTGCAAACAATGAAATATCAATTGAAGGAGAACTTTCTACTACGCATAGTGGTCAAGGTGGAAGAAATTTGAAATTTGGAGCTATCTTAGATGCAAACTTTGGTTTCCAACAGTACGGAAGATCGATCGCCATCTCGACATTGAGTGGTTCAATACATATATTTAACATGAATAGGGGCAATAGAATACGAACGAGTTTGACTGATCACTCGAGAGCTGTTAATTCAGTGGAGTTCAGTAATCTTAACCCATACAGTTTACTATCAGGTTCACAAGATGGAACGATGAAGATATGGGATCTCAGGGTGAAAAATACAAAAGCTCAAGTTAGTATTGCTGGAAATGCAGATGCTGTACGTGGTGCAAGATTCTCACCAAGAGCAGGAAAGACCATAGTGAGTATCTTTGATTCTGGTGTTATCAAAAAATGGGATATCAGAAAACCGAATCAATATGAAAGAAGGCTCAATGCACATACAGGACCTGGTTTAACAATTGATTGGCATCCGGAGTTGGACTATATTGTGAGTGGTGGTAGAGATAAACAAATCCAAGTGTGGGATATGTCTTCCACAGCATCTGAGAATAGGGTTCCTGACCACGTTATAAACACCTCATGTCCAGTGTCAAAAGTAAGTTGGTGTAAAGGAAGGGGGAATGGATCGATATTTACTACGGATATTGCATCATGTGCACTGAACGATGATCCAGCAATCCAAATATGGAATCTAAGTAGGAAGTATATTCCGAGAAACGTCATTGAATGTCATACTGGACCTGTTACTTCATTGATTTGGAAAACTCCAAAGCATCTTGTTAGTTGTTCAAGGGATAAAATGATTGTTCAAAATGATGTTACTTTGGAAAAGGAGGCTATTGATAACCTTCCTTTAGTACCAACGGCCTGGGATGGTTCTTCCACAGGCGATATTACATTTATCTCTCAGAGCAAATATGAGTACCAAAAAGGTTTAAACTCACATCCTTCAAATAACAACTCGATGCATACAGAATCGACATCTCATACACCTGGTTCCTCATTACATCAAAATTCATTCTCATTTGGTAATAGTATGCATTTGTCAAATCAACCAACTCATCAACAGTCCATCACTAGTTTGACGAGCCTGTCAAATGTCACAGAAAATAAGCCTTCATCATTCTCAATCCCACAAAGATCACAGTCTTATAAACCAGGAACACCTCAATTACTGAGATCTGATTCCCATTTCGGAAGATTTGAACAATATCCAATGGATAACATCACCCCTTTTATTGTCCCTGTCAAACTCGAGCTTCGGGATAGCGATCCTGAAGTATTTGATTTTTTAAGTACACATTACCTGACTTCGGTGCCAGATGGAATGGATTTGGTATCTACATGTGAATATAATGCAACAGTGGCTGCAAGTGCTAAAAAATTCAGAGACTGCCAAACTTGGAGATCTATAAAGGCAAGTATTTTATGGCAATTGAGTGAAGAAGAATCAAATGATGGATCGCAAAGGGATCATGTATTGAGTGCTTACGACTCAAAAGACGATAGTGGACATAATAGTTCATATCTAACGGGTGACGAATCAAATAACTACAAATCGCGTACTATATCTGCGCTATCTACCGAGGAAAGTTATTCTACTGTTGACCATTACAGAACATCTCTTTCGATTCCAAATGAAAATAATGTCGCAGGGGGAACCCGTAGTGGATCAGTTTCTTTAGTCAACAGTAAAAGGTCAAGTTTCAGGGCATTGTCAAACAACGAAAGAGCATCTTCAAGTGCTCAAGCGATTTCACAGATAAGAAATAGACTTGCCGCTCAGAATAATTTGGATGTTCAAGGGTTGAATAATAAGTTAGCTGATACATTGAAAGTCTCTGGCAGCACTTCGAATAGTGTATATAATGATGAAAGTGCCATTGTCGATGACGATGACGAAGAATTACCAAGTGATGAGAAGATAATAACACCTGTTACTGATTCACCTGCGAAGAGTAAGGAAGATAGTCCTAAAAAGAAGCTTACAGAAAGCAGTGTATCCACACCGCCTGTTGAAGAGGCTGATTCTACTATCAATGAATCTGAAATTATTGCTGAAGGTAATACAACTGAAGTAGTTGTAGAGAATACTGACAAAGAAGGAGAAGAGGAAGTGAAAGCTAGTCCTATTACTATTAAGAATAAAAGGTCATCTACTTCCAATTCTAATTCCAATTCCAATTCCAGAACTCCTCAACAGTTGAGTGCTTACTCCTTCACTGGTATGGCTGCGGATTTTGATGATGAAAAGGGTTTAAGTGTTTCTCCTTCTAGACATTCCCCAATATCATTCAGATCTAACAACTCATCGTATCAGCCTCGTAGTGAAATGGGCTTCAAGACTATTAGTGACTCTGTCAGTGGATCTTACACAAATTCCAATCTTATAGCTATAGCAAGAAAATCATTCAGATCTAATTCGAGAGTTAGTACAAAAAGTGGATTGAGTTCCATGATTGAGAAAGCGGCTGCAAGTGAAGGAAAGGATAATGATTCCACAAGGGATACTGGTAACAATGAGAACGATAATAACGAAATTGATTATAATAATTCAGTTGATGGCAATAAGCTTGACAAGTTTTCAAAGCTCGATCGTGAGGCTCAAATAGAAGTTCCATGGTCACCTTCTAGATTGATAAAAGAGATTTGTACCTACAGTTCACATCAAGGAGATATTATTATGTGTGCTACTTTGGCTCTTTTGTTTTTCGGCAAGTATGAGAATAGTATTACTACAGAAGAAGTTGAAGATTGGGTTTATTCCTATCATGAGATATTATTAAGAAAATGTTTATTTGCAGCTGCTGCTGATGTTTTACGTACAGCTGCGAAGTTCATTGATGCATTGAAGACTAAAGGTCAAACTGAGACTTCATTCAGGACTTTTTGTAATAACTGTGGCTCTTTGATTCTTAATGAAGAGAAAAAACAAGAGATGATTAAAGATCCCGATATTGAGTTTGGTTTTTGGTTTTGTTTAAAGTGTAATAAGACACAGGGAAATTGTATATATTGTAATGAGCCAGTCAAGGGAACTGCAGTTGCATTGATGGAATGTGGACATCGTGGGCATTATGGTTGTTTACATACCTGGTTTGTTGAAAATAATGAAAATGAATGTCCTACTGGATGTGGTACTAAAGTGATTATGTAGATATAAAGTTTGGGTTTTATTTATTATGATAATTTATGTATATTAATGAAACTATATTTCTATTGGATTAACATGATTACGTGTAAACCTGTGGAAATATCCAAAATAATTCGGTTGGGAAATTGTATCATTATGCATAGCACCTGGAAATTCATGCCATTCCTTATATGTTGCTTTACTCAAATCATACAAAGTTTTCATATGTTCTGGAGGTACTACTTCATCAGACAATCCACTAAAAAACAAAACAGGAATATTTTCAGGGATCTTGTTGATTTCTTCTTCGGAGTTCCATACCTCATGACATAGAGGAGAAAACCATTTGATGAATGGGAAGATATGTGGAATGACTTTTCTGATATTCAAAAATGTATTCTCAAGTATCAGTCCTGATACATTTGATGGATAATGAGAAGCCATGTACATTGCTACTGCACCTCCCAATGATCTTCCATAGAGTATTAAAGAAGATTCGGATAATTGTTTATGGTTGGTTATATACTCAATGACTGTATCTGCATCAATTTTCAAACCAGCTTCAGACGCTCTACCTGTTGATTTCCCGTATCCTCTGTAAGAATAGATAAACACGTTATATCCCATTTCTTGAAAGAATATCCTCACCACTGGGAGGAAATGACCTATATTACCAGCATTAGGACATAATACTAAGATCGTCTTATTAGTATAGTCTACTGAGTTAGGGTCATGAAGTATGGAATACGCTTTTAATGTTTCCCCATCTTTTGTATGAAGATCTATACTTTCGTAATTAGGCATACCATAACTATCGGGTGTATCAACATGACCTCTACCTCCGTTGAGACTAGAAGGATAAACGATCTTGTCTTGAAACTTGTAAAGGGCAAGTAGCCCTGCTGATGCCACAGCTATACCAATCGAAAGTGACAATTTTGAAAACTTTATGAAAAGAGAAAGGGCGGTGGTCGAACTAGAACTGTCAGTTATGATGGAACTGCTCTTGGCTGTTGACATTGAGTCGAAATGAGATTTGCAGCAAAGATTGTTAGTTAGAGAGTTTGTTGATCGTAACTGGTCGTTATCAAGATGGCAACAGATAATGATAAAAGGCAAAAAAGAAGTTATGAATTGGTGGTGCAATCTTATTCCTTATCGGGGGAGTGGTTTTTTCCCTAACATCTCATCTCGCATCTACATATCCATCATGTCATAAGTCTCAACTATATCGTATAAAGTGTTTATTCTAAATTTACAAGCATTGTTCCTTTATTACGGTTACAAGTATATTCCTTATAAATGGTATGTCTTACTATGTACAATAGTTTATTCAATAATAGAACAAACTATGAAGATAATCTATTTATATGCATAGAGAGATCAAATTTGAATTTCAATCACTTGTGATTCAATGAAAATAAGAGTTAAAGCAGCTCTTGTTCTAAAATAGTATAATACAAAATGGGATACGGTAGATAATTTCTGAAAGAGGTGATAACTAATACCATCTCTTTTGTTCTTGTTCTCTTCTTTCCAATCTCTTTCTGTATTTAGAACCTTTATATTCCAGTATAACTTGATCGGCATTTGCAATACCTTCTTCAACAACTTTTTGTCTTTGTTCAAGGGTTCTTTCCCATTTATGACCTTTTGGTCTAAGAACACCCCTGAGTAGTTCTTTGTTATCGTGTTTCTCTTGGAAGAATTTTCTATCATTGAGTAAAGTTGGCATTAAATCGGCAATACCATATTTGTAGGCAAGTTTATACAAATCTGCTTGTCTTCTAGCTGAAAAGATAGGATCATGTACTTTCTTTGTTACTGGGTGGATATTGTATAAGAATGGATTAGCATCTGGCGCATTTGTGAAAGTCTTTTCTGAACTATAAGTCTTAAATGGAGCTGGTGGATATCTGGTGAAAAATCTTTGAAGTTTTGAAGGAAGTTTGGCAAAGGCCTCAGTCGACGAAAGATTGAATATCTTGTTCGCTGACATGGTTGTGTATATGTGTAGTAAGATAGATAGATGAAACTAGTTGAACTCTCTTAACTACACTAACCCAACCCTCTCAAATCAAATTATTCACCTTACTTAACTCACTTCACCAATTTTTGCACTGCTCGAGGGATCTCAGTTTGGCGGGTAACGCTTTTGATTTTCATGAAAAACTACTGACGCTGTTTTAGTCACTTCAAAACTGGCGCGCAAAAAAATTGAAAATTACCCTTTCGGGAATGCTTTCGGAGCGGGCAGGCAGGCAGAGATTTTCCAGTGAATCATTTTGTTCAGTGGGTATGACTCTTCTTTGGTAGGTCAATTTTTGTGTACTGTTTGTGTATATAAAGCTGCTACTTCTTTACTGACAGGGAAGAGAAGGATATCATTGCATCCTTATAGTGTACAGTTTCTTTGCTATTTACATAACTCATTTGCAATGTTGAGAGCTACAACTAGATCATCTTCAAAGATGATAAAAATGGCTTCAAAAGTCACAGTTAAATCCGGCAGTATTTTTACAAAGTCCAATAATGCATACAAGTTCTACTCTACCAAATCTGAGGAGATTGTCAAAGAGAATGACCCATACTTAGTCACAACATATTCCAGACCTCCAGTCGTCTTTGAGAAGGGTAAAGAAGCTTATTTGTGGGATCTTGAAGGTAATAAATATATCGATTTTACAGCTGGTATTGCAGTTACTGCTTTAGGACATTCAAACCCTGAAATTGCTAAGATTTTATTTGACCAAGCTAACACTTTAGTGCATAGTTCTAATTTGTATCATAATTTATGGACAGGTGAATTAAGTAAACAATTAGTTGAGAAGACTAAATCATCTGGTGGTATGAAAGATGCTTCAAGAGTATTCTTAGCCAATTCAGGTACAGAAGCAAATGAAGCTGCTTTGAAATTCGCAAGAAAATATGGTACTTCAATTGATCCAGAAAAGACTGAATTCATTGCATTTGAAACTTCATTCCATGGTAGAACATTTGGTGCATTATCCGTTACTACTAATCCTAAATATCAAAAACCATTTGCTCCTTTAGTTCCAGGTGTTAAAGTTGCCAAACCAAATGATATCAGATCTGTTGAAGCTGTTATCTCAGATAAGACATGTGCTGTTATAATAGAACCTATTCAAGGTGAAGGTGGTATTAGACCAAATAGTGCTGAATTCTTAGTTAAAGTAAAAGAATTATGTGAAAAGCATAATGCTCTTTTAATCTATGATGAAATTCAATGTGGTTTAGGTAGATCTGGTAATCTTTGGGCTCATGGTAAATTACCAAAAGAAGCACATCCAGATATCTTAACTATGGCTAAAGCTTTAGGTAATGGATACCCTATTGCAGCTACTATGATTACAGAAGAAGTTGAAAAATTCATCAACGTTGGTGATCATGGTACTACATATGGTGGTAACCCATTAGGTGCTAGAATAGGTACTTACGTCTTAGAACAAATTTCACAACCTGAATTCCTTGCAAAAGTTGAAGAAAAATCTGAAATTTTCAAGATTAAATTAAATGAATTAAAAGAAAAATATCCACAAGATATAATCGACGTTAGAGGTGATGGTTTATTATTAGGTGTTGAATTCTCCAAAGATCCAAGTCCTATAGTAGCAAAGGCTAAAGAATTAGGTTTATTGATCATCACTGCAGGTGGTAACGTTATTAGATTTGTTCCTGCTTTGAATATCAAAGATGAAGTCATTCTTGAAGGTTTGAAAGTATTAGAAACTGCTGTTGAATCTGTCTTGACTGAAAAGAAGTAGTAAGTAATATCTATAAATAATTAATTATAATAAAATGCGTATCGTTTAATTAAATTGATAAATAAATAAATAAGTATATACATATAAGAGAGCCATAATAAAATTATTAATTAATAGCAGCATTGGCTAATGCTTGTACCATGGGTAATCCAGAAGTATCGATTTGATCGGCATAATAAAATCCAGCAAGTACTACAAAATATAACAAGATTAGTATAGAACCTTTGAAATAATTTGATTTTCCCTCTGCATAAATATAAGTAAACATATAAACACTAATCAATGAAGCGAAAAAATCCCAACGTGGGAAGATTAATGTAAACATTTTATTTATATCTTGAATTTCAAAAGTACCAAAATTCATGTATACTGAATATACGGTAACAACTGGAATTTGTAACAAACATACTTGTAATGCATAAGCAGAACCAATTTCCATTGATAATGCAACATTACCATTCATTGCAAATGAAATAGCGTTAACGAATTCGGTAGTATTGGGGACTAATGCAAATATGGTAAGACCTAAAAATTTAGGATTTATTGGGTATGCAGATAAGACATCATCTACAACATCAACTAATATTTCAGCTATAATTGCATATAATACAGTTGAAGAAAGTAAAATTGTTGTAGATTTCCTTCTTGACCAATTTGGAGCATCGTGTCCACTACTTTCATCATGTGCAGCTTGTACTGGTAAAGGTTGTTGTTGTTGTGCTGCTGCTGGTTGGGGTTGTTGCTGTGATTGTTGTTGTTGCTGTTGCTGTTGCTGTTGCTGTTGTTGTTGCTGTTGTTGTTGTTGTTGTTGTTGTTGTTGTTGTTGTTGTTGTTGTTGTTGTTGTTGTTGTTGTTGTTGTTGTTGTTGTTGTTGTTGTTGTTGAGAGTCAGGAACAGTAAGATATTGTTGTGATTGATGTGAAACTTGTTTTTGTAATAGTGGTTTACCACCACCAATTGATCTTCTTTGCTTGATACCATTATCAAGTGATAAAGATCTAATACTTGGTGTAAATCCAGATGCATTACCACTAGATACAGCATTATGACCTAAACTGGGACTTTTCATAACATTTGGATTAATATCACCTTTCTTTTCTGTGATAGTAGGTGTACTCCAAATCAAAGCAGCATGAGTTTTCAAAGTAAACCAAAGACCGATACAATAAGCTAAAAATAAGAAAATAGCACAAAGAATGGTAAATGGTCTTAAATAATTCAAATATAATGAATCTGCTGCTAATGAAGGTTGAAAGAAATGACAACGTCTACAATCTTCACCAATATCTGAAATATCACTACAACTAAAACATTCAACCTCATATTGTCCATAAATTTCGTATAAGATAGTTGGAGCCATCATAACCAGTATTGAAAACATTAACATAGTAGATGAAACACCAGCAGATGCAGGATTATAACGTTGAGTCTTACGACGAATAGCACCACCACACATAGATGTACCTGGTAATAATAGTACACCAGCTAAGATAGAACCAAGCATTGAACCTTCGACTAATTTTCCCTTTGATTGATCTAATGCAACACAGTATAAGAAAATTTCAACAATTGTTGAGAAAAACGCATTTATAACAGCACCTAAACCCATTGAAGTTTGTGCAGAAATAGAAGCCACTGCTTGACCTATAAAATAAGCCAACGGAACAATTGATATAAGACATAACACGAAGATAAATTCAGAATTTGTTATCAATGAATCTTCGAATCCAAGATATTCTTTAACGAAAAAGAAATCAAAAATCGTTAAAATGACTAAAAATAACATATTAATAAAGAAAATGTTCGTACCATCAACAGTATATTTATAATAATGCAAACCAATTGATCTATATGTACAAATTAGAATTGATTCTGTAGATTGTTGAACGCCTGCAATTCTCTTTGTATATTCCTTCTCATCTTGAAAACTTAAAGCTAATGGATGACGACGAATATGAGACCCTAAGATAACCAATACTTTAGCCATTGGGATTGTGAATACTAATAACCAAAGTATGAATGAAAATATCATGATTAATGGTTGAATAGTAGTATAATAAAGAATATAAAATATAACACGACCTATATTCCAAGAACCACGACCAAATAAACGTTGTTTATAAAAAGTTACATTATCATCATCTTCATCTATTTCATCATCATCATTATCATTATCACCTTTGTCATCTGATCTACGGCCATTTTGGGCATCTTGGATATTTTGAGAATCGTCAACATTAGTTCCCCATTGTTCATTTGATTGTTGAGGATCCATTGATTCTTGATCTGTTGAATTATAGGTTACATTTGAATTGCTTGTAGTATTGGTAAAATCTATAGTCAATGGGGTTGTTTCATTTGAAAGATTAGGACTCTTCTTGGGAGAAGAACTTGATTTGTTTGTATTGGTGTTAGCGGTAGATGTTCCAGTTGGAGCTGCATAAAACAATCTTTCTTCGTTCTGATTTCTCCATCTTCTAAATTCGTCTAAACTTGTACCAACACCAGCATCTTCATTGATATATCTAACATCTCTTTTCAAGCATACGATTTTGCCAAATGGGTTGAATAAATATAATCCTATATTGAAGTAAAACTTACAATACTTCATTGAGTCATTTCTCTTTGGATTTGTAAACATTGCAAATAACAAAGTTATGAATGATAATATCAAACAACTTATGAAAAAAATCAAACCAAATGATATTCTCCATAACAAGTTACAAAATAATACACCACTTGATATATTACGATTAACCAAAGGTGTTGAATGAATATCAGTTTCTGCAGCTTTTTGAACCGATCTGATTTTTTTATAAATGGCAGGTTTCCAAATACGAATACCGAAAGGATGTGTTTCGTTAATTGCATCTTGTCTTTCTCTCAATGTAAAAGATTCAACAGATGAAATAGAGTCATTATCAAGATCATCTTCTGTATTCATATCATCTACATCTCCTTCCATATCGTCAAAGTGATGAGATGTCTGTTTATATAATCTTGGATTCGAATCATCTAATAAAGATATATCAATTTGATCAAAATCATTATCTTCTCTAACAAGAGATTTTCTTTTAACAATATGATTATTATTTGAATGATTGACATCATTTTCTGCGGCTTCTCTTTCTTTCAAGACATTCAACTCTTTTGTAGTTGCATTAAGATTATTCAAGATATCTTGTTCTAATTCTTCATTCTTCAAAGCTTTTAAATCACTTCTACTAAATTTTGGTACTAATTGGTCATGAATATTGGTACCATCTCTTGTAGCAAATGGACTTTCGGATCTATGTGCATGAGCTAAAGTTCTCTTGAATCTATTACGTAAAGCATCTGAGTAACCTTCCAAGTACTCTCTATTCAAATCACCTTCAACTTCATCTTCATGATCATCTACACTGAAAACATATTTTGATGAAGGAACTCTCATTAATGAAGGACGCTTTCTTGATAAAGTTGGAGTTCCTGGTCCTGAAGGTGTCAAATTAGGTGTTAACATTGGTGAATATACTTTAGTTCCTGAGCTGTTATTGCTGTTGTTGTTGTTGTTATTATTATTATTATTATTATTACCGTTACTGCCATTATTATTAATATTACTCCCAAGACCATGAAGAGTAGATGCAGCTTGACCTGGGATTGGAGATTGAAGTACAGGATTTGGATGACCTGGATCGGATTTATCTCTTAATAGCACATACTGTCTTTGATGAGAGGCAGAACCAAGATTAGCCGAATGGAAATTACTTGAATGAGAATGACTTAGAGTATTTGAAGGTAATAATGGGGATCTCATTGCCTTTTGATGTTTTGGAAGTTTATTAGTTATAGGATTTAGAGTAGATTGAGATTGTAAATTCAAAGATTGTTTTTTGATATATGCAGGGTTGCTTTGTTGATTTGAAATTGTTGGTTTCAAAGCAGGTGAGTAATTTGGAGTAGTTATAGTGCTATTATTATTATTATTATTAGTTGGGGTATTAGTCGTCACAGCATTTGTATTAGTTGTTGTAGTATTGCTTATATTAGCGTCATCGTTCTGTGTAGCTGTGTTACTAGGTTGGTTGATCACGGTACTATTTGACTCAATTGAGTCAACAAAAGATGAATTAGTTGTATCTATAGTATTAGATGATATATTTTGAGATTGATCTGATTGATCATTGTTTGAAGTATCTTCTGCGTCCTGTGTATCCATCTTGTTCGTTAGTTTCTATTTTTTAATTATGTGCAATTGGAACCGTGAAGAAGGTGTGAATGTTATATACGTATGATCAAAGTTATCAAAAGGGTAAAAAAAAGGGTTATAAATGGGATTGAAATAGATCCGATAAAGGGTGAAATAAGTTGAATTGAATTGAATTGAATTGAGTAAATTGGATGAGTGGAGAACCGAATGGGTATATGTTCCCTTAATGCAATTGGTAGTTGAAAGGTGAGACTACGAACGTATAAGTTGAGTAAAGAAGGGAATCAATAGGATAAAAATAGAATATATTATAAATACATAAATACATAAATTCAAACAAACAAGATTACATCAAATTCACGGGAGAAATCCGTTTATAGAAAAAGGGGAAACGAAAGTGCGAGTGGAGTTGTGCGGCCACAGTTGAGACTTTTATATTGTTTATACCTTGAATAAATCGTGTTTTTTAACTTAATTTATGTATAAGTTACAGTATATATGTATATATGTATGTGTATAAGTAGCGTTGATTACTTATAAAATGAATGGAATGATGGCCTTTCTGTTTTTTGGATATTTATCACCAAAAGTTTTCAAATAACGTTTGTGTTTAGACAAAGCCCAATTAGTCATAGTAACTGCACCGACAATAAAGAATAACCAAGAAGACCAGTTATTTGTGAAAATAGCAAACATAAGCCAAGTTAAGATTTCAAAGAAATAATTTGGGAATGAAACGTATTTGAATAAGAAACCATATGGAATCTTATGGTCTCTTGAACCATCTGATCTTAATTTCATAAGAATAATATGACAATAAAGATTTGAAATTTCAAATACAAACCATGCAGCAATTAAACCAATCATTACTGTTTGATCATGATCTGCAACGTGATGAATGAAGCTTGTTAACTTGTTATCACTATATCTTAATGACTCAGGAGCATAAAGTGAATAACCAATAAATACACCACTAAAAATCCAATAATGACCTGAATTTCTAAATAGATAAACTAAAGGCATGGTATCTGAAGAGAAACTATGAACACCAATTGTTTCTAATTCTCTTTTCATGAAATGTAATAATACAAGATTGTATGCAAGTGTTTGGGTTAATGAATTATACAATGGAGTATAATAAAAGAAATAGAAAAAAGTTTGAATCAAGATTGGACCAAGATATTCAATGAAATAAACTAATCTCCAACCAATTTGTAAACCAATATCTTTAGCATATACAGTAATAACATCTTTATCTGATTTAAAGACTAATCCATTTTCGGATAAAGTCAAATCATTTTTCATAGTAGTACGAATAGGTTTTTTAGTCTTGGGGTCTTCTTCTTCTGATAAATAAGAAAGACGAACTCTATTCGGATTTATTTTATTAACTTTTGAATATTCATTGATGATTGCTTGAACTTTTGTATTTGCATCTGTATCACACTTGATCTTCTTCAAGTTCTTGGATCTTGGATTGATGATTAA
This sequence comes from Wenyingozyma ramenticola, assembly GCA_024271885.1. Taxonomy (NCBI): domain Eukaryota; kingdom Fungi; phylum Ascomycota; class Pichiomycetes; order Pichiales; family Pichiaceae; genus Wenyingozyma; species Wenyingozyma ramenticola. Next base: position 413,180 of record JANBXF010000002.1, read on the forward strand.
GTCGACCATCTTGTGATTGAATCAATTGATTACTGAAAGAATAAGAATCTGTATCAATAATTTCAAATATTTCAATATTTTTCACAAAAGAAACCGAAAGAAAGAAACCCACATTTTATAACTGATCTATTCCGGAAATTAAAATCAAAAAGTTCATCCGCTCTTTGCGCACAGCCACGGTTGGGTGTATTGTGTGGCTAATTCAAATTGGGTTTGTGGCTGGTTTCGGTTGATGTTGTACTGCCACGTCTGTGGCTAGTGAATTAAACATAGTGGCTGGTGTGGAATATAGAAAATATAATTGAACTATAAAGAAGAAGTTGGTTGTTATGTGATGTATTCTATTAAGTGTTTTGTTATATATATATATCAATAATTCATTGAATAACATACACACAATGAAGCTCGTTAGGTTTCTTATGAAATTACCACATGAGAAAGTGCAAGTTGAATTGAAAAATGGAACGATAATATCGGGTGAAATAATCTCAGTTTCACCATCTATGAATATCAACCTTAAAAATGTTAGAATGACAGTTAAAGATAGATTACCACAGGCATTGGAGTATATTAACATCAGAGGAAACAACGTCAGATTGGTTATATTGCCTGATAATTTGAATCTTGATAATTTATTGTCTGAATCAATGATTAAACCAAGGAGAAAGATTAGCTCAGTTGTACCAGTTAATAAGAATACCAATGGTGGTAGTAGTAGTAGTAGTATTGGTGGTGGTAGTGGTAGAGGTGGTAGAGGTATGAGTAGAGGTGGTAGAGGTGGTAGAGGTGGTGGAAGAGGCAGAGCTAGAGCTTTTTAAGTCTTGGGAATCTATTGTACATTAGTCGTTAATTATATATATATCTACATACGTAATACGTAATTAAAAAAGTTATTTGTCATCACTATCATTATCACTATCGCTATCTTCTTCTTCGAATTCACTTTGTAATTCACTCTCTCTCAAATCTAATAATTCTTGTTCTTCTAATACAAATCTTGAAGTTAATCTAGGTAAATTAAGATCTAAGAATTTATTCTTGCTTGAATCTAATAACATATCAATAAATTCATCGAAATGAATTATCCTTGCATCTGTTGAACTATTCTCTTTTATGATTAGTTTCCTGAAATCATTTAATTTCGGTTCTAGTAATTGATAAACTTCAACTGAATCGAATGTTATTCTAATGTATAATGCAATCAATGCACTAAGATATTTAAAATCAGGTTGATTTAAAAGGTATACAATGATATCTTTTGGTGGTTGTAATTGTAATACTTTCAACAGTAAACTGATGAATTTACTAGGACGTGATAATGAATAATAATTGGCTATTAATCGTACATCTAAGACAATACGATCAATCAATGTTAATAAATTTAACTGATAACAATCTTTTTTCCAATATAAAGAATCTTGAATTCTTTCTCTTATGATTTTTTCTAATAAAAACACGGGATTTACTCCATGTACCTTCGAGACACCTGGACCAGCCAGTCCCCTATCCACAGTTATACCATCCATACCCTTGTTAATCTGTTCACTGTATACAACTAATAACTAATCACTAATCACTGATAACCTAGTTAAGTAAATAACAATAAAAAAGGTCACCCTACCGAAAACGACTGGAAAATTTTTTGAATTTTAAGCGAATTTGAAGTTTAATGTGAGAAGAGAGAGAATAATCGAATGGGAGAGAGAGAGAGTGATTGATAGATTGACATAGATTAGATAGTCTTGTTTGGTTAACTGGGTTTACTATATTATTTGTATTGTTTAGATTAGAACTATCCATCGATCAGTGTAAGGTATGTATTCATCTGTTCCCCGGCTATTCCATGTTTGCTCGATGAAATCAAATGGTTACATTATATCATTATTACTACATTATTTTACAACGTATACTTTTTTTTTGTTTGTGTAGATTATCAGTTTGTGCATTTCAGGAGTTTGTGTCGTTGTGTCGTATGATAGGTAGAATCAGTATTGGAAACTGATTGACCATATTAGATATATACAGCTAGTTTATTCTAGGAGATAAAGAAATAAATGAAAGTGAAATAATGGTGAAATAACAGTGATAGTGAGATTTCGTAAATAGTGAACAAGGTTTAATTTTAAACAAGAATAATTTTTATACTAACTAATCAACTCAACAAACAGTTTATTCCACATAATGACTACAGAAGAATTAACTACAGCTACCAAGGATTTATCAATCAATGAAACTCCAAAAGATGTTACAATTTTAGAATCATCAAAGGAATTCAATGTTAAACATCCTTTAAATTCTAAATGGACTTTATGGTATACAAAACCTGCAGTTGATCCAAATGAAGCATGGAGTGATTTATTAAGACCTGTTGTTTCTTTTAAAACAGTTGAAGAATTTTGGGGTATTTATAATTCAATTCCAAAAGCCACTGAATTACCAATGAAATCAGATTATCATTTATTTAGAGATGATATTAAACCAGAATGGGAAGATGCTCGTAATAAAGAAGGTGGTAGATGGTCTTTCTTATTTAAAAGTAATAAAAGACCTGAAATTGATGAATTATGGATAAGAAGTTTATTAAGTGTTATTGGTGAAACAATTGAAGAAATTAATGAAAATGATGTTGAAGATACTTCAAGTGAAGTTAATGGTGTTATTTTAAATGTTAAAAAACAAGGTATAAGAGTTTGTATTTGGACAAAGACTTGTGATCCAAATGATCCAAAATTAATTTCAATTGGTCAAACTTTTAAGAAAGTTTTAAAATTATCTGATGATGAAAAATTAGAATTTATAAGTCATAGATTATCAACTGTAAGAAGTGCTAAACCACAAATCTTGTTATAATTGATTGAATTGGGTCTATTACTTTTTTACTTATGCTAATGTATTTCAATTTACTTAGCTTATATTATATTATATACTAATATATACATATATAAAATATATATGAATCTTGCTCAAATTACATCTATAATTTAACTTGATTATATTCTAATATACATACGAAAACAATAAATAAATAAAGAAAGCAAACAAAGAAAGAAGTGTATAAATAAATAATAAATAATAAATAATAAATAAATCAACTAGAACCAGAAATTGTAATTTGATGATAAGTCCTTATTTCACCAATTGTTCCAGATAAAGTACCTAAACCAATCGTACCTGAAGAAGGAGTAAATAAAGTTGAATATAATGAAGCAAATTTTTGAGTATATAAAGTTGGTAATACAGTACTTAGCCCATTAGCCAAAGTGGTTGTATACCATACTGTAGTTGGTGAAACTGTATGTGTTGTTGTTGTATCTGTTCCTGTTGCTGTATCTGTTCCTGTTATAGTAGGTGTTGTTGTTAAATCTGTTAAACCTGCAGTTGTATCAATTGCTGTTGCTAAAGTTGTTTTAGCTGTGGTTTTACCTGTTGTAACACCTGTTGTAACTCCTGTTGTAACTCCTGTTGTAACACCGGTTGTTACACCGGTTGTTACACCTGTGGTAACACCAGTTGTTTTACCCGTAGCGGTTGCAACACCTGTAGTTGGTGTACTTGTAGTAGCAGCGATAGTAGCAGCAGCAACACCAGCGGTTGTAGGAGATGTAGTTAAAGCTGTTGTAGCAACACCAGCTGCTGCTGTAGTTGGCGTACTAGTTGTCAATGCGGTAGTAGCAACACCAGCGGCTACAGTTGTTGGGACACTAGTTGTCAAAGCAGTAGTAGCGGCGGCGGCAACACCAGCGGCTGCTGTAGTTGGTGTTGTTACAGCAGTTGTAGCAGCAGCGGTAGTAGCAACACCAGCAACAGCGGTAGTAGCGGCAGCGGTAGTAGCAACACCGGCTGCTGGGGCCGTTGTTATCGCCGTTGTAACTGGATCAGCAGCATTTGCTATTGATAAAAGACAAATAAATAGTATTGATATTTTAAAAGATGTAAAAGAGAACATTTTGATAATAAATTATTTTTTATAATTTTTTTTTTTTTTTTTAATTATTTTTTGATTGACAAAAAAAGGTTCTAAAAATGGTAACAAGTGTAAATGATTTAATAAAAGATGCAAAAAAATGAACGATTGAAGTAGTTTGATATAATTAATTCAATTCTAAGAGAGTGTATACGGGTAATTTGAATGAAAAAATGGAAAAATGAAAAGATTGTCCTTGTATATGAGAGTGGAATGTAAAAAAAATTTAAAGAATGGTGTATGGTATGGTATGTTAATAATGATGTATCCTTTATAATCAATAGCGAAAGTGATAATAATAAGAGTGTATATGAGGTATAGTGTATATCTATGACTTATCTGAGTAGAATAAGACGTGTTGAATGATAGAAAAGTACGTGAAAAGTATGAAATAATGAAAGAAGAATGGAATGAATCAAGTATGGTGTATATTTCTATGAGTGAGTTTACTGACTGAGACTGATTTCTTTGTTTGTTTTCTTTGTTTGTTAAAAGATGTGAGTTTGTTTAATTAACTGAGAATTGTGCACTTTGCGGTGGGGCTGGTGTGTGTGTGTGGGTGTGTGTGGGTGTGTGTGGGGGTGTGTGTGAGTACATATATATATGTTTGTTTGTATATATGTCTGTTTGTATATAGTTGTACTGGTTCATATACACCTTTATGTATCAATCAATAATAAACCCTTCTCCAAGCACCACCCAACAGTGATAATAATACCCACATAATAATGTAGAGTATGCTATCTGTAAAAAAGCTCAAACAAAGGGCGTGTTACTCAGCCGCAAAATTTGCTTTATTCACTGTTAATTTAGCGGGCTGGGGAAAACCACCAATTTTGCACTGATTTTTTCCCCATTTGTTTGGTGTGGCTGGGGAGGAAGGGAGGAAGGGAGGAGGTGGCTGGTGTGTGCTTGATCTATTATTAGCATCCGAACGGTATTCCATTAATTAGGCTATTAGCTCTAGTAAGTGGATGAATAGTAGCTCGGGTTATAGAGTATAGTGATAATGGTAACGATTACTAGTGTACAATTACACACGTCAACTGTACTCCGTGTGTAATCAACAAGGTGTTCTTGAAAAAATCACTAAAATTGACATACTCGGTGAAACTCATGAAATTTAAATTTTGTAATTTGTAATCACCACCTCACTTATCTTTTCAATTTCACCGATTAGATTATGCTCTATTTTACTAAAAAATTGATTATTATAATGGGGTATTGGTTGCCATTGGTGAATAGATACCTACTCATATACTCAACTAACGATAACCCTTACTGATACTGTACATGAAAATCATGTAAATAAAACAATAATACCCACATAAATTAATCACCGATAAATCAAAATTTAGTTCACCGTCCGGCATTTGAAATCCCAGAGCGGCATTAAATATTTTTTTGGATTTCTTTAAGAAAATGCTTTGATGCTTATACATTTAGCTTTAAATTTGAATTCTTGCTTTGAATTGTAAGTGTGTCAATTATGATATGTTTGTGTGTGTGTGTGTTTTGCATAAATGGCTGATATCTCATATACCTAGAGTTATGGCTGGTTTTATATGACTTGTATTTATTAAATACCTAATTCAATTCAATCATAGCCAGATCTCACTCACTACATAACACATCTCCACATAGTTACTAAATATGATGGGAAACGGGGGGTATACTTCTTTGAATGGTAAAACACCATTTATTATCTTAACTCAAAATAAAGATTTAGTTATTAGATATTTACTTGTATCTGGGATAATACTCAATTTCTTACTATTCACATATTTCACTATTCCTTTCCATAAATTAACACATCATAAACATAATACACATTTACCATCAATTGAAATCCCAAATCAAGGTTTGTCTGTATCACCAACAAATTACGAAACTTATTTAAACCCTTTAGATTTTCAAAATGCTTCAGCTATATTCAATGAGATTCATAATGCTTTAAAACAAAAAAACGCAGATTTGTTTCCTATATCCGTATCTTATTTCCCAGTTTATATCCCTTCTGGGACTTTATTCTATCACTCAACTCATGGTATATCAGGTATACCCGATGGTCCAGAATGGATAGCTATGGATTATGAATTCAGTTATAATTTCGCTCATTTACCAAGACCAGGTGGTGGATTTCCATTTGGTCCTGGGAAAGGAAAAGGTCATCATTATCCACCAGGAGGTCCACCAGGTGGTGGACCAGGTAAAGGTAAAAAAGGTAAAAAAGGTAAAGGTCCATGGGGACCTCCAGGAGGTAAAGATGAACCTTCCTTATTATACACTTTCAAGACGACAAGACCTTTAACTAAATTGGTTTACCTTGGAGGTGCATCTGCAGCAAAGACATCAACAGGTGAAATGGATACCCAGTATCTATGGTCAGGAGTTGATAAATATGAAGATTTCAATGAACGTATCGGAGCAGATGAAATTTGTAAATGGGGTGCTGGAAATGGAGGTTTAGATGGTGTTATTAGATTAGAAATTGGATTTGAGATTATAATTTGTGATTTTAACAATGGTTTAGAAATGATTAGTAATGTTACTTTATCGAATGCAACTGATATAGTTGGGTTCCCAGGTGAGACTGAAAATGATATGAATAATACTTCAATTACAAAGAGAGAAGAAGAGAGTCAGTTAGATTACGGTAAGGAAAGATCAAAACTTATAGATAATTACTCTGCTGTTTCAGGATTTGATCAGTACCTTGCAGGTGGTAGAGTGTACGATAAAGAGCCAAGAATACTGATCGATTTCTCCAAATATATCACATTGTTAAACAAGACATATATTTCACCTGATCCATACACGCGTAGAATTCATAATATTTCAAGTGATTTGAAAGAACAATTGTTTGAAGATTTACAAAATGCTCAGAGTTACGATAACAATCCTTTTATATCTACTAATTGGCAAGTTGTCACTGAGGCAATTACAGAAAAATTCTCTCCTATCTTAATGAACCTGAATAGAACTTTCACACTATACAATTTTAATAAGACAGATGATTCCGTTGATGCTCAACTCGAGTTAGCTAAGAGTTTATCAATCATCACTTATAATTTCGTAAGAAGGTACATTGATCAAACTAATGATATTGAATCATATGATAAACCAATCGATTATAACAATGCTAAGAAATTCGCAATTTGGGAATATAGTCATAATTATGAACCTATAATAACGTCAAATGAAAGACTTATTTGGAATTCAGTTGTTGTAGTTACTGAAAAATTAGTCAATTTATTATTCGATATTTTTGAAGAATCAAAACAGATATTAGATTATGAATTAGTGCCTAATGACAACAAAACTCCAGATTTCGATACTCAGATAACAAACTTATCTAATAAATTACACTCATTAATAACTGAATTAAGATGGGCTGATTTCCATAGATGTTCAAAAGCTTGTAATTGGGATGAATTATGTTTTGTACCAACTTGGGGTCCTTCCCCATTAGGTTGGGGTCATGACATGTTGGGTACATTTAAAGGGGAAGATGGTATTTCACGTATCTCACAGGACTTGCAATGTATATCCTACAAGACAATCTTAAACCGTTCATAACTGTTCATAATCCTATAAACTCTGCATAATTAATAACTTGATAACCTATTAACTAACTAAAACAGTACCACTACCACAAAAATGGCAGAATTAGCGGGTCAACAATCTTCCTGTTACGAGCCCGGTTGTTCCCACTAAGAAATAATTTTTCACTGCGCGAGTGAAAGAGAGAAGTAAAGTCTCAGTGAAGTTCAGAGTGGTGAGTGAGTGAGTTGAGTTGAGTTGAGTTGAGTTGAGTTGAGTTGAGTTGATATAGTGATCGATTGGTTGAACGAGACCGGTTTGTTTCGAAGTTTGGTTGTTTATCCGGGTATTTATCTGATAATCGTAGTGTTCCTACTCTACTCTTGTTTACACATAGGCATCTATTCCATACTCGCATCTGAGAGGAAGTCAGAAGAACAAACAATAGTTAGTTCGTCATAGTTATAACATGTTGAGATCAGTTAGACTTGCCAGTATCACTGCTCGAAGATTCAATTCTTCTATCGGCAGTGGTGCTAATAATGGCGGTAGAAATAATGACAAAAGTAAGAAAGTCAGCGAAGACAAACAAGTACCAATTGGTGATTCAAATAAGATGACTGATCTTATATCTAAAATTCAAGCTTTGAATGAAGTTGCAAGTCGTAATAGTGAATCTGCAAATGAAAAATTGGCCAAAGGAGGTGAAGGAGAAAAGAAGGAATCAAAGAAGGGAAAAAATCGAGTGAAGGCAGCAAAAGATGAAAAAGTGACTAAAAAAGAAGAAAGTCAAATAAATCAACAACAAGAACAAGAACAAGAACCTGCTATTACTGAAGAAGAAAGTGAAGAAAGATTTGCACAAGAAATGTATCAATTTATAATGAGTAATGAAGGTGAAGATGGTCCTTCATCAAGAGAAAGATCTAAAGCTATTCAATGGGATTCAAGAAATCCATCAAGCGTTTTAGTAGATAAGAGTAATGCAATAATTGAACAATCTTCAAATAATAGAAATGGATCTAAAAATTCAAACTCACGTAAGGATAGATTTAAATTAGCAGAAAGAGAATTTTCTAATAAAATTGATGATTTTTCAATAAATGAATTTTTGAATTTTTATGAAGAAGGTCATATTGTATCTACAAATGAAGATGAATTTGTTAAAGATCTTACAAATCATTTTTATAAAGAAGGTTTATCACCTGAATTAACTCGTTTAGCTTTAAATGATACATACGTTGAAATGATTGAAGCATATTCAGTTAGAAAAGATATCAAGACTTTCAAGAAAATCCAAGCATTAAAGAAATTAGGATTTGAAACTCCTTTACTTTCAACTGAATCTTCTGATAACAAGACACCATTCCCAATTGGAGAAGAAAGAATTGAAGAATTATTAGAATTAGGTGAAAAAAAGAATTTAAGTCATGAAGATACTGTATTACGTATGATGTCGAATGATTATCTTAGTACAGATAAAGAAGAATCAACATATAAATTGACAAATATACCAACAAGAGAAAAATTAGATTTAATTTCACCAAAATCAGCTCATACTGAAAAATCAAGAGTATTAAGAGCATTAGATCAATATTTATATAAAAAAAGTGGTGCTCATTTAGATGATATTACTGATCCTGAATCTCTTAATAATACTCATTTTACAAAATTTAAAGTTTGGAATAATCCAGATTTAACAACTTCAACTCAAAATTATCCATATACATCAAGAACAGTATCTGCATCAACTTCAATAGTATCTCCACAACAAGTATCAATTAATGAAATTGAAACAAATGATTTTAATAACGTAGTTGAATCTGTTGTGTATGGTGTTAGAAATGAAATACCACTTCCAAAGAGAAATGAAGATGGATCAAATGTAGGTGAAATTGCATTTATCAATGCATTAAACGATAATACACAAATTAAAGTAGATAATCTACATTTACAATTGAGAAAGGCTATTCATTCAGATGGTAATGTTAACTTCAAAGAATTACCAGAATCTGTAACTGAGACTTCACATGAAGCTTATGCCGAGGCTAAAAAGCAAGCATTGGCTGAATTTGAAGCTAAGAGAAAATCAGATGCCGAAGAAAGAAGAAAACTTAAAGAACAATAATCACTAGAATGAAAACTGTACTGTACTGTACTGTACTGTATCTAGTTATCTATCTGTATATAGTAAAAATATAAATTATAAATTATAAATTATAAATTACATAATCATATCAGAAACATGGCGGTGTTTTCAATACTTGAGGTGCAGGGCGTGGCTGGTGAAGGTTCTGTGGCGCATGCAAAAATTACTAAGAAAAAAGCGATAAAAATAAATATAATAAAACAAACAAACAGACTCTTGAAAGTGCCAATATGAAATCCGTTAATTTGACTTGATGTTAAGTCCTTTGACAGTTTTAATCACCAACTATATACATATCATTACAACTGAGTGTTTGTGAATATCAAGAACAACTATCAATTCCTTTGGATACATTCACAATCTTCAATACAACTCTTATATATTGTATTAGATTCACACATACATACCATACAAACATTCAGGTCTTGGCTTATCTTCCATTTCATTTTTTTAATTGTCATTTGATATAAGGTACCGGTGTTCTAAATTTGTCTTTTTGTTTAGGATTTAATTTTAATTTTTTTCAAGGTTTCTTAAACTATCGTCTGTGTGTTTGACCCAGAACAATATCACATAGAGGGAAATACAAATTAGATAAGCAATTCACTTATTGACTCACTGTCCAGATTCTTTATCTATTCAATCGACTTAATTCAAATTTTGTGAGCATCGCTGTCTGTACTGGATTATCAAGGTATCCAGATGGAAGCGGGTAATCAATACAATAACAGCGGTGGTGGTACCGCTGATAACGATAATAACAATAACTATAGAAATAACAATATGAATACCAATATGTTTAATAATAATAATAGTAATACAAACAATTCAAATACCAACGACAATAATGGTATTGCAACTACTGATGAATTTGATAAATACTTCAACTATATGCTAGATTCTCCTGTGAACCAGACTCATATCCCAAATATAGATCAACACGGAGGTACTAGTAGTGATCATGCTAGTATTCAACAACAACAACAGCAACAATCGATGGTAAAACCATCACCACCACAACACCAACAACAACAACAACAACAGCGACAACAGTTTTATAATAATTCCAATCATAATTCAATGGTGAATACTCCACCAACTATGAACTACAGTCCTGGCTTAGCAAATGAACAAAATATGCATCAACAACAGCAACAGTTACAACAACAATTTCAACAGCTTCAACAGAAAGAACAATCTCATGTAACATATGAAAGCATCGTATCTGGACTTCAAAATCAAACAAATTCAAATAAAGCCGTTGATCAACAGTTATTTGACGAATTTCTTTCTTTTGCTTCTCCTGCATCTCAAAGTATTGACTCTCCATTGGGTTTTAATTCAACTAATAGTTTCTTCAATAACTCACAAAGTGGTAGTAATGGTAATGGTAATAATAACAATTTGAATATGAATATGGGTACGAATTTCCAATTCACAAATCCTAATCAAAATACTACAGGATCAACTGGTGGTCGTACTCCAACTAATAATGCTTCTCCTGCAGGTTTAGCTAGTTCTACATTTGATTTTGATGATTTGACTTTCACGAATAATCATACTCCAAATGTCAATGAAACCAATATTTTTTCATCTTATGATAACCAACAAGCACAAAGACTTCGAAATCAAAGACAACAACAGCAGCAACAACAGCAACAAAGTCAATATCATCATCACCACCAACAACAACAACAACAACAACAGATACCTCCACCACAACAGCAACAAGGTAATCATTATGCTAGACAATACACTCCACCTCTGGTATCTCCTTCTGTTCAACAAAACAATCAAAAATCACATCAACAACAACAACAACAATTTGCTCAAGATTCTCCATATAGTTCATTAAGTACCGGTACACCTATAGTGAAAATTGAAGAATCAGATCTTTCATTAGTTGACTCAATGCTTCAAATCCCACTGCCTTCTGCAAACTCCACATCTTCTTCGAATAATTACTCTGTTCCTGCTCCTCAGATATTTGTTCAACATCCAACATTGAGTAAATCTCCACCACAAACACAATCTTCTCAGATGAATTACGATTACTCGAATTTGAGTACTGCAGCTACAAATAATTCGTCATATGTCGATCTATTATTCTCTAATGCAAACTCAAATTCAAACTCAATTACCAATATCCAAAATCAATTGGAGATGAGTAAAAACAATGATAACAGGAGAAGTAACAGTAATAACAATAATAATAACAACAACAACAATGGAAACAACACCAACTCATCAATACTCAACAAGAATGGGGCTACCACAAACAATCCAAATTATTTGTCTACACATAATTTCCAAGGTGATGCATTTACTCAGGCTAGACTACCATCATCTACAAATCTCTCAGATATGGCAAGTCCATACCTTTCTGCTGATGAATCTAATTTTGACGATGATTCTAATTCCGTATACAATATCAATCTTAATAGTAGTCAGAATGATCATGAAATAAGTGCAACTATTGGTGCTTTGAATTTGAACAATAATTTATTGACTGAAAAGAATCTTTTACAACAGAATAATTTCAATGACAATAATAAAACATCAATGGAACAAAATTATCTTTCTTCATTATTAGCAGGAAGTACCCCACAAGAAGCCGCTGCAAAGACTCCATCTTTATTTTCACATTCTTCAAGGGGTACTACACCTATCAATGGAAGATCCAGATCAAACAGTGCAAATGGGGAAAGACCAAGGATAAATATAGAAGATACTTCAAAGATTTTATCACCAGACGATGTTCTTCCAAATTATGAGGATTTACAAAGTAGTCCATATACCAATGGTAATAATATACTCTCACCAAATAATGCTCAATCTCAAAACTATTTATCATTACCATCTGCACAAGACGAACATAATTCAATGAGAGCAGGAAGACAAAGAAGACACTCTGAATCACGTTCAAATTCAGCATCAAGATCTTCTTCTAGATCACGTTCCGGTGGTTATAGTTCAAATGGTTCTGGTTATGATAGTGATACGAAATCTGATATATCTGTTGGATCCGCTACATCTAAGAAAAGTGGTGTTAGTAATTCAAGTGGTAAGAAGTCTAATGCACTTTTTGAATGTCATATCTGTGGTAAGAAATTAACAAGACAGTATAATTTGAAATCTCATTTACGTACTCATTCGAATGAAAAACCGTACTTATGTGATGTTTGTGGTAAAGCATTTGCAAGACAACATGATAGGAATAGACATAAGAATTTACATACAGGTGAGAAACAGTATCAATGTAAAGGTACCTCCGCTGATGGTATAGAATGGGGATGTGGTAAAGTGTTCCCGAGAACAGATGCATTAAGACGACATCTACAAACAGATAGTGGTAAAGAATGTATACGAGTCTTGGTTGAAGAAAGTTATAAGCGAAGAGTTGGTATTAATATTATGGAATCTGATTTAATAGATGAAGTAACGTCGCCTGAAGATGCTGTTACTGCTGCATCGTCTGCAGTGGCATTCGCAGCAGCTGCAGCTGCGGCAAACAAAAATAATCATTTTAAAAATCAAGATACAAAGGGAAAGGAAAAGAAACCAATTGAGTTTGAGACTAATGCTTCAGCTGCGGCAAAAGCTTCTTCGACTTCTGCTTCCGCTAAAAGTTCTCATGCTAACGATGACGACAACGATGATGATGGTGCTGATGCAGATGGTGAAGAGTACGATGATGATCCACCGGCTGCACCTGTTTCTGAAAGTCGTCCAAATATAAATTTCTCGTTTGAATGACTGTTAGATCAGATAATATTTACTTATATAACATTATATCAAGCAGCGTTTTTACTATTTATTAATTCTATTACTCAATTAATTTTCTCAGCGTAATAGAATTGTCAGTGTTTCAGTAATAAAAACTAAATGTGAACTAGTTTAGCTCCCACATGAATTACGCCGAGGAAAGAAAAAAAAAGAATTTCTCAGAAATATTCAGTTGGTGATGGTTGGGTGAGGGAGTGTTTGTGAGCTTTAGAATAGAGTAGATGAGATTGATATTCAAATTAGTGTCTATTCGGATCTGAAATCTGCAACCCCCACACACGGAACAGTTGAAGCCTGTATTAATTCATCACTTGCCTGTTTGACTTTCATATCCGGTGACACAAACTGGACTTCAAAACAAAGTATTACTCAACTAGTCAGTGAATTAGTAATTAACTTTTTTTTTCCATATTTTACAGAAACTGGACTGAAAGAAAAACACAGAATCAGAAAAGGGAACAAGATCCGATCAGATTACGAGTAAATAGATTCCCCGAGTCGACGAATAGTTACCAACTGTATTGACTCTACTATCTTATATTCGTGATATCACCAAAATTTATACTTCATCCATTCGTTGATGATTAAATTTAGTGATCCCCAGTTATCAATAATATCTTGTTCATTTTTGCAATCAATACTTATCTTACTATTTTTCATCTTTTCTGTTTGTCATTGTGAAACCACTTTTGAAGTAACTGATAATTCCGACTCGACTTCAAGCTACAGTTATATTCATCCTGTTGAAAAATCAATAGAAACAGAAACTATTTTAACTTTTACAACAGAAGAAACGGCAAAAGGAATAATAACCGAATATACCTCTTTGCCATCTCCTACAACCACTGCTTTTAATTTATTCTATAACAAAGTGGATAATTTATTTCATTTCCCCAAAGACTATCGTTTAGTCTTAGTTGCTATCGTTACTTTTGCTACCATCACATTGACTACTTCACATTTTTTACATTCGAGTCCAAATTCTGGATCAAGTTCGGCAAGTTCCTTAGATTCACTTGATTCTTTGGATACCGAAAACACATCTGCATCTACTACTTCAAGAAGGAAGAGTTTTAAGAATGGGTTTAGCTCTTTAATTGAAGGTATGAGTGGAATAGGTTCAAGGGTCAATTCTGCTACCAAATCTGTATTCAATGGATCTGGATATGGTGCTTATGGAGCTAATTCAAACGATCCAAAATTTCAATTCAAAGTGAAACGTGCTGCTCTATTAGGTGGTAACGTTGGTGGATTGTATAACGATGGTAACACTTGTTTTATGAATTCCGTTTTACAATCTTTAGCATCTTCAAATGAATTTATGGATTTCTTAAACAAATACACAACAAATGAAGAAGGTGCCACTCAAGATATAAAAGGTTCAAAAGTTCCATTTTCCATTGCTTTGAATAATCTTTTGTTGAAATTGAATGCTAAGCATGGCAATAGATCTGCCACTTATAAGACGAAAGGTTTATTAAAAGTGATGTCTAATGCTCCAAATAAGAATTTGTTCTTAGGATATCAACAAGAAGATGCACAAGAATTTTATCAATCCGTTATGAAACAAGTTGAAAAAGAATATAGTAGTGTTCAATTACAAGATAATGACTCTTCATCTAAGAAAAGGACAGATCAAGAGAAATTTGTTCCATATGAACCTGAAATGTTACATGGATTACAAAAATTAGGTGAAATTGGAAATATCTATGTCCCTGCAATTCAAGTAGATCCAAGTTATCCAGGTGCTGAGTCTCAAGTATTACCTTTGAAATTAATTACCCCTGTTGATGGTTTACAATGTGAACGTATTGGATGTATGAATTGTGGTGAAATCGGTGGGATAAGATATTCTGTTATAAGTGGGTTAGGTTTATCCTTACCACCAAATAATATGCCAAGTCATGAGTTGAGTGAATTATTAGATGATTGGATTCGCCCCGAGGTAATTGATGGAGTTGAGTGTAATAGATGTGGATTAACCGAAATGTTGAATAAGTTGAAACTTCAAGTTGAAGAATATAAATCGAATGAAAATCAACCAAATGAGAAGATTCAAAAATTAATCGATTTAACAACCTCAAGAATCAATGAAATTGAAACTGAATTAAGTAAACCTGTTATCAATGATGAGATTTATAAGAAGATGCATACTAAGAATGTTGTACAAAAATCAAGAAAGATAAAACAGATTTATTTTGCAAGACCACCTCCTTTATTATGTATTCATATCAATAGATCTGTCTTCGATCCTAGAACATATACCGTTAGAAAGAACAACTCAACTGTTTTATTCCCATTGCATTTGAATTTGACTAATTACGTTGCTGAACCAGAAGATATTAATATGGATGCAAGATACCCATTCAGAGTACAAGATTTCGTGCCTGAAACTGAAACTGAAGAAGAAGAAGAAGAAGAAGAACAAAATGAAGCAATCACTCCTCCTGGTGTTACTGAATCAGAGGTCACATTGATTGGAGAAAAAACTGATGTCAAAGTTGATAATGAAATTGCATCAGTTCTTGAGTCTGAGGATATAGACGTCAATGAAGAAGAAAAAGAAGAAGAAAAAGAAGAGGAAGAAGAAGAAAAAAGAGAAGGTACTCCTATCCAAGAAACAATAATCAATGATGACCTCACATATTCTTTGAAATCAGTGATATCTCATTTCGGTACACATAATTATGGTCATTATATAGCATATAGGAAATACAGAGGTGTGTGGTGGAGAATAAGTGACGAGACAGTCAGAGTGACAAATGAAAGAGAGGTATTGAATTGTCAAGGTACATTTATGTTATTCTATGAATTAAGTCATAGAAATGATCCAAGAGATGATTACATTAACGACTCTACCGTTCCTAATGCACCTCAACCTATTGATATCATAACTGGAGATGCCGATTCTGATGTCATTGTAGAAGAATACGAGGAAAATGAGGAAGATGACGATGATGATGAATTAGGTCAAGATGAGCTTATTCCTGATGCAGATGATGATTCTGATAGTAGTATGGAACTTGAATTAGATGAACATGAAGCGAAGAATGAAGCTATGACTGAGGTAAATGCATTGGATTATGAAGTTTTAAGGAGTCAAGAAGAGATGGTGAATATTCAAGCTAATTTATAGTGAACATTTAAAAATTTTGTATGATCTTATAAATATATAAGCAAAATAAAATCAAAATTACTAATAAAATAATGTAGAGTTATTAAGAATTAGAAGCAATATAGTTATTAATCATTAAGGAATATGTAATTTTTTTTGTGTTATATAAACAAGATCAGACACCGGTATAGTCATTATTTTTCACACTAGAAACTTTAGCTTCAATAGCATCATTTTCTAATTCTTCTTCAATCAAACTATCTAAATCATAATCATAGTTATCTGGGTTGGAATCAGTAATACCTTCAACTTTTCTCTTATAACAACCTCTTCTCTTCAACACACTAGTTTCGTCTGACTCAGTCACAAGGTTCATCTTGATTGGGAGATCATCCTTTGTCAATTTACTTACCTTCTGATAAACACCGGATCCAATACCGATTATATCTGATTTCTTGGACTTACCTCCATTTGCAAGTTCCTCACTGTCGATTTGCTCATCAGGTGGAACATATCCACCAGTGGAAGCATGATCGTTGTATCTTGATTTTTCATCATCATCATAAGTATGGGATTCTTTGTCTTTTTTGTAGTTTGGGTTCTTTGAATAAGTAGCTAAACCTGTGATCTGAGGAAGTAAAGCCGTGACAACAATAATTATTGCTATGAGGACGAAGAACAAAACTAAAAACATTTTAAACTGTATTTGTGTATGAATAGCAAAGACTAACAACAACAAGAAAGAAAACGCAATCACAAACACAGCAACTTCACATATATTCACACATTTATATAATTCATTCAAATTATCTGTACCAAATTCGGATGTATGAAAAGTCACTCTCGAGTGGTTTTTGCAATTCCCGCAGATTTCCACATTTTCCACGGCTGTGAACCCGTTTTATTACCGTTAACCGTTTATGTTTCCTTGGTTGATGTTGATAACGTCTATGTATGTTTATGCATACAGCCATATATGTGTATGACTAGGGTCTCTATGATTGCAGTAAACTGCCAGGGTTATCACAATCGTATTAGAAAATCGTGAAAATCCAGACAAATAATTACATCATACATTTTGCTTTCCAGCCTTGAATGAACATATTAGCTTATTAATAAATTAGAGTAGAAACAGTATATACAAACTACAGATCCCAGATCACTAAAAGTTTGGTAAGGATTATTCTGAAATGATAGGTATCCCCACCAAGAATACTAGCTTTGACTGTGTCTGGATGAGAGAATACATGATGAAATAAGTATAAGATATCAATTGATAAAATCAACTATTCATCCTTTTTGGCTAATTCATCACCATCGAGTTTTTCATTGAATGCAACAGCAACGTAACCTATAAGAACAACATTGGCTACAACAGCAGCAATACCACCAGAAATAAGTGAATTGTCTGATTTAAAAGTTAGTAAATGATCTTCAAATTTTGCAAAGGTTCAATTCAACACGTGTAAATGTGGATAAAATTAAAAAAGACATACCTGTGAATGCTTGGGCACCAAAGAAACTAATCAATGGACCAAGGATCATTAAAGCGGTGAAAAATATAAGTTTTCTAATAACAGGTCTGTTTGTAAAGAATAGTAGTTAGTTCATGAACTTTATGAGACATATTAAAAGAGGTGTGTTTCAATAAAACTGACATACGCTGGAATATCGGCCATCTTGTTAGTGATTAGTATAAGCGGTGTATTTTCTGAATAGATGAGCAACAATTACCTACAAACAAGTAACCACCAAATCAACTCAACTTGATCAAGAAAGATAAGAAAGACGGCCAAATTTAATCAACAGCCATTTTGGAGTTTCGTCGAACGACTTTTCAAAACGCGTCGCTCGTTTAAGGCTCGTTCCCGTTGATCTTTCCTTGCTTATATTTTGAAATATTCTGAAATATTTTGGTATGTTGAATAGTTGGTTGTCTTGTTTGCTATAAGGGGTTATAGGTTTCAATTGTTTCTTGAAAGGAATAAGTGTTGAGTGTATTTTTCGATCAAAAATGTCTACACTTAATCCAAAAACTACAAAGACAGACTTTGGTGGTCCAATCGGTTCAATTTTTGTCACTTTGATCTTACCTCTGACTGTTTTCTTCTTGTATTTTACATGTAATGAAAAATATGCAGTACGAGGTTATAACATTGAATTTAACAAGATTTATGAACTTGCACATTATGAATTAGTTGAAAATTGGCGTTCAAATTTCTTAAACTTCCAAGTTTGGAAGTATTACTTGATTTGGTTTTTCGGGTTAGCAATTCTTGATTTAATCGTTCCTGGTGTAACAAAGAAAGGTGTTGTATTACGTGATGGTACTCAATTATCATATTTGATTAACGGTAAAGGTCTAAGTTTGACTTTGATCGCTATACTTTTATCAAGGGCAGTTGCCACTTCTTGGAGATTACCAGAATTAGACTATGTCTATGATAATTTCTTACCAATAATGATTACCACAATGGAATTTTCAATATTATTATCCAATTTCGTTTATCTGTGTTCTTATTTACCGTTGAGAAAACTAAATGGCAAAGGTACAAAGGAAAGAATCTTAGCTATTGGAGGAAATCATTCATTCCCTTTTTTCAATTGGTTCATAGGACGTGAATTAAATCCAAGAATTGGTCCATGGGACATCAAATTATTCTGTGAATTACGTCCTGGTATGTTATTATGGTTCATTTACCTTGTGGCAAGTGCTCATCATCAGTATTGGAATATTGGTTACGTGACAAATTCCTTATTACTTGTTGCAGGTTTACAATCTTTATATATCTTTGACGGTGTCTTAAATGAAGAAGGTTGTTTAACCATGATGGATATTACAACAGATGGATTTGGATTCATGCTGGCTTTTGGTGATTTAACTTGGGTTCCATTTACTTATACTTTACAAGCACGTTATCTATCATTAACAAAAGTTGATTTACCAGTTCAAATGGTAATAATTGTATTATTATGTAATGCTATTGGATTTTATATCTTTAAAGCATCAAACAATCAAAAATCGAATTTCAGACAGGGAAATTTACCACATTTGAAATCAATTGAAACAAAGACAGGTTCAAAATTATTAGTTGAAGGTTGGTGGGGTTTAAGTCAACATATCAATTACTTCGGTGATTTATTAATCACTTTATCTTGGTGTTTAGCTACTTCATTTATTACCCCATTGACTTATTATCAAGTTATTTATTTTGCTGTTTTATTATTACATAGACAAACAAGAGATGAAGAAAAATGTAGAAATAAATATGGTGATGCTTGGGTTGAATATGAAAAGAAAGTACCATACAAGATTATTCCATTTATTTATTAAATTTATCAAATTTATTTTATTGATATTCTTATTCTTATTTTTTTATGTCAATCTTATATACGTTAAGTAGTATATAGTTCAATGAATACTTATAACACTCAATCAGTGTATCGTGTATTGTACATTATCTTTTTTATATCATGCAATATTTGATCAAAATCTATTGAGTCTTCTTTTGACCATTTGGAGGTTTTTCAAAAGCTTTATAACTAATTTGTAAAGAACCAAGCCATCCTAAAGCTGTGACCAAGACATAAACTAAGAATAAAGATACAATTGTTCCCATCCATATACCAGTAGAGAAGAAACTATAAGTATCAACTACTGAACCATTACCAATTGTTAATTTAGAAACTGAATTTGTATTTTGAGTAGTAGCTTTTTCTTCACCTACACTGTAGATTGAAACTAATTCATCATCAATCATTTCATCAACTTCTTTAAAGGCTTCTTTCAGTTCTTCTTCAATGATTTCGTAGTCTTCTGTGGTCTTTTCATCGATTTCATCTTCATTCTCTCTCTTTTGTAAGCCAAGGTATTGTGAAGCTTTGTTTATTATTGAGTTGGATTTAGTGATTTCTGGTAATTTGAAAGTTGGTAAACCTTGAATTATATAGTTGTCCATATTTTCTTGTATTAATGAAACTTTATTGAATATAACATCGACTAAATTTTGTTCATGTGATTCGATTTCAAAGACAACAACTTGTTCATCATTTATACTATCGAATTCTTCAAGCCATTTGTCTTCATCTTGAACCTTTATTTTCTTTACAGAACATGATTCAGAGATATAGGAATCCTTAGTTTTGATATTTTCTTGAGCGTATAATACATGTGGAGAAAATACAAGTTCATCTTTATTCTCTTTCATTTGATATTTGATATGTTCACATTGATGTAATCCATCTTTTGTCAATCCTTTCACTTGGAAAACAAACAACTTGTTGTTATCTTGAGAACAGTGTTCCTTGATAGCTTTAGCAGCAAAGGAATCAAAGGTTTCATCGTATCTTTGAATTGCTGAATTGGATACCAATTGATCTTGATTCTTGTTCAGATGATTTACCTGGAATAGAGCAGGTGCGGTATCTTTGAAACCATAGACGCAATCAATAGCGGCAAGAAGGGAAACTGCCACAGATGTAGATAACTTCATTTTGTACTGAGGTTGTCAAAGACTGAATATCGAACTATCAATGATGAATTGGTGAATCAATCACAGTTGGAACATCATTATACATCAAGTCAAGATAAACAGTTCAAAAGCCTTACTACCTGCACTGCTCCCTTCCTTGCCCTGGGCTGGCTGCTTTTCCCATTGCAGTGAGGGTAACTAGGTCTGTAATTGAATGGTGCAGAGATGTAAACAATTACCAAGATAGGGAATTGCGGCTTTTTTCATTTGGTTTTTGTCAACATCAGAGGGAAGAAAGTGGTTAGATGGCTACTTGATACTGTTCAGTAGTTTGGTGGATTGACACGTTTATTAGGAAAGGAGAAAGGTACAGTGGAAAAATGTCTCATAGTACCGTGCATGTTAGTAAGTATGACTTTCTATAATGTATAACCAGGAATTTATTTACTAACATCCCAATTCACAGCGAATTTACCTCGTAATGCCACAGAGGAATCGATATACGATTTATTCATAACCTTTGGTCCCATAGAACAAGTACTGGTGAAAGACGATATACGGAACAAAGGCCATAAGTATGCAAATGTGAAATTCAAAGATGCATATGACGCTTCACAGGCAATTTTGAACATCAATGGATTTGTGTACTTTGATCAAGTATTACTAGCTAGAGAATTAGAAGACAATGTCTTTGAATCTAGATCCAAAGAATCTGATCCGAAAACTGCTGTTTGGAATCAAGTTAGTGACCAGCAGGAAGATCACGAATGAAATATATATAGACGGAAACGATGTTTATTTTGTACAAAGATATGTAAATATATAACTGTTATGATAATGCAAAAAATAAGGAATAAAAATCAAGCAAATGAAACAGTCTTCTTAATTTTATTTGGTTTAAGTTCATTAATAACAGCCTTTCTTGCATCTTTGACATTCTTTCTCCTTGTTGCTCTTGCTGCATTTGCCTTTGCTTTAATTTCTTGTTTCTTATCATTTAATTTAGCTTCTTTATCTTTATCTTTTCTATCCATTTCTTGTCTTCTCAAGTCTCGTATTTCTTCTAATCTTCTTGATCTCTCTAATTTACTTTCATTAACTAAATCATTACTATCATTAATCGTTTTGATCAATCTATTAAGCGTAAGTGTATCATTATCATCGATAAATTTCTTACCTTTTTTACCACTTTTCTTTATAACACCTGGCATAATAGCTTTGTTTAATACAGGTAAATTCAATTCCTTTTCGGTATATTCTCTCTTCTTCTTCTTTCCGTATAATTCTGCACGTCTTAATTCTTTCTTCAACTCTGTCTTCTTAGGTTTATGTACTTTTGATTTAGGTGTAAGATTTGGTTGATTTTGTAATAAGTTTCTGGCTTCTGAACTCTCCCTGACATCAGGATCAACGGTTCTGGTAGAGTTTTGAGCACCTCTTCTCTTAGCTGTCTTACTCTGTTTATTCTTAGCTGGCATTTTGTTTTTCCTATGTTAACTAGCTACTGTCTATAACAACTATAAAGACAATAATAAATGTTACTATTAACTATTACAGATTTATAACAAAAAAAAATTTTAATATTTTATTTTTTCTTTCTTATATTTTTTTATGTAAGCGTGTTAAGTTTCAAAATTTCCTCATTAGGTTAGCAAGCGGCGGGATAAATCATCGATCAATAGATAGATCTTGTCTATCACCACCAGAGTAATATTCATATTCATTTGACAAAAGAGTCTTATTTGAGAGATTGAACACTTTACTCATAACATTAGCCTCATATTCATAACAAATGTCTGTTATACCCCCAACACTAGCGGTTAAGTCTCTTTCTGTTACGGGTTTAGTTTGCGATTCTTCTTCGTGTGATAAATCTAAAGCTGCCATCATAGTATTTTGTATAACTTCAGGAATTAAATCATCAGTAACACCTCTTTGATCCAATTTCTTTAAAGATTTTTGTAATTCATCCTTTTCTCTTTCTGAATTATCTTTCTCAATTTTTTCAACTTGAGTTAATGCATTATCTTGTACACAAGGTAATGCAGTTTTCATACGACTTAAATAATCAAAGACTCGAGTCTTTGTCTCTTCTCTATTCATACAAAATTGTGAAACTTCTCCCAAATATGGTCTTAATAGGTTCTTCAACCATTTACTTTTGAACAACATAGCTTCAATAGCACCAGAATTTGAATTAACTGAATTTTTGAAATGAGAAATTCCTCTTCTATCCGCAGTTAAATTACCATCAGTTCCTGATACCATATTATTTGAAAAAGAAGACATTAATGATAATGGATTTTCAATTTGAACAGAATTACGTGAAGATTGAGAATTTGTCTTCAATACTTGAATGAAATCTATGAATTGCATCTCATCCATCTTCTTATCGTTCTCTTCTGTGACATTTGATTTCAATATAATCATGTTTTCAAGATCCAATTTCACGTTTGTTAATTTTCCTCTACTGTAGAGATTAAGCAACAGTATTTCCAATTCATCATTTGTTATTTCTAGTTTTTTGGATAAATGATCAAATGTCAGAGACTTGAAAGGTTTAATATACTTACAGACAAATTTAGCTTGTAATTGCCTTGTAACGAATGGTAAGAAAGTCTTGACAAAATAATTTGACTCTATGAGATCTATTATCTTTGGATCTCTCATAGTCAATTCATAGTATTTTGTAATATCAAGATTTGAAGCACTTGAATATATTTTCAAGAAATCTGAAATATCCATATTTTGGAGATATACTTGAAATTCGTGTGATTCCATTGGATTTATCTCGGATTCACTTAATAAATTACTGATCATTAATTTGATCAAAGTTGGCAATCTTCTATCGTCACCAGATTCATTAAAACCTTTGAAACTCTCTTGGAAATATATATTTGCATTCTTGAAATCTTGTAAATGCATGGCAACTGTAGCACTACATTCTTTGATTATTCCAATAAGATGAGGTTGGGGTACACCAGATATTGCCAAATTTGCCTTTGTAGTGAGTTCTTTCATTTCTGCCAAATTGAAACCAGACTCATTAGTTATCAACATTCTAGTAGCCAAAACTTCAAGAAGAAAAGTATTCTTTATCGATTCTGAAGAGTTTACCAGTTTATCTTCCGTACTCTTGAGTAAAGATAAGGCATCGTCTAGTTTTTTCTCCTCTACTAAAATGTTTGCCTTTCTTAAATTTGCCCGTATCCATAATCTCTCATTTTGTGATCCACTCGACATATCTACAGATGACTCCAAATAATATACAATCATATCATAAAAAGAACTCAAAAATTCGTTCGATCCATCTTTGTCATACCTAACCAGTATCTTAGACAACGAAGAGTCACCATAACTCTTATTAACAAAGGGTAAAACTTCAAAGAACAAGGTTAGAAGTTCAAGTAGTTGCTTGTAGTTCCGAAGATCATAACAAGTTTTCATGGCTTGTTTTATAGATTTGAAAATATAAGGATTTTTAGAGACTTTATCATTCGTGCTATTCCGAAGTTCAATTATTTGTTCAAAAACTTTCAATGCTTCTTCATTTCTCTCATCCTGTCGCAGTTCTTTACCCCAGTAATATTTTGACTCTATTGATTCATCATCACCTGCCTCTTGCTCTTCTTGTTCTTCTTCGTCTTCATCTTCAAAAGATAAATCCTCTTCTTCCTCTTCATCATACATATCCTGATCTTCCCAATCTGACATCTTGGATAACTTACTATGCCTTATTTGACGCTCTGTTTTTCAATTTTTCTGTACAATTGAGTAACCAATACTCAGTCTTCAGTCAATTAACCAAGAACTATGTAGTTCATTAAACTCTACTATACAAAATCTAGAGATACATATACACCTAAATACACACTTCATGTCGCAAATCGAACTCCATCAAGATGCAAGTTGAAGCAAAATCGACCTTTAAGGCGTCGAGCACAGCCACGTCACCACGTCGTCTTCTCGCGGCTCTTCTTTTTGCCTATTATTATTATGCTCATTATGGATAGTTATATTGTGCAGATCCTTCTTCCCCTTTAACTGGTCATTGTCAATGTCAAAATCATCTATTATACTCAAGTTAGCTGTAAGCATTTCTAACTCTAATTCTTCCAATCTTAACATCTCTTCCAATTGCTCTTGCGCAATATCTCTCGTCTTGGGATCAAGTTCATCCATGCGGGGCACGTCAAATTCTGTAATTTGATCTTCTTCATAATCAGCATCGTAATCTTTATCTGAATCCTTGTATTCATCCTCTAGATATCGATCCAAGTCTATCAAATGTAATTGAGACTCATTCCGCAGACTTTCCTCTTCTTCTTTCTTTTCTTGCCTCAAAACAAAATCTCCCATATTTTCAACACCTCCCCTGCTTGCCAAAGCTTTCTTCTCTCTTTTTCCATCCCGTATACGACGAATTTGAGTAAGTTTATGTTTCGACTGATGTGATGCAAGGTTCCTACCATTATTGATTGCATCCTCGTCTATTGCAGACTTCCTATTTCCATGTGTATGTGGGTGCAAAGACCTGCTTCTATCTTCTCGTCTATCAGTATTAGCAAAAGGGTGGTAAACTTTATCAATCCTGTGTTGAACTTTGCAGTTCATCTGCTCCAACGCATCTAGATTATCATTCAACATTGGGTGACTACAAGTTCTATACGTTCTATTCTGTCACTCTGTAAATTAAAATCCCTTCTTCTTGCTTACACGGAATGTTCAGGAAACATGTAGGGGTAGAACAGATAAAATATAAGTATCACACTTTTTATTATGAGAGAGTATTTCGTGTCCTGGTCTCAGGAAGGGTTCTCCGGGCTGTGTTTTCTTAGCCACAGTAATAAGCCGCAATTTTCAAAAGGAAACTGTTCGTGGCGCGGTTTCTTAACATCAAATTTTATTTTAAATCTCTATGGTTGATAGTATTGATGAAATATATTCTCTATATATTACTCATTACTGTCAACACATATACACTATGGCTGCCATTTCTCAACAGTTAGTGATACCTGGTGATGAGATAACTCTTTCAGAGAACTCTAATGACATTATTTTAGGTCCAAATATCATACAACCAAATAGAAGCAGTGATGATTTGATTCCAACCACTGCAGGATTGTTGAATGTACAACATAAAAGAGATGCAGAGGTGTATCATATAGAATCGAATACCAAAAGATATATACCACAGGTGAACGACCTTGTAGTAGGGATCATTACGCATAATTTTGGAGATTTCTTCAGAATCAATTTGAACAATTTTAGTACTAACGTTGTATTGAACAAGATGGCTTTCCCTAATGCAACCAAGAAAAATAGACCAAATCTTGCAGTTGGAGACACTGTATACGCTAGAGTTGAGAGCGAAGAAAGAGACCTAGATGTTGAGCTGAGTTGTGTAGATCCAACAACAGGTAAAGAAGGTGGATTCGGTCTTTTAAAAGATGGGTATTTGTTTCAAGTTAAATTAGGATATGCAAGATATTTATTGTTCAATAGTAATGCCGAGATACTTGACAAACTGGTTACTAAAGTGAAGTTTGAGTTGGCTATTGGTGCCAATGGTAGAGTTTGGGTTAAGACAGATAACATTAAATCCACAATTGCGGTAGCAGAAGCTATTCAAGAATCACAGAATTGGACTAAAACGGAATTATCAAGTAAAGTAGATCAAATATTCAAAGATTTACAGATATGAAAAAGTTTCCTATATCCAGTATAATTAAATAAATATGTACTTTAGCTAACTACTTAACTTAATAAGCAGCATTTTTCAGTCATTTGATTTATTTCGTAAAATTATTCACTGTCAACAACGCTATCAGTTAATGGATGCTTGTTGTGCACGACAGTATCATCAAATGATTCGTCATTATGTAAGAAAGGTGATTCCATTTCTGCACTTTGGTTGTGCAGACCTCCAATACCAAAAGCAAATGGTCTTGTTTCAATCTCCTCCCTTTCTTCTTCATCTCCAGGAGCTAAAGAAAAGGAATAAAATCCGTCATTTGTGTCAATATTTCCAACAACCATCATTTGGCGGGGACTCATTTTCTGTGGATTATTATCATATTCAAGTTTGCGTCTCTCCAAATCAGAAAACACACGTTGATATTCTGTTGTATCTGTGTTACTCGTTACTCTGTGATAATTGGTATCATTATTGTTTAAAGCAAGAACATCTGAAGTGCGAATGACTTTTTCATAAAGTTTCAAATCTGCGGAACTAACCTGGGGAGGTGAGTACAATGATATCGTATTCGAATCAAAATCAAGATTATCCGCAGAGTCCAAGACAACAAGTTTGGAGTCAATATTGACAGACGATGAATACATATCTAAACTTTCAGAAGGAATAGAGGGCCAATTAGTTTCATATATTGTCAAATCATCATCTGTTATTGAAGTTGTATATTCATCATCATGTATATGCATTACCACACTGCTGTCTTCATCACCATAGTAATCATCATCAATCACTACTTCTTCATTGTCACTATTGTACTTTGAAAAATATTCATTTTCTGTGAAACCATAATCAAAAGCATTACCTGCAGGAAGCACATCAGAAATGGAATCAATAATTGGTAAAGCCCCTTTATCTTTGATAAATCTTTCGATTTTGCCATGTTCTCTCCTTAATGCCTGTTCAAAAGTCTCCTTCAAATCCTCTACTCTTCTTCTTTGTAATTTTGAGTAAGTTAGCTCACAAATCTGATTTCTTAAACTATCTGTGTCGGTGTCGTTATTGTTAGCGTTCAATTGCTCCTCTACCTCATTTATAGCAACGAATTTCTCTCTATGAGGTTTTCTTGATTTGAATGGAGATGTGTATCTTATCTTAACACTTTCGGTATCTTCCATGATGGATCTGGAGTCCTTCTCATCGTTGCTTTCCTTAGAGAAAACTCCACCTATAATTGACATAGGAGCAGATGATTGAGTTACTGGAGATGTCTGCTGTTGATGAGACTCCGGATTGTATCTAGAAGTAGAGTTCATATTCATCTCAAGGAGTGTAGATATTGTGGTAAGTTCAGACGGTATATACCTTGTATTCCAATAATAATCAAAACAACCTGGGTATGGATCAACTTTTGTAATCATTAAACTTTGTAAAAGTTTTGTATTTGAAGGGGTGCTTCTTTCCAATAATAACTTCAGTTCCTCCTCTTTGTTCACAAGATTTCTCTCGGTATACCAATGGGTATAACTAGGTTTGTAATTCAAACTCGTTCTTTGGTAATTATTGTGTAGATAATAGTCTGTGTTCAAGTCCCACAACATGGGTGCTCCCTTTACATAAGTATAATTTCCTAGAAACAGATTTATAGCATCTTGACGTTGTGCGTCAACGAACGAGTTACTATAAAATCTCTTAACACTCTCAATTATATCTCTGGAATGAGACTGCCATTGATTGATCTTACGATATGTTTGTAAAGTGTTGACTAGATGCGATCCACCATATTGTAATGCAATTGTGTCACCATGATCATGGAACATTTCAGTAAGAATGTTGATCGCATCAGAGTCATACTCAATATATTTCTCTTTTATTATTCCAAGAGCATATAACTGATGACCCAAGGCTCGTTTGCCTATAACAAATTGAGCTGTATTGGTACGATCCAAACAGTCAATACAATTTGTTCTACAAACACCTGATTGTAACTTAGTCTTCTCTAAAGTCACACCATTATGGAAAAATCCAGTTGTATTCAGAGTTTTTTCACTATATTCTTCAAGCCAATGAATAACATCCTGACCTCTTGATTTTGAAGCTCTTGACATATCCCACGCTGTATAATCGATCTTCTTATCATCTGGTAAAAACTTATTCAAATATTCAACACAATCAGTGAATTCATGAAGTAACTTGGTTTCCCTTGGAGTCTTCTCACGTTGCTTGATCAAATTCAATATCTGTACTGGCGCACCATATCTTTTGAATAGGTCATCAAAGTGCAGAGCAGATGATGAATAAAATGGGTCAACAACGTTGATCTCAATCGGTGGCTTTGTCATTCTTATATTAGGAGCAGTTTCTTGAGACCACAATAATGGAATAGACCCTCTGTGTTGTACAAATGAAGTGTATCTTGGGTTATTGTAAAATCCACCCTTTGGGTCGTGAAAGGAAGTGGTCAGCATATCACTTACAACTTGTTCCGTCTCAATTTCATTTGCAACATCACCACTATCATTGACACCTCTTTTGAAAAATCTTGCCCCTGCAAAATGATGAGATCTTCTAGCAATCAATGTCAAATATACTTGTTGATTCAAGATGGATATCTTGGCCTGATCAATAAATCCATGTATAATTGGCTGAAACCAATCGTAAACTCTATCAAACGATTGAAAAATCGGTCTCAATAACGCTGAATTCCAAACAAATCTCTCTTGATACTCAAATGTCTTTGCAAAATCTCTAGAACCCAATCCCAATGAGTATGTCTTGTTTCTAAGAAAATTGACTTGTAGGGTATTCGTAATGTCATAATTGTAACTGTAGTAAAAAGTCTTCGATAGATCGATATTCTGGAAAGTTGTAATATACCTAGCCTCCTCAGAGTTTCTGTCTGGAACTTTGGCGTTATTCGCAACTGGGATTAATTCAGTAGAGTCGATGTGGTACACATAATGGCCGCCCAAAATTGCAACCGCTCTTCTCTTTGTAACTACGCAAAGATAGTAATGTTTAGTAAACCGTATGAAACCAATCAATGCAACAGCAGTTATTTTTTTTGTAAGACCACCATCACTACTTTCCTCTAACCCATTCAAGACATCCATAATCTCATTTCTAGAAAAATAAACATTGTCCTCCATTACCGTTAGTTTATCTGGTACGGTCATATCAATCTCCAAAATTCTGAACAAAGTTTCTCTTCCGTTACTACCAACGACATACATTCTCTGATTTGTTACATAGATTGTATATTTAGTCAACATGAATTTTCTAGATTTTGTAGCTGGTAATGGATCACTCGGTTGGATCTCATAAGGGGGATTTATTAATGGTGGTGGTTGGATGGGTTGTTGCTGTTGCGGGAGATGTTGTTGATCCCGAAGTTCAGGACCATCTTCCTGTTCCTTAGAAATATAGACACTATCCTGGTTCTTAGTCCCATTTTTGTGGACATCAATTTGAGGATCTTCCATCTTCGTAATTGTTGGGTATAAGAGAAAAGAACTATATACAAGCAGTACTCTTCCCTGAAGTGAATAGAAAAGCAGATTTAAATTAAATAACATGAAGGCTGTTGTTTATTTACCAAGTCTCAAACACCGCGTGGGGCATTTTCTCTGAGAATATTATGGGTTCATATTTTTTTTAATTTTTTTGTCTTTTCATTACATGACAGATGTTGTTACATTGCTTCGTGTGATTAGTCCAGTTTGGTGAGACAGTTCAAATGCCGGCGGAAATAACCAACGTGGGAAGTGCCTCTGACAAGTCCGTTGAAATACCCCATGTGGAACATCTGAAGAACAAACAAAACAACGAATTGCACCAAAACCATTTAGATGTTCTAATGCAAGGTACCAATGAGTCTTCAATGGTTGCAAAGAGATCTGCAGAAAGAGCATATGCAAAGGTTCTGAATAGAAAACCAGGTACCAACAGTCCGCCGGATTATTTCAAGCACTTTGTTAAAACTCCACGCAAGAAATCACCTTTGATAAATAGAGGATATTACATACGGATGGAAGCTATCAAGAGATCTTTGGAGAGAATAATAGAACAAGAAGCGAGCAGGAAGACTGTCGTGGTGAATATAGGATCTGGATCTGATGCTCTTCCATTTCAGCTACTTGAGACTCGCAAATCTTGGGAAACTGAGTTGGTAATTGTAGATATTGATTTTCCAAATGTTATGAGAGATAAAATTGTTCATATACAAAAGTCATCGGAGCTCTGCAGGATAATAGACTTTGACAATAGTAAGATACTCGATGATATAAATGAAGGAACCTTTATACAAGCTGCTAACTATATAGCTGTAGGATGCGATCTACGTGAAGAAAGGCTTTTCAAAAATTCTCTTGAAAAGCTGAACCTCAATGATGTCGATACTACGTTTATATTTGTCTCTGAGGTATCATTGGTTTATCTTCTCCCTGAGCATTCCAATGAAGTGATTCAAGAGGCTTCGACCTTCCCAATATCACACTTCATACTTCTAGAACAAACCATTCCAGCCGGGGCAGATCATCCTTTTGCCAGGACGATGTTGCATCATTACCATGCTCTCAAAACTCCTCTCAACTCTCTCGTTGAATTTCCGAATAGGCATACACAAGAAAAAAGGTTTAAGAACCTGGGTTTCAAGAATGTTGAATCGAATGATCTACTTGATTGGTGGTATGACCTTCCTCAAGAGCTTCGAGTGAAAATTCAAAACATAGAAACTGTTGATGTACGGGAGGAATTTTTTCTATACTGTCAACATCATATTTTATTGCATGCCACTAATTCTGAAATCAAAATATACAAAGATGAGCACTTGTTGGAAAAAAATGATGTCGTATTGGAATCAAGTGTCACTAGCTCACTTGATTCATATAAGGACAATAGTTCAGGTTCGAACTTAGCAAGAACTTTTGCTGCAGGCTCGTCGACCGATCAGCTGTCTCATATCCTGATAGGTGGTTCTAGTACAACAAAACTGTCTATCTCCATTTTGCTTTCCAGCAAAGAAACGGATTTTTTTGTTGAGAAGTCAACACAATTTGAAGGGAGGTCATATCATACTTGCGTTGCAGTAGATAATGACATATATATATTTGGAGGTGTGAAACAGTCAGGGAAACCCATATCTGAATGTTATAGACTTTCTTCAAGCTCTGGATCAACTGGTGATAAATATTACAAGTGGTGTAGAATAGCAGATATGCCTTACCCAAGATCCAGGCATTGTAGTGTTAAACTGAGTTCAACTGAAATCTTGGTATTCGGTGGCTCTAATGACTCGTCTGCTCCTGCATTCCATGTGTATTGTATCTCCACTGATTCGTGGAAACAGCTTGAGTCAGGCAAGAGTACTATCACATTCGACTCTGCGATTGAAAGTGCAACCATGGTGTGTGACGGTTCCTCTGGATTCATACTAGGTGGTATACACCCCAAATCTGAGAAAATAGACAGTGCTCTTTATTCAATTACTGTAGACGATACTAGAGAATATGTTGAAATCCAAAAAGTCTTCGAACATCCAATTATTGGAAGATCTGGCGCTAAATTGGCTTATCTCAATGAGACCGAGCTTTTACTTGTAGGTGGTGTTTCTAATGAAAGAGTATTTGATATGAACAATCAAATTGTAAAGATCAATCACTCAACAAGGGAAATTTCATCAATCGCATTCACTGTCAATAATTGGGATTCATCTCCTCTTCTCGTTGGCTTCGAGTTATTCAAAACTGGCAAAGATCAGTTTGCAGTAGTTGGTGGAGGAGCTACATGTTTTACCTATGGTGCAGTCTATAATAAAGATATCCTCAATATATTGTTGGACAACCAAAATAAGCCTGTCAAATTGATATCAAATTTGGAAAAGGAACTACCCATCTCTTTCAAGGCCCAGGATCAAGCAGCACGCAATTCCAGAATGAGTCTTACCATTGGTGAGAAAACACCTATAACTCCTATACCTGAAGTTAAAGCCTCTGAATTGAACAGCAACAAATGGAGAAATATCTTGAGTGAAAACACACCAGTGATAATCAAAGCTTCAGACTTAGGAAGCTGTCTTGAAAAATGGCAAGATAAAGATTACTTGATTACCAGTGTAGGTGAAGACAATTATGTAACGGTACATGAAGCTACTTCATCCGAAATGAACTTTCAAAAAAAGAACTTTACATATAAAAAAATTTTATTCAAAGACTTCATTGAAAACGTATATGGTTCCAATGAAACCAAGATGTATCTTCGAGCAGTCTCTTTTGATTCCCCAAAGGATAAGGCAGCTGATTTCTTTACAGATTTCCCAGGAATAGCTAATGATTTTGTTCTTCCAGATACTCTGAAGTATATTACTGGTATCCAACACTCATCTCCATTACGTATATCGTCACCAGAGACGTCAGTTTGGTTGCATTACGATGTCACATCGAATATCCTATGTCAAATTATTGGTAAGAAGAAACTAAGATTGTATCCACCTTCTCAAGTGGATAATTTACAATTCCCCTCTGGTGCTTCTTCATCTGTGATCGACAATGTCTTTGTAGATGAAGAAATCAACAGCGATCCAAATCTCACTCCGTATGAATGTATTATGGAACCAGGTGATATTTTGTTCTTACCAAGGTTATGGCTTCATGCTACATGTCCACTTGATCCTTCTATTTCTTTGAATATTTTTTGGAAAGATTTAGATGCAGGTATTTATGCTGCTGGTAAGGATATATATGGTAATAGAGACATTGGAGCTTATGAGAACTCAAGAAAGGCAATTACTAAAATCAAAGCTATATTCAAAAATGCTAATGTTCCTGATGATGCAACAGATTTTTACTTAAAAAGATTAGCTCAAGAATTACTGGAATACAAGTAAGAAAATGTGTAAATAGTGTATAAAAGTTTTTTATTTTTATTGGCAGAATAGTATTACTTAGTAAAAAACCCGATCCTTTCCCTAGGATATTATGTACGAATAAATAAGTGATTAACAAAAACCTGTGAAACAAAAGTAAGACAATAACGAAAAAAGAGTATTGTAAATGTAACATCAATGTATAATTGAATTGTGGGTGAGTGAATATACAGACAAATCAAATCAAGAAAGAAAAGCAAAGAATTTGAGAAAACAATGAAAAAATACAGTAAAACTCTCTATAGTTGAGTTTTGATTGTGACATTCCCAGTCCATCCATGGACATGAAGTCTTATATCTATGTTTATAAGTAATTAATTCTATTGTCTTTCTCATCTATTTCTCTTTGATTGTTTTGAACTATAAGCTGTAAATCATCATGATGCAGAGTTTATATTTAAGCATCCATGACACAACCCTTGGAAGCATCGGATACTAACTTAGCGTACTTGGATAAAGTACCTCTGGTGTATCTTGGAGCAGGAGGAACCCAAGATTTCTTTCTTTCGGCTAATTCTTCTTCAGAAACTAGAACATCAATGGAGTTGTTATCTGAATCAATGACAATAATATCACCATCCTTAACCAAACCAATTGGACCACCTTCAGCAGCTTCTGGAACAATGTGACCAATTAAGAAACCATGAGAACCACCAGAGAATCTACCATCAGTTAATAAAGCACAATCTTTACCTAAACCATAACCCATTAAAGCAGATGATGGTTTTAACATTTCTGGCATACCTGGACCACCCTTTGGACCTTCGTATCTAATAACAACAACGGTTTTTTCACCTTTCTTGATTTCACCTCTCTCTAAAGCTTCAATGAAATGATCTTCTTCTTCGAAAACTCTAGCTTTACCTTTGAAATAAGTACCTTCTTTACCGGTAATCTTAGCAACAGCACCACCTGGAGCTAAAGAACCTCTTAAGATTTGTAAATGACCATTTGGTTTCAATGGGTTAGATAATGGTCTGACAATTGGTTGGTCATCTGGTAAACCTGGTAATTTTTCCAAATTTTCTTTAACGGTCTTACCAGTAACAGTGATTAAGTCACCATTGATCATACCTTCTTTCAATAAGAATTTCATAACAGCTGGAGTACCACCGTATCTTTGTAAATCGGCCATAACATATTTACCAGATGGCTTGAAATCGGATAATAATGGAGTGTTATCAGAGATACGTTGGAAATCATCAATTGTTAAATCAACACCAGCAGAATGAGCAATGGCGATCAAATGTAAAACGGCATTGGTAGAACCACCAGTGGCGATAATATAAGTAATAGCGTTCTCAAAAGCAGCTTTAGTCATGATATCTCTTGGTCTAACATCTAATGCAAGAAGGTTCTTGATAGCTTCACCAATGTTATCACATTCAGCTTCTTTCTCTTTTGAGATAGCAGGAGATGAAGAAGAGTATGGTAATGACATACCCATAACTTCGGCAGCTGAAGCCATTGTGTTTGCGGTATACATACCACCACATGAACCAGCACCTGGACAAGAATGTTTAACAATATCTTGTCTTTGTTCTTCATCGATTTGATGAGATAATAATTGACCATATGATTGGAAAGCTGAGATAACATCTAATTGTTCAGGTAATCCAGCACAAGTGGAGTTACCTGCATGGATGGTACCACCGTAAATCATAATAGAAGGTCTGTTATGTCTAGCAAAAGCCATAAGGACACCAGGCATATTCTTATCACAAGATGGAATACCAACATTAGCATCATAATGTTGACCCATCATAATTGTTTCGAAAGAATCGGCAATGATTTCACGAGATTGTAAAGAGTATCTCATACCTTTGGTACCCATGGAAATACCATCGGAGACACCAATGGTGTTGAATTGCATACCTTTCAAACCTGCAGCTTCAATAGATTTGGTACATCTGTGGTTGAAATCCAATAAATGCATATTACATGGATTACCAGACCACCAAACTGAACCAACACCAACTTGAGCTTTGGCGAAATCTTCTTCTTTGAAACCAGTGGCGATCAACATGGCTTGAGAAGCACCTTGAGATTTTGGTTGTGTGATAATATTGGAGTATTTGTTTAATTTTTTAATCATACTGATAGATGAAGTTGAGAAACATCTTGTAGTTGTTGATTGTTTCTTAGCAGAAACAATTCTACTAGCATGGAGAAGAGGACTACTCATTGTATAGATTCTAGATAGATATAGAACCACCTGTCGATGTATATATATCAGAGCAAAAACACTAAAAAACCCCGAAGAAAACAACAGAGAAGGTAAACAAACGGAGAGTCAGGTTATATTTTCACTACCACTTACCACTTACCACTTACCACTTACCACTTACTCCACCCACTGTGACTCTTTGTCCTGCACGCACCAAATTTTTCACTGCGAAATCAAAAAGAAAAAAAAAAAAAAAAAATTCGATCTTTTGGGAAATTTCTCACTTAATTTACCCGCCCGAAGCTGTTCGGAGTTTTGCGCTGGCCAATGAGAGCGTTTAGTTTGGTCATAATGTTGTGTTGTGTTACTGTTAGTGTGTTGTAGTATAAATATCATGTAATATTAGTATATTCAGAGAGGTTGTGTTGGCTACGTACATATACATAAAGTAAAGATTAAGTATTATAGTAAAATGTTGCTCAACAGTCGTATATAATCTGATGTAATCCAATATTAGTTGTTTGGTTGTTTGTTTGTTTGTTTGTTTGCTTGTAATGCACGTGTTTCTAAGATATATAACATGAATTATAAATATAAATAGAGCAAAAGATGAAGAAAAAAAAAAAAGAAAACATGATGGTGCTACAGTTATGTTATTAAGTTATTGATGAAATGAGTAAGTGAATGGATGTGATTAATTAGTTACTTGTGTTGTGTTTACTCAATCGAAATTTTTCTTTGCTGATTTTGGAGAAACTGAATGCTTCAAACTATAATCATGACAATAATCTAGACCAGATTCAAGCATACATTGAGATACTTGAATTGTTCTTGGAATCAATTGATCATCTTCATAACCACCATCAAGCATGAATTTCTTATTATCAAATGATAATGAACTAGCACTATTGGTATAAATACCAAAGATATAATTCAATACATTTCTAACAAAGTAAAGTTTTGTATTGAAATCAGCTTCACTAATTGTAATACCCATATAATCATTAAATTTAGGTAATTGATCAGAATCTGATGCGGCATTTTCTGGACTCTCAATTTCCCAAAATGATATACCATTTGGAGATAATATATTTGTACCTTGACAAAGATCTGATTGTGTATCCCATGACAACACTGGTCTATTGAAATCAATTGGTTCGGATAAATATTCAACACGGAAGATACCATCTTCTTTAATCAAGAGTGCTAGAACTGGACGATAAGTATCTGAACCACAACCACAATTCTTGAGATGAGTTTTGAATAAACCAACCCACATTTGTAAACGTTTTGAAGATTCACCTTTAGTGACAAGTTGAATAACTTCCCTTGGTACAGGAGTTAAATTACTACCACCTCTTAAATATTGCCCAGATTCTGTCAATTGAGAATAATAGATATTATCTTGTAATTTTTCACATCTACCATTATCTAATGAACATTTCAATATAACCAATGGATCAACTGTATATAAGAAATGGATATAACCTTTTGATTTGGAAGAATCACCAATTTTGAAAGAATCAAAGAATGGAGCCCAATTCTTTTCCATTGAAGTTTGAGTTGAAGCTTTCAAACCTTGAATTTTGAATTGTAATATATCAAGTTTCTTAGTCTTTGCATTCAATTTTCTGAATGGTAATACAGAGTACATCGATCTTTTCGAATTGCTATCCAACATATTGAAGATGATAATTGGTTCAGATGAATATTCACCATCTTTAACAATAATTCTTGGATCTTCGGGACCTAATAATTGCTTAACTCTAACTTTTGGATCAAATGGAATATCCAAGATATAAGGAAATTTGACGGAAATATTATCTAGTAAGTTTTCATCTTTAGTATCACTAAATTCTCTCAATACTTGATCAACTTCTTGTTTTGTGATGTCACTAAATCTAAATCTTTTACCTCTAATTTCTTGCCAATTTTCATCAAATACTTGTAATCTAAGGAAACTTGCAACAGGTTTATTTCTTGATTCTGGTGCATATATGATTCTAGATACCATGAGATGACATTCATAATTTGGTAACCAAACAGATGAACCAGAGAATCTAAACCAAGAATCTGAAATCTTTTCACCAACTTTAGCACCCATAGTAAGTAAAGGAGCATATTTTGTTGTTTCCAAGTATTCTTTGATCTCTTTCAAATCATCTTCAATTAAAATTGGTTCGGAAATCTCTAATTCACGATCGGTTGACGGTTTATAAGTCATTTGAGAACATGGTAATTCTTTATAAGATTCCATTGATTTTGAAATTTCTATATTTCCAACAAAACCTTTTAAACCATATTTATTATAAGCTGCATCTTTGATAAAACTAGATAACAAAGTAGCTCTCTTGTCTGGTGGAGGAACGTCTAAATGACTTGAGGATAAAGATGAATCATCTGATAATAATGGTTGTAAATGTAAGGAACTCAAAGCTTCATTGACTTTTTCAAGTTTGATGACATGAGGTATCACAACATCATTACGATCAGGGTTGAAATCCACCCTTAGTGGATCTTTAGCAATATCGTAAATTGATGAATCGGTTTCTTTTTGTTCAGCACCTCCATTTTGATTACTTTCTGAACCAGCAATATTATTATTTTCTTTTCGGCTATTGTCTATGTATGTATTCTTCTGAGAAGCTCCAGATGTCTTTGAAGCTATATCTGCAATCGACTGATGTGGCCAGAAATAATAGACTGATAGGATGACTATTGAAAATAGGATATAGACACGGAATCTTGATCTGTTGTGACGTGACAGCAATACCATTGTGTTAGAACAGTTATATGAATAATGACTTTGGGAATGTTGTTAATGTTAACAAATGAATGATATATCGAAATTACACCAACAGAATATACAAGTGATATGAGTGTATGTGTTCTTTACTAGTTTATCAATTTTAACGACGCAAAAGATAGAATGTGAAAACGAGTGCAAATAGAACGAAATGAAGGAAGATATAGTTGGCCTTTTATCTTTCGAAAATCCCAGTTTGGTGAATTAATGTGTAACGATAAGAAGTAAAGAGAAACAAATGAGATTAGCTGAGTGTTCTCTATAATATAATGAAGAGACCAAATAGAAGAAAATGAAAAAAAAAATGGCAAAGTTGAGTTTAATCTACTTCAAGCTGTGCTAATGTGATCTATCAGATGCGATAGTAAGTAGAGAGGTAAGAATGAACTACTAAGAAATAAAGAGATCACGGTAGCGATAGCTGTAGCAGTTGACAGAAGTTAGACGATAAGAAAGAGTATATCCCTCGGGCACTTATGCAATCAAGCAATTACAGAATCAAGAAACCTACCACGAATCAGTCAACAAGAGACCAAAACAGAAAGACGAGCTCTTTGTTGATGAATTTCAATTTCTGATCAAAACAGCGCTGCGATGATCTGCGCGTCGATCGGCTGCTTTTTTATTTTTACTTTGTTCTCTCGTATTTTGTGCATCGTGTGACTGTTTTAGTTGTTTTAGTTGTTGTGCT
This sequence comes from Wenyingozyma ramenticola, assembly GCA_024271885.1. Classification (NCBI taxonomy): domain Eukaryota; kingdom Fungi; phylum Ascomycota; class Pichiomycetes; order Pichiales; family Pichiaceae; genus Wenyingozyma; species Wenyingozyma ramenticola. The sequence goes on from JANBXF010000002.1 coordinate 452,487, forward strand.
GTTGTGTTGTTAAGTGTGGGTTGTTGGTTGTTTTTTCGGTGGGAAGTAGATGGTGGTGGTGGTGGTGGACAGTTGGTATCAGGGTGTATCAGTTTACAGGACCATGATGATAATATTCAGAAGTTTATGGCGCGTGTGTTTATATAATCTACTGTTTGCTGTTCTTATCTCCTAGTAGTTTCAGTCTCACTTTTACATTCTTGCTCTAAAAAGTTGAATTGTACTAATCCTCATTGTGAAGGAAAAGACTTACATAACCCACAGTAAAACGTAACGGAACAACTGGTATAGTTTATCAATCATAAGAAACTAGGTCCTTAAATCTTTAAAAAGTATACAACTAAGGATATTTATAACGGCTAAACGCGTAGAACTAAATGGCCCATAATATTAAACACCCGTACACCCAACCTTTTAAGTAAAAGAAATCAGCCAATTAGGAGAGCATTCACCCTATAAAGGCATAATCATCCGACTCTAGTAGATGTTTATACAGATCTATAGACTAATAGAAACATCACAGCATAATGGCATTTGGGAACAAAGTATTCAGGTCTAAGAGGCAACAAGCCGAATATGAAAAGACATTTGTAGGGAGATATCAAGTCTTGGTGAAGAAAAACTCGTTCTTATATTTAGGATTACCAATGATGTTATCAGTAGCCTTGGGATCTGTATTATTGTCTAATTTCACAGCAATAAGATACGAAAAGAGAGATGCTCAAATCCAAGAGTTGAATGAAAACGAAGCACTTGATTTGGCTACCAAGAAAAGAAGAAAAGTCGATATGAAGGATGAATATTATAAATTACAGGGTTTAATTGATGAACATGAAAATTGGGAACCAAAAAGAGTTGAACGTTTACCTGGTGAAAGTGAAAATGTTTGGTAATTTATTGATTTAATGCACTTTTTGCTTTCCTTGTTATATCGCTTTATCGCTCAACTAGATGACTACCATCTCATTTAATAAATATAATGTATATATCTCGATTTTCCACTCCATTTATTCCTACCTTCACTCTGTACATAATATTTAAACAAAATACATTTATTCACTATACCTTTACTTATTTTCTCATTTTTGTTTTGTTTTTTCATTCAAAACTTCTTATATTACTTACCACTATGTAATATGATTTATGCAAACTAATCATGGAACTCATTTTTCATCTTCTTCAACATTCACTAACACTTTGGATCTGATGTAATATTTAAGTTTCAATTTGTAATTATAAGATTTAACGAAACTTTTCAATGTTGAAAAGATACTGGAAAGGTTGATAATCACACTTGAAATTATCAATGGGAAAGCTACATAGCCATCGAACAAGTGTTGGATTGTGAATGCTTCTCTGAATTGGAATGAGAAATCGCCCGGATTGCTGAGAAACTTGTAAACCTCAGAAAGAGAAAATGTAAAGAGGTATGCCAAACATTGGACTATGATCATGTATAGGTGTTCAGAATTTTTAAAAATCAGTTGTCTCTCCATATCATTGTTATAGCCTGTTTGTACTTTCCACATAAAGTATAGTCTAGTAAGGAAATTATAAATTGGAATGGGTCCAACTGTAACGTGATAAAGAAGACTATGGAGAAAATCAAGATCTTTAGGAGCTATTCCACCTTCAAAAAACTGATGCGCAAGAATATTGCTATAAATAGTGAAATCCAAAAATGTAAGGACAAAAAACTGAGCCAAAAATCTATGGTGAGGATTGGCAAATATTGTGGAAACCCAATTGAGAATATGATTGAATAAAGTTTTGCCTGCATTGCCGTTTCCTCTGTTATTAGATTTCCATTTGTAAACTGCAATAATCGAATTCAAAATGATGGTTCCGGCGAAAATGGTGAAAGGATTGATTTGTATAAGATCAAAATGAGTAGGTTGTCGATTTTGACCAATTCGAATATAATTGATTAATAATAAACTTAAGTTAGAAACAAAACTTCCTAAAGTTACAGTTGGAATCAAATAACCTAATGCAAGAGGAAAAGAAGCAAACCATAAGCATCCTAATAAACCAAAGATTCTTGAAATGAAATTTGGAGGTCTGTATACAACTTTATACGTAGTGATAGAAACTGGTTCTTCATCACCATAAGGATTGACCATTTCTTCTTCTTCTTTTGTAATTTCTCTTGGTTTTTCTAGTAACATATCATTTTTGGTAACTTTCACAAATAGCTTTTTAATGAACAATCTTGATACATTATCATTATCTGGAGCCCTAACAAAATCACCATTAGGAACAAAAACAGCATTCACCGTAGGATGGGTTTTGAAAAAATCGGAAATTTCAGACTTCAATACAGGTTCAAGAGAAGCTGGATCTGGATGTCTTGAGAATAAAAATGAAAATTGATTCTTCCAAAAACTTCTGTATACAATATTACCTCTCTCGGATAAATACTCACGATCAAGAATAAATGATGATAATCTCAACTTTGAACATGAAACTGAAAAGACATATTCCCAGTACGATTTGAAAATTGGAACAAAATTGTGAATTGTGTATTTGTTACTAGCATGGAGTACAACCCAAAGTGGAGCATATGACCAATCAATATTGATAGGGAGAATCTTCACTGGTGAAAAATATCTGACACCCCAAATGACAAGGAAAAACTCCAAAATGATGTATAAAGTATACACAAAACCAGAAAGTAAAATTCTTGACAATTGTAAACCAAATGGTTTGACAAGGGCATCATGAATTAATCTGACGTTTGGATCATCAGGAGAACGAATAAAGAACAATACACCTTTTCTCAAAATATTCTTTCTTATCATGGAAACATATGAAGCAAAGAAATACATAAATAAAGTACCAATAAGCCATTCAACTAACATAGGATTATATTTAATGAACCAATTTTCAGCTGCAAAGAATTTGGATTCATCTTGAACGAACATCAGAATCATAACAAAATGCAATTGAAATCCACAAAATATAGGAAAGACAACCAATTCAATGAAAAATATTGTAACCACTTTTAATGTGAGAACACCTTGCATTAGAATAATATATGCATCGCGGTATCTTCCTTTCAATGGTTTTCCTGGTGAACAGGCAGACTCAAATCCATGAATAAAAGCATAGACTGCATATCCAATGAATGTATAAGCCATACAAACCAAATTGACCAATTCGCCAAATGATAATTTTGGTGAATAATCGAAAACACGTTCAATCATTTCCACATACGGTACCCATAATTTCGATTTTAGAGTAATCAAAATTGGAAGGGTATCAGCAATATCATAACTCTTCTGCGAAAAATTGTTCAATATAGCAAAGTTAAAATATCCTCTGAAGGCAACGATTTGATTATCTGTAATAGTACCTAAAAAGTTTTTGATAGAAATCTCTAGGTTAAGAATGACGAGAACTGTAGTACACGGAATGAAATAGAATACACAAATCTCGACAGCCAGAAAAGATATTATGAATAGTGATACTAGGAGTACATTCATTGGACTTATAGCACGTAGAAATCTAAAAAATTCATTGATTTCATTATTTTCAATGACATCCAGATTTTCAGCATCAGGTTCCTCGATTTCTTGATCATCATCAGCACCAAGATTCTGTTGTGCATTTCTCCAAGCTTCCAGAATGTTATCCGCTTGCCTACGGGCAATCTCAGGATCAACTCCCCATCTCTCTCCATCTCTCAGTTGTTCCAAGTTTTCGAGGAATCTATTATTTAGTCTTTCATCCCGTTCTCGCTCTTCTCTTTCTTCCTCTATTCTCATAATATCCTCTGCATTTATTTGAGGATGTGCCCCTATTTCGACATTATTTGGCTCTGGAGCATCTCTTACTTCATTTCCTGCTCTATCTCTTGCTTCATTTCTTGCTTCTTCCACTGCTTCAAGTAATTCTAGAAGTCCTTCTCGTGGAAAGGGGTCTTGGAAGTCATCGTTATTCACCCCTTCTGGATTCACATGATCAGCAGGTATTCCTCCTAATCTTTCTATATCTTCTTGAATACGATCATCTACATCAAACAAATCTTCATCATCTTGCATCCCTACAATAGACTCATCTTCATTCAATGCATATTCATCTACCCGCAATATATCAATTTGAGAATCACTATCAGATGGATTACCTTCATCAAAATTATTTAATATGTATTCTTCATTAAATGAAAATTCACTATCATTAAATGGATCTGCTTCACTATCTTCATCTAATGGATCTTCTTCACTATCTTCATCTAATGGATCTTCTTCATTTTCTTCATCTAATGGATCTTCTTCATTTTCTTCATCTGATGGATTTTCTTCATTTTCTTCATTGAATAAATCATCTCTTTGATTATTTTCATTATTCAGATTTAATTGTTCCAAGGCAACTGGATTGAAGTTTCTGAAAAGTCTCTCAAAATATTCAGAATCAAATGGTATACCTATTCTCTTATTGATAATTCGGTTGAATCCTTCATCAGCAATCACCCAACTACGAGCAGAAACGAGTATAATATTAACCGCGGCTATAGCTAAAATATAAACCCAGCCCATCAATACTGTCTCAATAACTGTTCCATCTGGCTTTCCAGAGAAGCTATAAAACTTGAAAATTGATATATCACCTACATCTATTGAGTAAATAAAGCTTTCGTCAGATGGCATTTCGCAGCCCAGTAAAGAGTTGTAAAACCTAAGAAAAGATGGTATTTGTAGAGGTATTATGAAAAAAGCAACTATCATTGAACCTATTACAATTACAGTACGCCAAATATTTTTCATCACACGTATCACATCACGAAGAACCACGGTTAATGGAACAACTTCTGGAGTATCCTCTTGAAATTTGAAACTGAATGCAAACGGTTGAGAGCAAATATCACAAGTTCTCTTCTTAGAAAGGTTTAACCATTCATCAAGACACTCTTGATGTATGAATTTTATAGACCCTCTACATTTGCAAGGATGAAATAATGGATTATCTTCCGTTGCTTCGCAACGACAGATACGACAAACAGGTTCTAGGTCTTGCTCATTCAAAGACATTCCCTGTTAAGTATATATTGATTCAGACACACACACGCAAATACAAGAAAAGATTCAGTAATTTCTCAATCAATAGTTTGTGGATATGGTATATTGAGTTATTGTTCCCCTTTCCTACCGATTATTATTGCTCGATTGGCTTAACAAGATGAAATTTGATCGTACAAAACGGAGTGAATTGGGACTATAGTGCGTTGAAAAACCCTCTGAAAAAAGTTTATTCTACTGTTCACAAAGTTCAGTATATAGGCACAAAAGTGAAATTGAATAACTATAGTGACTAAGTGAATGATGATGATCAAATCAACAGCTATGCCCTTGAATCAACTAAAAGCTTTTCAACACTCTTGTCTCAGAAACATCGAGAAAGATGTGTACAGATGTGATCGACGCGAGTTTTCAGATCTTCATAGGTTCTCGAGCGTCGATCTTGGTGAGGGGTTCTGTTCGTATTCATTTGCAACATGAACAGGCGTTGCGTTGACTTCAATTATATTTCCTTTCTTTATCAGTGTGCCGAAGGAGTCTACTTTTGCTTATTTACAGGAGGAGACAATGTTAAACATTTTAGGGATGGTAATACTAAGCCTTTGTTTCTTAAAGTTTTAGTATAATTAATCATACAGGAATAAATCTTTTAGCAACGCTCTGTTCTGATTTGAGAAAATAGTTCCTATTTTCAGTTTAAGTAAGTGATGGAATGGGCACAGATAAGATGCGATTTAATTCATGTGCATGTTTCAAAACAGGTTAGTTCCTTAGTATGAGAGTATAAATAAATCAGTGAATTCCCTGATGTCGAATCTCATGAACTCCTAAATGCTCTAGTAAAACATTCAAATCACACTATCAGATAATTTAATACGTTATATTATCTGGTATATTAATCAATATTATAATGAGACAATCAATTATTAGATCTACTTATAGCACTGAGTCTATCAATTTACAAGTTGAACATGATCAAGACAGAGGTGAATTAGTAGCTGAAGAAGAATTAGCATTACAACCACAACCTAGTGTTCAAGAAAGTATCAGACAAGTCTTAAGAGACAATCGAAGAATATACAAGTACAGGATCAACTTGTCAAAGATTTTTGTACTACTCTTTAGGATGGCCCCTCTCTGCTGGTGCTTTTCTTTGGAGATATTTTTTCAATCAGTCATATCTCCTTTATCCAACAGGTTTGGTTACTGTGTCTTTGACCTCAAATCCTCCAATAGGTTGTTATTTATTTGCAGTTTTTCTATTTTGCTTCAAGATTTTGCAAGAATCTCATCTTGACTCTTACTTCCGTGATAAGTTTAACTACAAGTCAAGAGTTACTACCGATGTCACATTAGCCTGTTTCTTTCTAACAATTTTTAGTCTTATTCATAAGTTCAAGACTGATGCTGGTAAAATTGATGATTCATGGTACCAGACTTAAACACTTTGTGTTTGAGTTGGTCGTTGAAACTTGCTTAAGGTTGCTTAAGTGAGTTTGATAACAATCTGTTATACGACTACTCGTACATATATAGTACATTTTCAATAAACTTATCACTTACTTCCTCTGTAATAGGCTATATATATTATAGGTTCATATACATAATAACAATTAGAGTTTTATCATGTCAAGAAAACGTATCAATAGGCAGTAAACAATACTCTTCCAAGCAGACAACAACTAAGTAGTACCAATCAACTCTCTGGCGCTTAAAAAAATAACTACCTCGCCTGGCGCCGAAAAAAGTAAATGATTGAGAACAAACTATTTGATATTATGAATTTACTCTGATAACTTTATTAAGGCATATTTTGATAATGTCTGCATCATATTGCAGTAGTTTGATCTATACATCACAACAGTAAATTTTCTCTCAATTCACTATTTTAGCAATTTCAAGGTTCACCGACAGGTTCACCGAGGTTCAAAGCTGCACGAGAGGCTCACAAGTGTACCAGAGAGTAGCAGTGATACCGGCTGTGCACTTAGTTGTATAGTGACTAAATCCATGGCACTTCAAGACCTGTTTTCTCTTCGCGTTAGGATTGTTTTGGTTTTGTTTACCTTAATTACTGATTCACATTTGATCTATGATATATGCTGCAAAGGGTTGGAGTTCCGCTTGTATTGAAACTGATACTTTCTAGATATTCATTGTCAGTAAACTGAAACTTGAGTTAGCTTTTCCTTTACCGATCAACCAGCTAAAGTCTTTCTTATACCACGATTTACAATGACTTCAAGAAAGAACGAATTTCTTAGTCCAGTGAAGGCTAAGAAGATGAAAGTACTCTCCAAGAACGGGGGTGTGAAAACCGAAGATTTGGATAGTCTGCATTCACGTTACCAAGATGAAGAGGAGCGTGAGTCTGAAAGTGAGGATGGTACCACAGAATTTGCAGCAACCGATCATAGTGATAAAGAAAACAAGAGATCATCATCAGCAGTATTGAAACCTACAAAGGGTAAAACCCAAATTTCCACTGTCGGTGAGTACAGATTACCAAGCGAAATCAGTGTGAATCAACTATTTCAAAGAAAAGAATTGAAAACACTGACGAGCTTATTCAATGATGTTTCTACGAATAAAACTGAAAAAATGTTCAAACAATATAAAGATTTAACTGAGAATAAGTTGAAAGCTTCTGATCTTTTGATACAAAAACTTGCAACTGATAACAGTAATTTGAGAAGTCAATTAAGAGAGGCATTGAATGAAACCAGTGGAGTAGATAGACATACACATAGTATTAGTAGCGTCAATTCAAAAGAGATCGATAGATTGTCACGAGAAAATAAAGAATTGAAAAAGAAGATGAACAGAGTACAGGAAAAATTAGAAGAATTAAGTCATAATCAACGCATTAGTCATGATGACTTGGATACTGAAGCTTTGAAATCTCAAATAGTTAGAAAATTGACAAATCTGGAGTGTCTTGAAGTTCAGAAAACAGATGAATTGATTGCTTTCAAGTTAAGGTATAGTGGTGATGGATGTGTATTATTCTTTGAATTACAACTCCACAAGACTACAAAAGATACAGTTTACTATGTTCCAGATGTAACAAATGAAGGTGAAACAGAAGACCCAGATATTAAAGATTTTGAAGAAAATGCAGAAATTTTGAAAAAAAAGTTAGATAAGTATTTATTGACGAATCTTGAAATGAAAGTTGACGCTTTTGGTCCACTCTACGCCAAGATAATGAAGACTCTAGGTGTACCGAGAGCCGAGATTTGATAAGCAATATTATCACTATATTGCATATGATCTTATGAGAACATTTATTTTATCAAGAATTTTCAGTAGTTTTTTTTATCTATTAATCTATATCTACAATTATATATCTAATTATATATCTAATTATGAATACTTTATTATACCCTACAATCATGATCTGTGATGTTTTGAATCAGAAAGAAATGTTGAATGAACCATCATCACTTTGAGTAACTTTCAAGGATTTTAAAATATCTGATTTATCTTTCTTTGAATCTTTGGTAATCTTCTTAATAATCTTGTATAATGGTTCAGATTTTGCCGATTTAGCATATTTAGCTAAACTCAACTCGTCTTGCTTTTCAGATTTCTCTTTCTTTGATTTCTTTTCCTCTTTTTCAACAGTCTTTGTAGCTCTCTCTTCTACTGGGGCAGGTGTTGAAGCTTGTGGTTTGTTGTTATTGGCATTGTTACTATTCTTGTTATTATTGTTATTGTTCTTGTTATTTTTGTTCTTACCATTACCCTTGTACAAACCCTTCTCATACTTTTCAGCTTCGGAAATACAAGAAGTATGTTGAACGTGATCATTGTTATAGAAAGTAGTTGAACAATCAATACAGGTGAAATAAGAACCATGACATGATCTTTGATGTTGAGCCAACTTCTTCTTCACGATTGTGTCGTTACAGACTTCACAGGAGAATGATACCATTGTTGAATTATGTGTTTTTGTAAGTTAATATGTACAGATAAGCGGTAACTAACAGAGTTTTCAATCCTCTGTATATAGATGAAAAATACAATAAAAAAATTATCTAAATATTTAATTAATTTTTCATTCAAATCACCAGGGCTGTGTATTTTAAAATTATAGACGCGTCTATCTTCTTGCACAGCCCTTCCTGTCTAACTTCCACAAACGCCGAAATAAAGTGGCTGCGTTGAAAGAAGGCTTATAAAATCTATTTCGGGATTGTCACGGCATTTGAAATAGAGAGAGAAATCTAAGCAAATTACAAACGCAAACAAAAAGGGGGGCTTTTAAGAAGTGCTTATACTGTATTATGACCTTCATAAGCTTCAATTCTTACTCAGGCTTTGAAAGTTGTAACACTATATATTGAACTGTATCCCTCTTTTGTTCATTCTGGTCATTCTGCTCAATATATTCAATAAAGGTTATCCATTTCCATAACCAATTATCAATATGTCTGAAAAGGAACAAGTATTACCAATCTACACTCCATCAGCTGTTTCCAGCGATGAACTTGAAGAATTAAGATTAATCAAGAAGAAATACACTAAATTGACTAAAGCTGTTAAATTCACAGCTGCTTTTGCACTTGCTGGTTTAGCTATCACTGCTTTAACCCACACTATGGGATCTTACGAACCTCGTGGTAGAGATCTTATGATTCCTCATCATGGTGAACATATGGAAGGTATGAGATTTGATGAACTCGCTCACCATGATTACTTCGATGCTGAGGAAGATAACCACCATTTCAAACACCATTCTGATGATGAAGACGATGATGACCATGAACGTCCTCATCCTCCAATGAAAGGTAAGCACCACAAGGGTCCACATCCTCCACATCCAAAAGGCGGTAGACCACCATTTGATGGCAAACACCCTGAAGGTAAGCATCACCCAGAAGATATGGAAAAACATGAGTTCAAAAAACATCCAAAACCATGTCATAACTCAAAGAAACATGGTAAGCACGCATCTAAACATGAAAAGTTAATTGACGCTCCAGCTGAAGCTGATTTGAAACCTATTGAAGAAGTCAAAGTAGGTGAAGAAATCAAAGAAGAAATCAAGGAAGAAGTCAAGGAAATTGAAGAATCTTCCACTGATATTCCAGTTGAAGAACCTGTTGCTGTTGTTGAAGAATCCAACTAGATTCTTTGTAACTAGCTTATTTTATATCAAGGACGATTTATGTTTATTTTTTCTCTTCACTTTATCTTTATTTTAAGCTCCAATCCTTGAATCGGCATATATATACTTCTCGTTATACTTACTCGATCAACTCGCCAATTGCTGCTAATTTTATCTCTTATTTCTTTTTATTTATTTACGCCTTATGCTACTATTTAGCTCATTCTTTTTTCATTTATATAGTTATGTTGAATAAAGTGACCTATTCATTAATTTATTTACTTTATTTACTTTTCTTTCAAAATAAAGAATAGTATGAAAATGCTATATCATATTTCTCGCCATGTCCCACACGGCGCAGATGCAAAAGTTTAGTTATATATGACAGTAAAAATTACATATTTCGTTAATTAGTGTAGTTCTTTTACAATATCTGGAATTCAATTGAGTGAGTTTTGATTTCTAGCTGATCTTGTGATTCTTTTAAACTTTTCTTCCTTTCGAATTTCATTCTTTGCTTGGAGCTTTGCTTGGAGTCTTGTACCGGGTCTACGAATCTCACGAATGACCTGAGGTATATCAGACAAAGACTTTCTCTTTCTTGGTGTCACAGGCGCAGGAACAGGCTCAGGAACATTGATTGATGATCCGTTTCCATTTGAATGATTCATTGCAGCCAGATTAATACGAGATGATCTCCTTCTGTTCGGTCTTGGTGATGGAGACGATGCTTTAATGTCATCTGATCGAATGATATTCTCGGTTAAAGTTCCATTTCCAGAGTCATCTCCATTCAGAGAAGAAGACTGATCTGTAATTTTGATACTTTTCTCATCTTCTTCAAGGTTGAGATAGACAGCCTCAACGACATCATTATTTTGTGAATCTAATGAATCTAGAATTTGTACAGAACTTTGATGTTCAGCAACTTCTGGGGGTACATCAACTTGTGAATGAATCTCAATAGGATCTTCTACTTGAACAGGTTCATCAACAACGTCAGGGATAGTGACAGGAACGGGCGTGGGTTCATCTAATGTTTCTGATTTCTCTTCAACGTCTGGCCTTGGTTCTGGTTTAGTACCATGAAAGTGTTTCTTCTTGATTCTGAATTTTGGTGATTTGACTTGAATCAAAGGTACCCCATGAGTTAAGTTCTTTTCAAATCTTAAAATTTGAGGACCATCTTCATTGATCTCACTCAAAGGAACTGATAGTGATGATGATTTGGATGAGTTTGATTGTAATGATGAAGGAATAGAAATAGGGACGGGGGCAGAAACGGGATAAGGGAGGGAACTTGAAGTGGATACACCAGTAGAATTTAAACTTAAATCAATAACCTCTTTCTCAGAAGGCGAAGGTGATTGATTACTTACATTTCCATTTTCCCTTCTTATCGGTATGTACTTGGAGAAGTAATCTTTTGTAGGCTTCTTATCTTCCGAATTCTGGGAAAAAGATCTCTTGTTATTCAAGTTATCTTTTACGAAACCATTTCCCCTTCCCTTTGATGACTGAAGTAAATTGGTCTCTCCTTCCAGTAGATCTGGTCTAATCAAAGTACGACTTCCCTTGTTCTCAGTTCCGCCATTATCGAGTTTCTTAGATATCAATGCGTTCTCTTGAGGATAATTGCGTGTCTTAGAAAACCTATAACCGTTAACATTGATGGTAGTGTGAGAGCGATCGTGATTGGGGCCAGAGACTTCTGAAATTGATGAAGCTAGCAATGGTGCTGATGATGACTTCAATTTTGGATAGACGGGGCCGGTCGAGGAAGAAAGTGGTGTATTCAACGATATACGTGTTACTGAAGGTTTCTTCTTTGGCGGTGGATCTACAGTTGAAGATAATGATACCAAGTGTCTTTTTGCGGAATACTTATGTTTGATTTTTTGGTTTTCTGAATTCTCGTTCTCATAAGGACCATTGAGTGATTTCGATGATTTGATATTGTTATTGAGTGATGTTGGCGAACTGTTATTACCATTGGAATTGCTAGTAAATGACTTAATATCCGTATTGTCAATTTTTACAGGCGTCTTAACTTCCAATGGGGTAGCAGAGGGTTTGAATTCTCCTTCATAAACATCAGATGATAGCTCTCCTTTCTTTTCCGTATCGGTTTCTTGCAATTGAGATGATTCACTGAAGATAGCTTCTGGTTCATTACTAACTTCCTTTGAACGTATTTCAAGAGAATCAACCCCAGAAGATAATTGTTCAGTGGGTGATGGTATACTTGATATCACAGGCGAAGATCTTTCTGGAGCTTCTTGCTTTTCATGAGTGAAAGAGGTGTTACTCTCTGATGGTTCCTTTGACGACAATTCACTCACAGTCATGTTACTGAACATTCCTGATTTTTGATCATGAGTGTGCGCAATATCCCTTTCCAAAGTGTCGATAGTCCTTTGAATTCTCTCCTTTTGTTGATGGAGTAACTCTCTTTTTATTCGAACTTCTGCCAGCTTTTGTTCTTCATTACGAAGCACCAGTTCCTCATACTCAGTTGTACCTTTATCAATTTTATCCTGTAATTTGAACGCAATCATCTTTGCCCTTTCAAGGTCTTCCAAAGCTGATCTGAAATCTGCATCGCTAAGAATTCTTGGATGTGCAACTACGATGGCAGTTTGTTCTTGTGTCTGTTCTTGAGTTAGTTCTTGCGTTTGTTCTTGTGTTTGTTCTTGTGTTTGTTCTTGCGTTTGCTCTTGCGTTTGCTCTTGAGGGTTAGCTACCTCCACAGGAAGTTCAGGTTCAACAACAGAAATAATTTGTAAATCGTCATCATCATCATCAGCTTCATCATTCGCAGTACCCTTTTCAGCAGAGGAGCCGGTAGAAGGTTCATCGATTTTCACAGGAACATCACCAATCTTTTGAGTACCAACGAGTGACTCATCTCCACCACCAGCTTTGACTTGCTCTTTCAAAAGCTGAAGTAGAGATTCTCTCAATTTACGCCGTATATTTTTTTTATCCTCTTCATGGAAAAACAATCTACCTATAGCTCTGGATTTTCTGGCTTGTAATAAATCGTGAAATGCCCCTGGTTCTTCGTACAATCGAGCAATATTATATATCACATGAAGACCACAATCATTAAAATTACTCTGCATAGGTACCGAACACTCTCTTTTGTAGATTGTGACCGGATCAACGTCCATATTGTACTTATCCTTGGCGTATCCAATTAAAAATCCTTTGAGTATATCTAAAACCCTTCTATGATCTTTCCTTAATGAATCAAGTACGTTAATCCTGGCTAAATTTCTAACCCCTTTGTATCTAAAGGGCGGATTAATGTTATTTGTAGTTGTTGTTGTTTCCATTGTGACTGTGGATGTTGCTGGTGTTGCAGTAGGGGGAGGAGGGGTTTCTGTCAATGGATCCTTCTGACTAGATTCCTCTTCCTCCTCCAAATCCATATATTCAGGATCATTCTCCAAATATCTTCTCTTTAATTTGTCTAGTCCAGTGATAATCACAACGAACCAATGATGGTCATCCATAATGGGAATAATAACATAATCGTTATCAAACAAAGTATCGTTATTCTTGAACCATGATTTCACACCTTCATAACAATCTTGATTGATGGAACTCATCTCTAACCTACGGTAAAAAAAACTATTCATCAATTCAATCTTGTATGTATTCGTGTTTCCTGAGTCTCTTGCGGAATATAAATTATATTTCAAAAAGAAATCAACAATTGTATCATTCACCCAATTTGTATTGTATAAACCTTGGAAATCGTTATTCGATATATGAAAAGTCTTTTTATCCTCAAATTTATAATTCAAAGTGGGTTCAAAAAGAATTTGTTCACTTGTAGGCACATTTTCAAAAACCATTTCAACTGCAGAGCTTGGTTTAAATCCTAAACTTCTTGAACGAGTTAACATTCTATTGGTGGAACCTGCATAAAATGTATTCACCGGTATTTCATCAGGCATATTGAACCTATCCTTCAATTTGTCGAAATCAACATCGCATGTTTCCAATCCTTTCTCCTGGAGCTCCTTGATTAGATCTGAGTAAAGCTCGGGTTCCTTTTTGCTGAAAAATAATAATGCTTCTTCCAGCTGTTCATTTCCTGTTTGCGCAGAAAGGGTTTTTGGCTTTCGTATAATAACCATAGTGGGAGTTATTTCGTTGGATCTAGTTGCCAATTCTATGCGATCGATATCATCCAAATTATATGCAATATTTTGGGACTGTATTTCATTAAATATTGATATAACAATTCTGTTTTCTGATAATGAGAATTTACATTTCATGTTATCTGTTTCTAAAATAGAAGCCTGTGTCAAACCATCAAGGCGGTTTCTTACAATACGCATTCTCTTCAAAACTGGATAATTCTTCTTCGGTATCTCCTTTGTAATATTTGAAGATGTTGGATCTATAGACTCTGTTGTATTGGCGGGATTCTCATCACTGACTGCGCTGTCGATTCTCTTGAGAAGATCAGTGGGTGGGGGCGATATTCGGGTGCTAGAAGAAGGTGGTGTCGTATGGATTTCATTGACTCTTCTTATAGGTAAACTTGATATATGTTGCTTGTTGCTAAACATAAAAATAGAAAGAGGGTACATGTTAGTATTGTAAACTATTTTTCTATGAAGAAAAAGGAAACCATTTCGTTTGATCTCTATATTGATCTGGGCATGAAAAATATAGATGAAGGAAGGCAAATGAAGTAACGAGAAACATACTATAAACTATTATGCGGTTGCATCCTAGATGATATCTTAGACGGTCTATTGAGTGACCTCATCTCCTTGTTGGAGTAAGACAGATTTGACGATTGATTTAGGGCCATGATTGGATAGGGGACTAGGCTTTATTTGAACCACCCCTCCCTGTATCACTTGCGATTGCGAGATGCGAACACAGCTCCTAGACGTTGAGTTGTTAAGACCACTGGGCTTTCAAACGTCTGTACCCTTTATAAGTGAAAGAGAGAAAGGAACAAGTCCAAAGTTATCACTGGGAGAGCTGAATCAATTCCTTACCACTTCAATTCATTAAAGAGACAAGAAGCCCTACCAAATACATGGTATCCCCAAAGGGGAAATTGCCCGATTTGCCGTTGGCAGAGAGGAAAAAAATATTTACTTTCTCTTTCCGGGTGCGGTTTGAGTGCCGATTTTGATTTTCAGTGAAGGATGGTGAAATATTGGTAAACAGGTATGTCTAATTTGGGAAGTGAGTTGTATATACATACTGATATTTACATATCTGAACAGAGTTAGATACATACATACCACTTTGGACAGTATTCACAAAGATGAGTAGACTAGTTTTGAAACAATCTGGTGTACTAGGCAGAAGCCTTCCGCAGAGAAGAACTTTTCAAACTTCGATAGTAGGACTTTCGGGACAAAAATCTCCATATCAGGTGTTTGTAGATACTTTCAGAAACGAATGGAAGAAATCAGAAGAGTTACAAGACAATATCAAACAGCTGCAAAGTGCCACAGGTAAGATGTCGGAAAGTGAGGCTTTCCAAAGAGCCAAAGAAGCATTCGATACCGCTCAAAAAGGTTCTGGTCAAGTTGCCAAGGGAATTCAAAAGACCGCTGAAGTAGTTGGTGATGTTGCCGTTAAGGCTTGGGATTCACCAGTTGGTCAGGCGGCAAGAACCACTGTCAAAACCACTGCTCATATTGTTGATAAGGCTATTGATCCTGTCAGAGAAACCAAAGTGTATAAGGAAGTCAGTGAAACTTTCGACGAAGGTGCATCTAGATATGGTTTATACGAGTCAAAAGAAGAAAGAAAGAAGAGAAGAGAGGCAGAGTTGAAAAAGGGAACAAGACCAAGAGCCATCAAGTCAAATGAAGAAGCAGGTAAAGCTCTTGTAGCCACTGAAATCGCCCCAACTGAATCAAAATTCAGATTGAATATTTTTGGACCAAAGACTGTTTTAGGTAAGCTTTTATTAAGTTTGAGAGAAAAATGGGAAGAAGCTGAAAATCCACTTTTAGTACTTATCAGAACCGTCATGAACAAAGTTTCTGGTTTCTTTGCTGAAACTGAAAGTGCTCGTGTAGTTAAAGCATTTAAAGAAATTGATCCAAATTTCACAATGGATGCTTTTTCAAGACAATTACGTGAATATATCGTACCAGAAGTTTTAGAAGCCTACATCAACGGTGATGAAAAAGTCTTAAAGATGTGGCTCTCAGAAGCTCCATTCAATATTATTTCTGCTCAACAAAAGCAAATTAGAGATCAAGGTTTATTCTCAGATGGTAGAATATTAGATGTCAGAGGTGTTGATATTGTTTCATCAAAGATGTTAGAACCAAACCAAATTCCAGTCTTAGTCATTGGATGTAGAGTTCAAGAAATCAACTTATATAGAAAGGCCAAAACAGGTGAACTTGCCGCTGGTTCTGAAGAAGATATTATGTTGAGTACTTATGCCATGGTTTTAACAAGAAACCCAGAAAATGTTGATAATGAAGAAACTGAAGGTTGGCAAATCTTAGAATTTGTTAGAGGTTCTTCAAGATCTTTCACTTAGATTCGTCTAAACAGCTAGCTCTAATAAACAATCCAAAATTTTGTTTTATTTATCTCGGTCATTTGAAATTGTTCAATGACTAACAAAATATATATACAATGTAAATAGTAGTGTTACATAATGATCAAAAAACTTAGCTTTCCATTTTGTCTAATTATCCCCATTAATTTCACTCAATTTGAATGAATTTATTCATCCATTCATGAACTTTTCTTGATTGGTGGTTTTCTTCTTTTGAATGTTATTTTCGCCTTGATTTCTTCTCCCGTATCATCGTCTTCTTTTCCATCATCATCACTTGAAATCGTATGAAGATTTACACTTGCATCCTCGCTTAGATCCCAGTTCTTGATTTCCTTCTCAGAAACTGTGAGTTTCCTCTTTTTTATACTTGGTAGTACTTCCCCCGAGGAAATTTCTGATGGCGTCTGTACCCCTCTGTCAACCACTTCCCATTTCCCAACAACTAGACCGTCTCCTTCTTCTTCTTCTTCTGCACCCTCTTTATCAGTTGATTTGCTGTCTTTTTTCAGCTTATTCTTAGGTAATCTATCTTCTCTATACCCATAAACATTATTCTTTGGTTTCCTATCTTTGTCTTCGCCAGCATCAGCAATTAGCTTCTCGACCAGTTTCTGTTCCTCTTTCTGTTTCTTCTCTGCACCTTTCAGTTTCTGGAGCACTTTTTGTATATTTCCTTGATGTTTCGGACTAGATTCATGGACCTTTTTGTTGTTCTCATCAACAAACTGGAGAGATAAAGTTAGTAAATTTGTGCTGTCAATTGACTCGTAATAAGATACTTACCGCTGAACATGTCTTGCACCAATATTTCCCCATCCTGGTAAAGATATACTTTTTCCTTGTGATCAAACTGTTAGGATTGGAAATAAAGAAAGATAAAAGATAAACTAAATTTTAATTTTTGATAGATAATGAAAAAAAAAAACAAGGCGAGAATTTAATTTTCTAGGAACATGCATGGAGAAGGTTTTCCTTTTGACTTTTTTCATTCGTATGATAAGTGTATCACACGTTTCTTGATAGATAAAGGGAAACTACACATTACAAAACATAAATGACTTCCAGCGGGTCCAAATCACATTCTAGGTCGCACGAGCACCATAGATCTGAGAAAGACAGATCAAGTCGATCACATCAAAGCTCCTCGGGTGACACCGATCATAGAAGACCCCCTAGACGTCGTGATCATGAACATGAACACCACCACCATCACCATCTCAGACATCACAGACATTTAGAGAGGGAATCATTGAGTTCAAGAAGTAGAAGTGATAAAGACAAGCCAAGAGACCGTTTACGTGATCATGATAGCTCAACTAAAGTGAAAGTTGATGAATTTCCAGGGTATACTGTGATAGAAGCACCTGATTTCACCGATGATGAAACTGATATACAGGAGAATATTTTGCAGAGAAGATTCAAAGAAGGTGGTTTCCAACAGAAAGTAGGCGAAAGTTTTGCAATCCTTGACCGAGGTTCTGAGAATAAAGATGGTCATCATGAAACAAGAGATGATCGAAATCAAGACCGTTTCGTAAAAGATACAATTGATACAACGATGAATTCGTCGAAGGAGGAAACCAAGGTTATAGGCACAATACCTAAAAAGAAATCGATACTAGATGTGAGTTATACTTTTGGTGATAGAGGATCAAAATGGAGAATGTTGAAACTGAACAAATGTTTTGAGATATCAAAAGAAGAAGGTGTTTTAGTAGAGCAAGTTGCAGCACGTCGATTTGGATCTCCGGTATTATTTTATATTGCCATGGAAGAAAGAGAAGAATTAGAAAGACGTAAGAGGTACAATGTTCCTGAATCAGAATGGGTATTGAAACCTACGGGATCTATAGCCAAATCAAAAGGTTTCCCAATAGATGAAGATGATAATAAATCTAGTGTAGCGGATTCCAAACTGTCCGAAAAACGTAATACAGAACCTTTGGTAGAGGTATCACAGGTTAATGAAGCTAAGATTAATATGATGAGAGCAAAGCTGCTGAATAAAGGTAATTACGCTAATTTACTTGAAGAATATCATCAGTTGCAGAAACAATACGATGAACAACAGCAAAATGGCACAAATGTTTCTGTATATAAAGACAAATCCGTTTCAGTAGATGATATGACAATTGAAGAAATGATTCAAGAAGAGAAATTAACGTCATCGAAAGAGTCATTGAAACGATCAGCGAAGGCGATCGCAGTAGATACGAAATTCGAAGAAGATTTAGAAGCACAAGATGAAAATGCATCTAAATTAGCTAGATTGTCAAAGAGTGGGAAAATTAATATACGTGATTTAGCAGATATGTCAAACAATAGCAATTCGATGAAAAGATATACAAAAGCATTGGAAAATTGTAACTTTTGTCTTGATAATGGTAAATCTTTACCAATTATATCTATTGCAACCACATGTTATTTAACATTAGCAGCTCAGCCCGAGTTGACTAAATTTGGATGTATAATAGTTCCAATGGATCATAAACGTAATACGGTAAGTCTAAGTGTGGATGAGAATGAAGAGATAAGAAACTATATGAAGACATTGACTAAATTTTACGAACAAGAGTTACAATTGAGAGTCTTATTCTATGAATCTTCAATTTATGAAACAAATCATGCATGTATAAAATGTGTTCCTATCCCTATGGATTTCCAAGATTCTGAGATCAAGGGGTTTTTCAAACAAGGTATTCTAGAACTAATCAATGTTGACCAGTCTAATCATACTCCTATAATCGATACTCTAGAGAAATCCGAGACTATGGGCAGATCAGCTATATCATCACTTATATCCCAAGAAGCGCCTTATTTCCATGTATGGATTGATATAAACGGTGGGATAGGTCATATTGTCGAAGATGTGCAAAGTTGGCCTAAAGGAGATAGATTTGCTAGGGGGATTATTGGTGGCATGTTAGGTTTAGATCCATTAGTTGAAAGAGAACAAACTAGGCTTCCATTCAATAATGAAGAAGGTTTAAAGAAATTCGAAGAACTTTATAAGAAATATGACTGGGTTCAGTAAGTTTTATAGACAATATAAACTAATTATGTATATACTTATTTCTTTTCTTGATTTGATTTTTCATCAACAACGTTATCATTATCATTTTCAGCATCATCCAAACTTAAACTATCCTTGACTGTAACAACATGATCTTTTTCTTGAATATTCTCATTCTTAATCAAATGTTCTTGTTCTTTGATAACATTCATACGTTGTTGGAAAGTAGCATTGTCTTCTTCGACTTGTAATTCTTGTTCGTGATAGAATTCCTGAGGTAATGAAGTCAAAACGGCTTGTAAAGCATCGTATTGATTTTCATATAATTCAGAGTCACCATAAGTATAAGCATTGACAAGAATCATCAAAGTAGATGGAATTCTTTCTCTTAATCTCATATCTAACCAACTTTTAAGCCAAGATCTCATTTGATCTGGAGTAGCTGAGTAAACTTTAATACCTCTTGAAGCACAAGCCAATTTCAATTCAACAACAGATAATGAATCGACACCTTCGTAATCAATTAATTTATCATCATTTTTGATCTTCAACATCTTATGTCTAATTCTATATCTTAAGATTTGATCTGTACCATAAGGTTTTATATTGATATATTTTGCCATTGCAATCAAAGTACCTCTTGAAACGTTATCTAATAACAAATCATCTTTGAATAATTTAGCAACTTTCAAGATTTCTTCTTTTGTTATAGTTGGAGCTAATTCAGGTGATTTGATCTTAGAGTAAAAATTCTTGAAATCATTTCTTTGTTGTTCAGTAATTGAAGCAATTGGGAACTTAACAGAGTTTCTTGTATTTCTCAATACTTCAGAGACTTTATTTCTTGTCTTTCTCAATAATTGTGTCTTCTTTTCTTTATCTAATTTGGATTCATAAGTTGATGGTAAGAGATTTGGGAAAAGTTTTAATGCAACAGGTAATAATAATTCGGCAAATGGAACAAGAACGAACATTGCAAAAGGGAAAAGTCTTAGTACATCAGTTATAGTTCTATGTAATTGCTTCCACTCTCTTCTTGTTAATTCATAACCTGAAGCCATTTTGATCAATAATTTTGAAGAAATTTTAATTTCTAAACCTAATAATTTTGTACCATCCCAATAATGATTTGCTTCATGTTTTACCTTTTCCCAGATTGTTAATTTTTTAGTTTCATTTCCTGTTGTTGCTGTTGGTGTTGTTGTATTAGTCTTAATGTCCTTTGTTGGTTCTATCTTATCAACTACAGTTTTCTTAGTATCAGTTGAATTGAAACGTATACTATTTTGGAAATTACAATTGTATACGACTGAGGGTCTGCTAATGTACGAGGATGATTTTATACAAGTATGAAGTCTTCTATTTTGTATTATCCTATTTGTGATCTGATAAAGAGCACTCTTTTGCAAATGCAAATTTGACAAACTATGTGTTACTTTTCCAGACATTTTTGAATACTTGAAAAAAAAGTAATAGTTTGAAAAATTGAAAAATGGAATAAAGTGGATCTGTAAGAAGAAAAACCAATTGACTCCTTTTATGTATGAAAGGGAAATTGATTCAGTGGGTATAGAATAGATGACACTGTTCAAGTTATATGATATAGTGTGTCCATACAATATTTTCTTTAGTTTAAGGAACAAACAGGTGTATTGACGTAAACTCCATTACTATACTAGACCAGAGTCAGAGAGAGATGTTGGGCAAAGCTTTTTTCACCCAGAAACGTCGATCGGCCACAAAGTTAATGATTACATAATACTTTTTATCCCGCGGCTATTTAATTGTTTAATTTAGTTCCACTGGTTTAGCACAGTCTGTTTCTAACACAGCCTGTGAATCACTCAAATCAACAAGCGCGGAGGGTAACGCTGGTTTTCTGGTTTTCTGGTTTCCCCTCTTCTCTTTTTCTGTTTCTGTTTTTCTCACAGTGGAAAGAAAGTGAAAAGTTTTGTTAGTGAGAGTTTGATAGTTTGTTAGTGAGACGGAGGAAGAAAGCAGTGAAGAGAGACACAAGAGAGGGCGTGCGGGAACAAACAAATTTTGGTACAGAGAAAATTAACTAGTAATCTTTTGTAAGACCCTAGAGTGTGTAATATATCACATCAATCCATATATATCATCTTGTGGTAGTTCTAATCACGTAGTAATCACTTCACTACCGTGTCATATCACAACTCAATATCACTATTCCATCACTTTCACTAAGTGTTTCGAGTTTGACTCATAAAATCATCGAGACATTATCAAGTTTTCATAGAGCATTGATAACTTAGTCAAGGTAGTTTACATAATAGTATTATGGTAAAGAGAAAGACCAACCAAGCCTCTAGCATAGAGCAAGTGGAGGATTCAAATTCACATTTGGACGTCGATGAGCAACTTGTTTCAGATGATACTCAAGGTTTCACCAGAAGTCAGAGTGAATCGTTAAGTGAAAATGAAAATCAAGACGAGGAAGAAGAAGAAGAAGAAGAAGAAGATGATGATGATGACGAATCATCAGACGAAGAAGATGAAAGACCTAGCAAGAAACAAAAATCAGTCCCAAAACTGACTGCTCAAGATGTTCAAGCTGCAAGGGAGACTGCTGAGTTGTTCAAATCAAATATCTTCAAATTAGAAATCGATGAATTAATCAAAGAATTACGTCTGAAAGATTCTCATGTCAAATTGATAGAAAGAGTATTACACAAATTACATGATATTATTCATCAAATACCTGATTCTGATTCATATACTTTATCTGAAGCTGATCATTATTTCAAAGAATCTAAAAATAAAGTTGCAATTCCATTTCCTGATCCAAAACCAACTAATTTAAATTATAAATTAGCTTATTCTTCACCTTCAAATATTGCCCTTGTTGGTAGTTTTGGTTTGAAAACTGGAGTTCATCAACCAAGTGGAATGTCTGTTGATGTCTCTTTAACAATGCCAAAATCTTTATTTCAACCAAAGGATTATTTGAATTATAGAGCTTTATACAAGAGATCTTTCTATATCGCTTATCTTACCGATAAATTGATTACTTTATCAAAGAAAAATCATTTACCAATCAAGATATCATATGAATATTTGAACGATGATAGACTTTGTCCAACTATTTTAATCGAAAGTTATCAACCTGATGATCCTCATCCTGATCAAATCATCTTCAAAAAGACTAATATTTCAATTAGATTAATAGTAGGTTTTGAATTTGGTTTATTCGAAAGTAAAAAACTTTTACCTGATAGAAATTGTATCAGAATTCAAAATAACGATAACGATAATAACTCATCACCTCCACCAACTCCACTCTATAACTCTTCAATTTTATCATCAACTACATCAAATTACTATTTGAAATATCTCTATACAACAAAGAAATCTGCAGATGCATTCCGTGATGCATGTGTATTGGGTAAGTTATGGTTAAATCAAAGAGGTTTTACTTCTAAAATTTCAAATGGTGGGTTTGGTCATTTTGAATTTGCAATGCTTATGGCTGCCTTATTACAAGGTGGTGGTAATAATTCAAATAGAATCCTTCTACATGGATTTTCAAGTTATCAATTATTCAAAGGTGTTATCAAATATATTTCAACTCAAGATCTCTGTAACGATGGTTATCTTTCTTTCAGTTCTGTTATCGGTGAAAATAAATCAATTTACAAAAACGGTGGGTTCAATGTTCCAACAATCTTTGATAAATTTACAAAGATTAATCTCTTATGGAAAATGACTCCTGCTTCTTATAAATTATTGAAGAGAGAAGCTACTGAAACTTTGAACCTCTTAAACGATGTCGTTAGAGATAGATTCAGACAAATCTTCATTCTTAATAATACAAAGGGTAATATCAAATTCGATCTTACAATGTATATACCTTTGAAATCGATAAGTGAGGAAAATTTTGGTCCAATTGAAAAATTATCATTCATAACTTTTGAAAATTTTATCACAAGTAAGATTTATAGAATCTTATCAAGAGCATTAGATATAAGAGCTACTGAAATTATAGTCAAAGTCATTCCAAATTATTCCAAATGGTCTGTATTGAAGAGAAAAGCATCTTCTTCATCAGATTCTTCAGATAGACAGATCATGATTGGTATCAATTTGAATTCATCTGAATGTGAAAAGAAAGTTACAAAAGGTCCTTTACATTCGGATAAAGTCAAAGGTGAACAATTTCAAGCATTTTGGGGAACTAAAGCACAGGTTAGAAAATATAAAGATGGTTCAATCCAATATAGTGTATTATGGCCAAATTCATCAACTGAACCTGTTGTATCGAACATTGTCAAATATATCTTATCTTTACATTTGAATGAAGATATATCCAAAGAGTTAACGTCATCTTCTTCTTACTATCATAAATTGTTACCAACTCCATTAATAGCATCTTCATCAACTCAGCCTTTGATATTACCTTCAAGTTATCAATCATTGAAAAATTCATACGACGAGTTATGTAAGACTATGCAAACTCTAAATTTACCATTGATGATCAATTCTATATTACCAATTTCACCAGCTTTGAGAAACACTTCACTTTTATTACCTGTACCATTTGCAACTTCAAACCCTGATTTCTTTAACGAATCTATTTTACAATTTGAAACATCAACTAAATGGCCTGATGAATTAATTGCATTAGAGAAAACTAAAACTGCCTTTCTATTGAAGATCTGTGATGAATTAAATAACTCAACAGAGTATAAATCATATATTACAAAAGATGAAGAAACCATACCTTTCAATAAAGAAATCGTTATATTGAACGTTTTATCTCCAGATGGATTTGGTTTCACTTTCAGAGTCTTAACTGAACGTGATGAATCATTATATCTTAGAGCAATTGAAACTGCCTCTGATAAACAAAAACAATCAGTAACCGATATTTACCTCAAATTCAATCAAAAATATATGGGATCTGTAAAACATCATAGAGCTATTAATTCATTAGTCACATTTTTCCCATTTTATTCACCAACTGTTAGATTATTGAAAAGATTCTTGAATTCTCAACTATTATTGAATCATTTCCCTGAAGAAGTCATAGAGTTGATTACAATGAAAGTATTTGTTGATCCTGCTCCTTATTTAGTTCCTTCATCTGCAGAATCTGGATTTGTTAGAGTTTTACAATTCTTAAGCTCTTGGAATTGGAAAGAAGATCCATTAATCTTGGATTTATCCAAAGATGGATCTGTTTTCTCTTCTGAACCATCATCAAATGAAAACGAATCTTATATCGATAAAATCAGTGATAAATTAACTGTTCAATCCTATCAATCTATGATGGCATCCTTTACGAAATTAAGAAAAGAGGATCCTTCAGCAATAAAGACTCAATATTTCATCGCTTCAAAAGAAGACCCATCAGGTAAACTTTGGACTTCAAATAACATTTCCATACCAATTGCATCAAGATTAACAGCATTATCTATTGCAGCTATTTCAAGATTATCTAAAGAAAGCAGCAAGATTAATTCTAAATCAATCGAGTTATTCTTTACACCAGCTTTACAAGATTATGATTTCTATATAAATCTTAAGATCGAAAATGATATATCTGCAACTTCTGGTATCTTACCTGAAAATGCATTCAAGAACTTGATCAATAACGTCAATGGATTCCCTGAAGATCTATCCCTTACTCAAGATCCAATTCAAGGATATTATAAAGAACTCGTTTCATTATACGGTAATAATATGATCTTATCAACTAAAAGATACACAGGTTTGAATGAAAAGGGTAATACGAATGTCATTGCAGGTTTGTTTAATCCTTCAATAATAAACGGTAAAAAGAAATTCAAAGTGAATATAGGTTATAATACAATTCCATCTGATAATGATCAATTAGAGTATAATAAAGATGCAGTATTGGAAGAAATCGTTGCACTTGGTGGAGAGATGGTTACTTCTTTCAAGTTGAAACAATAGTTTAATAGATGTAAATTAGTTATGTAATGAAAGTTGAATTACATTTAAATAGAAACATTTTCAAATTAATACATTAATTCATTAATTAGTAGTAACAACAATGTAAAAATGTCGCGGGCTGTGCCTTATTGGACCATAATGAAATTTAGCAGATTTTTTTTTTTTTTTTTTTCTTATAGAGGAAAGAGAAAAAAAATTAATAAGCTTTCATATTTTAATAAGATAGAGTAAGTAGGTTGAAGAAAATAGCAGTTACCTTGAGTAATTATTCCTTGAATATCATATACCAACATGTCCAATATAGTAGGAATTGAACATGACCGTGTGACCAACACTACAGCCACAGATTTCCCAGGATACTCAGCAGATGGTAGTAGTGCATGGGATCTTGAAGATTTTAAAGAAAAATTTGATATCAATATTTCATATATTTCAGGAAGAACTGCTAATTTTGATTTGATCGGAGTTGACTCATCCATTGCCAATGCCTTCAGAAGAATCATGATTGCCGAAGTGCCTGCTGTTGCCGCTGAGTACGTCTATATCTTCAACAATACTTCTGTTATTCAAGATGAAGTTTTATCACATAGAATAGGTTTAATTCCATTGAATGTTGATCCAGATCTTTTAACTTGGATAGATCCAGTATCTACAGCTGAACAAAATTTCACAGATGAAAATACAATAGTGTTAACACTCGATGTAGAATGTACCAAGAATCCAAATGCTATCCCAGGAAATAACGATCCTTCTAATTTATATAAAAATTCAACTGTTTATGCTAAACAATTAAAATTTGAACCACATGGTAGGCAAAAGGAAATCTTCACAAATGGTGTTAAAGTTTGTGATCCAGATATCGTAATAGCTAAATTAAGACCAGGTCAAGAGATATCGTTAAAAGTACATTGTATCTTAGGTATCGGTGCCGATCATGCTAAATTTTCTCCTGTTGCTACATGTTCATATAGATTATTACCTATTATTGATGTTCTCAAACCAATAGGAGGTCCAGATGCTAAAGATTTCCAAAAATGTTTCCCATCCGGTGTCATTGGTATCGATGAAAGCGGACATGCTTTCGTTGAAGATTCAAGAAAGGATACTGTATCAAGAGAAGTACTAAGACATCCAAAATTTGACGGTAAAGTTAAATTAGGTAGAAAGAGAGACCATTTCATCTTCAATGTTGAAAGTACAGGTGCTATGTCTCCTGAAGAAATATTCTTCAAAGGTGTTAGAATCTTAAGAAATAAAGCTAAATATTTAAGAGATTGTCCAATTGGTAATTTGAATTAAGGTATTCAAAATCCCCTGTCTATTGTATATTATATAACATAAACAAGAAAGAAAAAAAAGGAAAGATAAATAATAATCATAATAATCATGATATTTATATACACATATATAACTAATTCATGTTTCATTTCTACTTTTATTTCAATAAACAAATATATAACTGTTTTAAACAATATTTGCAGCATTCGATCTCATGATTGAATTGAAACTGAAATAAGATACAGATGGATCTTCATCACCATTAGCATCACCAGAAGAGTTCCCGCTCTCCGCTCTTGAAGCCAAATACTCAGAGATCTCTTCATCTCTACTGAAAGACATTGCCTTCTTATATATAGTAACAAGATCAAGACAAAATAATGTCAAGTCTCCCGTGAAACCATCATACTCTTTAACACTTTCCCCTGTTTCTCCAGTTGATTCAATTGGTGTCAACGGCACATTATTATCATTATTATTTCTATTACTACTCAAGTCATACCCGAATAAAGTCATTTCTCCTTCTTGTTCTGCTTCTTCTCCTTCTTCAGGGTTGAGCAATCCGAATTTGTGCATATAATTCAAAGAATAAAGTACAAAATGTAAGAAAAGTAATAATAAATCAAGTGATATCAACGATACAAATTGTGTAAAACGATTTGAAAATTTCCTTTCACCAATAAAATTTATCAAAGTGGCAGAATAACTGTATACGTCATTGGGATCAGTTATAACATTATCTACGAAGAAAATATGCGATATCACTGATATTCCCGTCGTTACCATTAATGTGGACAATACTTTTTGTGAAATCGTCTTCCTTATTGGAATAGCAATTATTTCTCTTGTTTCTTTAGGTACTAATGACAAAATCAATTGTTGAACCACACGGAATGATAATAATATAAGTGAACCATCATATAAATAGATTACAACAATCAATGAGTATATCACAAGTGCTAAATTATGCATGAAATCTTCTTCTAGTATCTTTTTCTGTTTCTTCAACATCTTTTCATCGTTAAGCCGAAGTTCTTTCATATCTACTGGTGTTCGTGCCATTACTTTCATGATATTGACCATAACCCTTCTTTCTTACGTTCCTTTTCTTTCCTGTTTCGACGCCTTTCAATAACCAAAACCCAATTCTTCCCTTGGCTAGCTTGTAATGAGAATCACAACTATCCCGCCTATGATGATCGTATATATGTATAAATCAATCATACCACAACCTTTCATCTTACTTAAGAAACTGATGATGAAGCTGGGCGAGGCTTAATGGCAAGAGTAAACTGGCATCCGTGCACCATCACATAACAAAATCTCGTTTTTTCTTTGTGCTAAACGATTCTGAGGGCTTTGTTTGATATAGATATGATCGTAACGTATAAATAAGTTGGCAGCCTCCGGGAGTGATTGGGAATTGGTTAAGCATACGGAACAGTGTAGGACAATCAACTAGTGTTTTTGTAGTATAGTTGCTGACCAGTTGGTGATACGATCAGTTTTGGAATTGATATATATCCCATAGAACACAATCCTTAGGTTTAAGTTACACGAAATATGTCAGAGACCAACGTGCAGGATAAAGAGACACAAACTGTGGAATTGATAGACAATTCAACTACAGAAGTTGATTTGAGCGCCCCAGTTGTAGTAGAGGCTCCTCCTGCGTTGCCTGAAAGAGATGAAAAGTATCACGTTGAACTACCCAAGAGACAAACTGAAGCTTTAGAAGAAATTGATTTTGATAAGACAGACCTTCCGCCGGTTCCTGTAGAAGTTTCTAAAAATCCACCACCACTTCCTGAACATCCACCTGCTCTTCCTCCAAAACATAAACATGATGCGGCATTGAAGCGTAGTAATTTTGAAGATGAGATGTCGGTATCGAACTCAGAGGAAGGTATTTCCTTGAACCAAGATCAACCGGGTGAGATAACGGATGTTTATCTATTTCTTATGATTAGAAATGGACTTGCGTTCAATGATGTAGTGAATAATTTCTCAGATCCAACAATTATAAGAGATCAAGATGCTTATAAGCAGAGGATCTGTGAATTGTCAAATGATGCTTTAAGTCTAGAAAGAAATTACTGTAATGGTAAGATTAGTATACCGGATTTAAAAGAAAAGTTTATCGATGATATAAAAAGAAAATATTTGTTATTCAGTATAGCGACCAAGAGTGAATATTTTGATGTAGAGAAATTACCAAGTGATGACAACCAATTTACAGAGATTGATAGCGACTTGAAAAGTATCTTGGAAGAACTATCACTACCAGTCAATGACAATCTTCTAAAGTTATACTCATACACAGGAACGGTTCCAAGTCCCTTGATAGTACAGTTAACAGATCATTTAACGAAGACATTTGCGAATAAAGATTGTGTGAATATGTTGATTCCATTGAATCAATTAGTAAACATAACTTTTATAGAGACCAATGAAGTCAGTAATTCGTTTTATTTCTTACTTTTACGTACTTTGGAGAATGAGAATCCAAAGGAATTGATCTCATTAGCAAAGGATAATCAAATAAATGCGGTTGAATATTTCAGAAAACAGTTTCAGGATGTTTCACTTTGGGTTGGTCTATTTGATAAGTTATCTAAAAGTCAGTTATTAGAGGAGTTCCTTGATATGATAGTTATATTTGATTTCACTTCAATCATAAACACAATTCTTTTATACCTCTATAACAAAGATCAAGAATTGACATTGAATGTTGCACCAACTTTGATTCAATTCTCAAATGAGTATCAAATCCTAACGTCTAATAAGAATATGGAGTTATTCGAAGACGATGTGGAATTGAACAAACATAAGAATAGAAGTGTTAAACTCACAAAAGATCTGGAACATAAGAAAAAGAAACTCGACGATTTACAGAGAAGTATTAAAGATTCAAGTTCAACAAATAGATCCAATGCATTAACCCTCAACGAATTGAAAACAAAGAATAAAAACTTGAAAGCAGATATCGAGAGGAAAAATAGGAAAATTGATGATTTGGTTTCCAATTTCGAGGTTATTAGAATCAATAACAATAAGAATAACGAAATTAAACTGATTAATGATGAATTAAGAGAAGAGATTGAAGCTTTAACCAACAAAATAAACGAAATGAAAACTCAATTGAAATAAGGGGTGTGGATTTACCTTACTATTTACCTTCCCCACAAACTATTCATGCATCAAGAGGTATCCTATCAATCCAAGCTGCCACGCAAGTTACAACCTATTATTTTCTATAACTTGTTCAACTGCAAGAGTGAATCGACGGAAAATAAAAAGAAAAACATGAATCCCCGTAAACTTTATATCCATGTCTACATATTTTTGTATATACCTTAGACGAAAGCTTTTCTAAAAATACGAATTATATAATTTTACCAACAACAATCCTGTAAAAATGACTCAAATTTCGAACAAAAAGTAATGCTTTTTAGTTTGAACTAATCGATCAAAATATCAGTTGATGAGACAGTAATTGGAGTAAATAGAAGCCGAACGAGTAAAAAAAAAGCACGGTCATTTTGAACGATATATACCATTAACCAACGGTTAGTGATCAGATATGACGAATCAACGTATCCAAAGCCCAGAGGAACCATGCAGTGTAGTCAACTTAGGAGATAGTTAAACCCCACCACAGCCAGGCTCCTTCGAACCTCTCCAAAAGGATTTAGGAATTCCGGAAAAACTATTAGTGTGATTTAAGGAATTCCGGGGTCGGAATTTTTTTACTATCCCAGTTCTTTGGTTTTAGTTATTATTTAGTTGTTATTTATAGAATATGATTAGCTGATCTCAATGATGCTGAGAATTGTACATAATCTGTAATTTTGAAATGTGGGGAATAATCTCAACAATACCCGCAAAGTATAAGTGTAAAACAAGGAACTCAAATGAATGTACGGATCAAGGAAGGAATGTTGAGAGATACAGGGTGTAATAATTACAAATATCAATGACCTTTAGATTAATCCACCAAGAACCGTGAATAGCCAGCTTCTCAATCACCGCCACGTAAGATGATAGCAAAAGCTAATTAGCTAAGACATAAGACCATACGTGATAGTCACAATAGGCCAAATGTAGTAGATATTGACACTTGGTTTATCATCAAAGAAGACGATAGAAGCCTTCATTCCATTCTCGCCGTCAATCATTACGTCATGAGACATTTAGGCTCCATAGAATGTGCCACTTTCCAGCCATATTGTTCCTCGAATTGTATTGATTGCTATCTCGGAAGTATAACAGCATTCTGTCATTCGTGTATCACAGCACTTTTGATCAGTTGTCATTGAACTGACCTGTATAGCCCTGTATGAGACAACCCAGCTGCCCCAGAATACCAGTAATACCAGTAACACCAGCACACCCCTTCCACTCTCTGTCAACGGAACCCCAAGGAAAAGATCGGAATTATTTGCTCTTCTTAGTTCTAATAGGTCGTGCGCGCACCGTAGGAATCCCGAAATTTATCCTAGTTTAGTCCGGGGTATTGTTATGATATTATTACAACATAAGAAACCTAAAGTTGCTTTTATGCACCCTGTATTCAACATCATTGCCCTGCCAGTTTTTCTCCAGTTTTCCACGTTGGTAGGTCAGGATGCATGGTCATATAAATATCTCATAAATCCCCCATTTCTTCTTTGGCTATAATTAACCTGTCTCATGGTGTGCTTAGTATATTTTTGATATTTTGATAACAATCAATCATAATAATCAATCAAGATTCAATGTCTGCTCCTACCGAGAAACCAGAAGCTACTGACCCAAATGGTGGTTTATTTGAGAACCCTCCTGTGTCTTCCACTACAACATCACTCTCGGATGCTGAAAAGTTAAGTATTACAGAAAAGGATACTTTCCAAGATGACAATATCTTAAGTCAATATTCTGAAGAGCAAGTGATGCAAATGGGTAGAAATTATGCTATCAAAAATGGATTAGACGAAGAATTATTTGCAAAAGGTGCAGCTGTAGCAAGAGATGCTGTTCATTTTAACTCCATGTCCTTTCTTTCAGATGCTGATAAATCTGCATTACACGAAGAACTTCACAGTAAATATAAACACCCTTTAACATTGTATTGGTTAGTTATCATGTGTTCTATGGGTGCTTGTATTCAAGGTATGGATGAATCTGTTATCAATGGTGCCAATTTATACTATCCTGATGCTTTTGGTATTGGTGATGGTAGTAAAAGAAGTACCTGGTTAATTGGTTTAGTTAACAGTGCTCCATATTTATGTTGTTCTACTATCTCTTGTTGGATGACAGATTGGCTTAATGATAAGTTCTCCAGAAGAGGTACCATTTTTATTACATGTGCTATTTCTGCTGTTACTTGTATTTGGCAAGCCTTGACTAATAACTGGTGGCATTTATTCATTTCTAGATTCTTTTTAGGATTCGGTATCGGTCCAAAATCTACAACTGTTCCTGTTTACTCTGCCGAATGTGTTCCTCATAGAGTCAGAGGTAGTTTAGTTATGATGTGGCAAATGTGGACTGCTTTTGGAATTATGATGGGTTACGTCTTTTCTCTTGCCTTACATAATGTTCCAGATCATGGTATTGGTGATGGTTTAAACTGGAGATTAATGTTAGGTTCCGCTGCTATTCCAGCTATTGCCATCTTAATTCAAGTTCCCTTTTGTCCAGAATCTCCAAGATGGTTGATGGGTAAAAATAGACATACTGAAGCTTATCAGTCTCTTGTCAGATTAAGAAACAGTGAATTACAAGCCGCTAGAGATTGTTTCTATACTCATGTTCTGTTATTAGAAGAAACTTCTTATGGTCAAGTTTCCTTCTTCTCTAAAGCCAAAGAAATGTTTACAGTCCGTAGAAATAGAAATGGTGCAATGGGTGCTTGGGTTGTTATGTTTATGCAACAATTCTGTGGTGTTAACGTCATCGCCTATTACTCATCTAGTATTTTCTCAGAATCTGGTTTTGGTACCAGAGATTCATTACTTGCCTCTTGGGGTTTTGGTATGCTTAATTGGGTGTTTGCACTTCCCGCATTTTTCACAATTGATAAATGGGGTCGTCGTACCTTGCTTTTATTCTCTTTCCCACTTATGTCTGTATTCTTGTTGATGACTGGTTTCGCTTTCTGGATTGAAGATGATGATGCAAGAATTGGTGTTGTTGCTCTAGGTATCTATTTGTTTACCATTGTATATTCTTCATCCGAAGGTCCTGTTCCATTTACTTATTCTGCTGAATGTGCTGCTTTGTATATGAGAGATTTCACCATGTCCTTTGCAACAGCTACTTGTTGGTTCTTCAATTTCATCTTATCATTGACTTGGCCATCTTTATTAGCTGCATTCAAACCACAAGGTGCCTTTGGTTGGTATGCTGCTTGGAATATGATTGGTTTCTTTTTGGTATTATGGCTCTTACCAGAAACTAAAGGGCTTACCTTGGAAGAATTGGATGATGTCTTTGATGTTCCTGCTACTCAACACGCTTCTTATCAAACTAAACATTTATGGATTTGGATTCAAAAAACTCTATTGGGAAGAAAAGATATTCCAACCCTCCCACCTTTGTATAAGCACCATAGAATGGCTGTAACCAATAAGAACTGGGAAGAAAAAGAAACAGTTGAACATGTTGAATGATTTATCTCTGGGAATTTCAAATCCACATTTCCCTTATTTGATGCTTTATGTACTATTTAATTATGATTCTTTTCTTTTTTTAATATATTTTCTAATGTCCTATGAATAACTCGAAACGATTTCATTCATTTATTAAACTTGTTTTATTCAAGAATTTGAAAAAATATAAGAATATTTTGTGTTTTTTAGTACCGCTTACCTAAACTCGTAAAATCTTAATAACTGGTAACAGAGTCACCACGAGCAAATATTATGCCATGGTATATATATATTACTCAATATTGAGAGCACAAATTCTACTTTAGCTCATTGGTCAATATACCAGGACAAATTACGAGAATAGAGGGGACAAGCAGTTAAGAAAAATCACTTATTTGGCACGTCGTGCTTTAACGTTTTGCTCTGGTATGTTAAGGTACCTATATAATTGCATTTATTACATCCTGAAACCATATCTCATAAAGCTGTGTGTTAGCTGTGTATTAGAATACTTTGTTTCAGGATAAAAACACATTCAGGTAAATGATAATTTACTAAAAAGTTTACAATTGATACAACAGGGCGTTGATTCTATTGATACTCTGCGCTAGTGTATTCTTAAACGAAGAGAAGAAGGCTGCCGCTAGAGTCTACAAATGGCACAAAGTGTATAACTAGATACGGTTGAAAGATTACTCATCTTGCATTATTCTAATTGCCAATTTTTAGGTTTCATAATGATTCTATCCCTTAAATATCTCTTATTACTGCTCTTGTACATAGTCTTGTTCGTTGGATAGCACGTGAGTTCTCCAAACTTAATAGGACTAAAATGAATGCTCGGGTGATACGAAGAGGAATCAGTTAGTGAGTGATACGCATCATGAGTTATTTAAAAGCAACCAGTTAAGTCTAGGCTGTGATTAAGCTCATTTTAGTTTAAGGAGGTTTTTTCTATACTGCTCTTCAATTTAGTAGTTACACTAATCTATTTGCCTCGTTAAAATGTTTCTCCAGATGAGTTAAACATGGAATTCATTGAATGTAGGAAATGTATATGAACATAATACACATATTGCATACTATGGAACGGTCGGGTAGGGGAACGAATATCAATTTTGTCCGCTGTGACAGACGTTTCAAATGGGCATGGACTACATGAGTATGAACGCTGTGGTTTCAGATTAATTACTCGTATAACATTCGTGAGACTCCAGTGAATCAGGCAATTCATCTGCAATTGACATTGTGTTGGATAAATCTAAAACCTGCATGGAAGCATGCTGTGCTCAATAATCCTGAAATTCCATATGCAGTCTAATGCCTCTAGAACTTTTTTTCCCTCAGTCGCGGAAAAGACTTTAAAATTTCGCCGTAAATGTATTTAAAAATAGATGCCTAGAACTCTTCCCTCACAATATAGACGGTGATTTTTTTTGTCTCCTTCACCTTCTATTATATTTTATTCCACAATACTTAAGCACGTTTATTATTTTCAATAAAATGAATCGAACTTAATTTTAGAATCAATTTACTCGTTAACACTAGTCTAGGTTGCCTAGGTTCGGCCGAATACCAAGTTAGTTTATCTCGTTAATTCATCTATCGATATCACCTCGGGCATAGTAATAGGGCATGAGGTGAAAATCAATTTGATGACTTGAATTTTGCCAAGTCACCATTATGCAAGAAGATGCATGGAAGCCGTACCCAAATAAATACTTAATTATTTCAATTTTGAGGGAATTGCAAAATTGGTATTCCCGCGTGGATCAAAGAGCTTTTGTGTGATTCCACTATTAAATTACTAATCGCTTACTAGGGGCTTTTAATCAAAATACAGGGCTTTTCGACCAAACATTGGCTTTGAATGTAAATAGTAGTTATATTAGAAAGGATACTTCCTAGTTCCGCGGTGCTATATACTTGAAAATAAATTGTGTATTGGCACAGAATCGAGATGTTCGGGAGAAGCGTACTGAATAAGTCTAGACCAGTTTTATGCTTTGCTTCAATAATTAATAATTGAGATGATCTAAGAGTTATGTACCATAAAGTCCCATATCTCCTTCCCAAATGCTTCCAGAAGCTTCATGTATGGAATTAACTGAAACAATTATGTGTCATTAGGATCGTCGATTTTAATTTCTCGGTTGTTTTTCTTGCCGTAGAATATAATAAGCTGTGTTCATTTTAAGTAAATTACCGAGGTATACCTAATATTAATAGAGCGAATATTATAAGCAATAACCGATGCAGTAATAATAATAGATTTTTCAGAGTCATCTACAGTGAGCTTCACACTAAACATCAGAAGAAAAAAAATAAAAAATTGCCTTGCTCTCTTGGAATATGCAGAGTACACTAAGTGTAGACGCGCGTCAGGCTGCATATGCGCGGGAATAGGATTCCCTAATGAGGCAAGGGTGAATAGTTTATTTTATGTGAAGAAGACAATTGCATTCTTCCATGCTATGTTACGTAGTAGAGACCAGATCCTTAAATAATCAGCAATTTCCTGACAATCCTGACTTATCGTATATATTTGAGCAATTGTCACTTCTTTTAATTGTTCATAACTAATACCCTTTACGATAATTACCAGATTTCTTAGTAATTATATTAAATTCTATCTTTTAATTAATCAACCATTGAGTGAGCGATTTTATTTCAGTTTGAGATTACTTATTCAAAACGACCAATTCTCAAACAAAGTTAAATCTTTCAACAAAAAATATTACTTTTAGGGGGTTTGCTTTCTATATCCTTTATTTAAAATGGATTTTTTTCCTGTCATAGTCTCAAGTAGATCTGAAACTTTACCCCAACAATTTCCAATTGAATTACCAGATATAAAAGTTACTGAGGAAGACTCAAAATTTCTCAACAATAGCACGCAGTTGAACAATAACTTTATCACCCAGTTTTTTGAAAATTTCCAACAACGTCAAGATATTCAAATGGAAGCAATGAATAGAACACCTTCCGAAGTTTCTGTAACAGACTCTTATCAATCGCTAGAGAGTATGCCTGATAGATTCTCTAACTTAAGTAGCCCAATGACTTCTCAAAATGAAAATTATATTCAACAGTCAGGTTTACTTACTGCTCCAACAATGGTCTCTGATTTGATCTTAACAAATCAGGCTGGCTTGTTTCCACAGCAAAGAATGGGTTTAGATCTTATCCCGGTGCGTGCATGTCGTCCCCCAGATAACAATGGTACATTCAGAGCTGATCACAGTATCAGAAACTTTACAACTAATAATTTCCCTATCACCTACGGTAATGGTATCTCTCATGAAAGTATTGGAAGCTATACCTCTCCACTTGAATCATCCCCATTAATGTCATCGCCATTAGAAAATACACACTCTCCTTCTTCTTCTTCCAATGATTCTACACCTTATATGGCATCATCATCATTAAGTCAGAGAAACACAAATTTGGGAATAGC
Organism: Wenyingozyma ramenticola; assembly: GCA_024271885.1. Lineage (NCBI taxonomy): Eukaryota > Fungi > Ascomycota > Pichiomycetes > Pichiales > Pichiaceae > Wenyingozyma > Wenyingozyma ramenticola. Next base: position 489,506 of record JANBXF010000002.1, read on the forward strand.
GTCAAGTATACCCAATGATACAAGGGAGACCACGAGCAAGAAAACTTCTAAAAGTGGATCAAAAACCTGTCCGATCTGCTTCAAGATAATAACAAGAGACCTATCTCGTCATTTGCGAATCCACGAACCAGTTTCAAGATTCCGTTGTGTGTTCCCCAAGGATACATGTAATCATAAAACAGGTCAATTCAATAGACCATATGATTACAAAAAGCATTTACTTAATTCACATTTTCAATTCGATGATTCATCTGTAAAGAGGTTGCATAATTTGAATGAAAAGCTTCATTACGAAGGAACATGTTTGTGTGGTATGAAGTTTACTGCTGCTGACTGGCTCAACTCACACATTTTGACACCTAATTGTGCTTATTTACTACTACAAGAGTTTCCTATTGATACTAATCGGGCACTCTAAATAACTGAAATTATATTATACCCGAAATATGATAGCTTCAACACATTAATAGAACAGGTAGATAAAATTAACTATTTTTAGGCTATCTGTGCCGAGAAGTTCAAATTACGGCATCAATGAGTTACTCTGAAACGGGAATATTCAAGATCCCAATAGTTAGGATTATTGGGACTCATTGATCATACATATAATATCAAATCATAAAGCTTATTTCTTCCAGATAAAATTTAGCTTTTTATTTTACCCGAACCTCTAACCTCGGTTAAACTCCTATATACCTTATTTATTCATTGCTCCACCCTTTCCTCTGGATCTTTGATTTCTACAAATCATGTGCTTTTGTGTTTTCAAGATTCCAAATTTTCAATTGCTATTTGCTGTGTTTCTATATACTTTCATACTCTTTTTTGCTATAGCTAATCTCTTATTTAATGTATGCTTTCTAATCATCAACATTGTAAGCATCTTGACCTTAAATAATTCTGTCTCAAATCAAGCTATACGGGTCTATCCGAAACCAAAACTCAATCCGCGGCTGACGAATACACAATAGTCTCGGCTAAAAATAATCACATGAGTTGCTGCTGTCAGATTTATTTGACTTTCCGCGCTAAAGTGTGCTAAAGTGTATTTGAGTGTGCATCTAGAGCTACCATCCACTACTAAGTTTCTTGTGTCCTGTTTAGACTCTTAGCCAAGATTAGGGTTGCTATATTGTCACAAAATATGACCTATATGTTATTTCGCCTATATAATCAAGCATCTTAAGTTTTATGAAAACTTATGTCTGCCTGAAACAGATCTATATTTGTGTATAATGAGGTGGAAAATATATTAACCGCGCAGAGATAAAAAATAAATAAGCTTCTCTACGCCAAGAAGTACATACGTGAATAAATAAAGCCTTATACTTTTTGTTCATAGAATTACTCACACTTGTGTTAAATTATTAGGAAACGGAAAGATTGTAGCCGTTATACTTGATGAGGATTTCACCTGTCTACCTACTTGAACCGTTCTTCTTAATCCCAGCTTGGTCGGCACAGGAGAAACATGTATACCGGGATTAATTGTGGCATTGTAAATTGTAGTCTTGATCGACTCTAAAGGAACATTAATGTATCTTGCAGTATCATTCGGATTATCAACTGCATTCTTACTAGGATCTTTAGCAAATGGAGATTGAAAGGACATTAACGACATAGGGCTTTTTGGGGTATCAACTGTAGGTGTCTTTGGTTCCTTGACTGTTTCAGTTGGTGAATTGATCGAATTACCATTATCAGGTGATTCTCTCTCGCTATTCTTTTTATCTTGAGCAGCGGCTTTTAGTGACAATGGCTTCAGCCAAGAGTCTTCTTCAGTTGCATGCGTTGGAGGATTATATATATCTCTATCAGGAGAAGTTGTTTCTTCAGCGTCGCCTAGTTCTATACCTGTATGTGAGTCTTCGGAGTGGTAACTTTGGTACCGTGCTCTCAACTCATCTATTATAACTTCTATTGGATCTGCAGCAGATGCAAACATGCCCTCTCTGGAATATGTACTGACTGGATTTTCTATTGTCATTGATTTGAGAGACAGTTTTTGATTAGGATGGAATGTTTTTGTGAGCAAAGCATTGGTTGCACCGATCGTTGTTCCTACAGCTTGCCCCGAAAATGAACGTAGTTGGTTTTTAGTTTTATCCAGTGTGTTTTTTTCTTGTAATTGATGGTATTCAGTGAATAATTCTAAGCTTTCTAATTTGTAATAAGCATCGGCAGTACTGTCTAAAAATGTGTTCACTATATCTTTATATTCATCGGATGATTGTTCTTTGATCAAACCATGAATCTTAACAAATCTTTCCAAGTTGGTTGCAAAAATCTCATATACCTCCCACTGTTGATAATAGAGTTTCATTGTCAATTTATTCAAAAACTCTGATAATGTAGACAAAACGTGAGGGATCACAAGTAATGTCTTTGCTTCAAGATCATGATAAACGCTCTCAATGATATCCAATGTTTCTTTGGACTTTTCAAGATTCGCCTGATCCTTTTCAGTCGAATCGGCTTTGATGCTGTTCAAATATTTTTCAACAGCATTATTTGACATGTCGTAATCGACTTTCTTATGATTACGCTTTGTAATCAACTTGATAGCGGAGTGTAAACAAATTGACATTTCCTTAGCTTTGGATTCAAAGCTTTTATCAGAGGCTTCTACTCTTGTAATAATTGCATCGTAAAGGATTCTAAATAGTTTCTGACATTCCTTCATTTCGATCAAAGTGACTTTGGAAAACTGTTCAACTTCATCTAATTCTACAGTTATTGCATCATCATCTTCGTTGGCTTTCTCTTCATCGTGAGGAATGACAAAAGGTTGGTGGAACAATTCAAAGTCCTTGATGACATTCAGTAAAGTATCTACCAGTTGAAGCCATCCTTTAGCCCACTTCTTTTCCTGAGCTACAAGAAAATCAATTCCAGAGATAGCCGTTTTGATATCATGCTCCCATGAAGCTATCAAGGAGTCATCTAATGCACTACTCTTTTTGCTTAATAACTGATGAGGCGTTCTAATAAGTGCCTTCTTTACACCTCTTAGTGACATCTCGATTGATTCAGGCAGTTGTTTGATTGAATTGAGTATATATGATACTTTGATATCTATAACCAGCTTATTTCAAATAACCGACTTTCCTCTAGCCATTTATTTCCGTTCAAGGGATGTTTTCCCTCATTAACCTCGACACTTACCGCGCCTTCCTTTTGATACAAGGGAGTTTACTAATTATAAAACGAGAGTAGTGAATTTGTGTATTTAGTATTAGTAGTATACTAATACTAAAACTATGAATACTTATAACATTATACAGCTAGAAGACACTGTTCTAATCATTATCAATCATATTCTGTAATTTAGAAAATATCTTATCCCTATGCATCGCTAAATCGTCTTCGTCGTCATTTGGGAAGAAACGATTTCTCTTTAGCTCATAATCACTATCATCATCATCAGACATTATAGCATTCTCGTCGTTCTCGTCATTCTCATCATTATTCACTATTCCATCCATACCAGTGTCTGCTATAAGACTTTTTTGATTTCCCAATTGTGCATAGAGTCTATCGAGACCTTGCTTATCGCCCATTTCAAAGTCGTCAAGACCTTCTGTTTCTAAAAATTCCTTTTTGGTAAATCGACTTCTATCATGTTCTATATCGTATATGTCATCTTCATCATCACTATGCTCTTCACTTAGACTATCTTGATCACTAACTTCGTAACCTCCATCCTCGTCTTCAGGGTAATCATTTCTGTAGAAGTCTTCTGCGTTCGAGTCTTCGTCATCTGTAGCAACAAATCCATCTTCATCCTCTTCATCCAGTAGAAAATCTGCATCATCTTCATTGAATCTAATGTAACCGATTTTATCTTTCTCCCAAGACTCTTGAACTGCTTTATCCCTATAATAGACATCATATACGTAATCATGGTGATCATGGAAATCTTTCAGCAATACAGGCTTCTCGTTGCTTACCTGTGATTGCCTTCTCTTTGGTGGCTTTACAGTAGGCTTTTCATCGTGTAGTTTCAAGTATTCATTCACCATATCCAACAACTCCGGATTCACCTCATTGGACGAGTTTTCTGTAGTACTAGCAGAAGTTTCCTTTAGCTTCGGGACATTGAACACTTTTTTGGAAGGATCAAGTGACAAATCTTGCTCCAACAAAGCACTCTTGTCATTTGAGTCCAATTTCTCGTCTGTTCTTGCTAACTTGAAAATATATTGTGATGATTTTGTCCTTTTCAATTTCTGATCTTCTAAAAGCAAAGCTTGAAGAGGATCTTCGGTTCTTTTACGTTTAATTCGAAGTACCACTGGGGCTCCATTTCCTTCGTTACTCATGGTATGTTTTTATTATGAATGTATTTGCTGTAGTGTATGCTGTGTTATCTTCTATTGATTATCTGTTCAAATCTATGATAACAGAAAGAAGGTTTGTGTTCTTGTTTATATACATAGGTATATGATGGTCATCTATTATTTGTATGTGTGCCTGTGGACCCAACGGGCACTTACTGTTTTTGGAATTGTATGGCTGTGCACCGTTTTGCTAGAAGTAAATGTGACTTTTTCACATGTTGTGATTTCTTGTTAGAGTTCTTTGTGCTCAACCTTGGATTCTATTCTATTTCTGGTTTAGTGCCTGTTATCTCCTTACTTCATTAACAGTTGGTTATTTGAAGATGCCTCATTTTTTCAACCCACCTGAATTTTCTTTGCTTATCCTTATACCTGATCACCTGATCTCACACACAGATTCCCAGAGTTGATAACTATAACGTTTTTACAAACTACCTAAATGACTGGTCCTCTATCTAACGGGTTTTACCGACTAAACAAAGGTTATAAAGAATTTTCCGATATTGCAATCGGTACTATGTATGATCCCTATAAAGACATTGTTCTGATCACAGGTGGCTCCAGTGGCTTAGGTCATGCATTAGCCAAAGTCTTCAAGGCGACATGTGGACAAGTTGTAGTGCTTGATAAGTTTATTCCAGATGAAAAGAACCCAAACTACGTTAAAGATGTCAAGTACATTTATTGTGATGTATCGGATAGAAAGAAAGTCTTTGAAAGTGCTAAGTTTGTCACAGAAAATATTGGAAATATTACCATTTTAATCAACAATGCTGGAATAACCACAGGTAAATCAGTATTAGATTTAACTTTTGATGAAATTGAAGACACAATTAGTGTTAATTTGCTGTCAAACTTTTACACTATCAAAGCATTTTTACCAAAAATGTTGGAAATCAAAAGAGGTTACATAGTTACAGTTGCATCAACTTTAGGTTATATGTCTCCTGCAAGATTAAGTGTTTATGGCGCATCAAAATCTGGATTGATTGCCTTACATGAATCGTTAACTTACGAATTAGGTCCCCCTTCAATCAATACTACAGGTGTCAAAACCCTTTTAGTTTGTCCAGGTCAGTTGAAAACTGGTATGTTCTCAAGTATTCATACTCCATCTACTATTCTTGCACCTGAATTAAAACCAGCAGATGTTGCATTTTCAGTTTACAAAGCAGTGGAATTGGGAAAGAGAGGTGAAATCAAACTTCCATTTTATGGTAACTTTCTTCCAGTCTTCAGATCAATTCCTTGGCCAATTGTTCAGATTGCTAGATACTTTTCGGGTATTGATGCAACTATGGCTAAATTCAAAGGTAATATTGGTGGTACTGCTGCAAATGCAGCCCAATTAGAATCTCCACATGATAATAACGCAATTGATTAACTGAACCATATGCCAGAAGTCTGATCTTCAAATAGTAATACATAAATAAATAATAATTTAGCTGTTGAACTAGAATCATAAACTATGATAAAGTTGTAAAAATAAATCGAAAATTGATTAATTAGTGATATGCAGCAAAGTTAGTGAAGTTTTTATAAAGTATAAAATTGTTCATAGACCTCATCTCTTACCTCTTTTAGTCTTTTTTCCTTTAACCTCCTCTGCAGGTCTCTTTGCAGGAGATGAAGATTTGGTGCTACCTGAAACCTTGAAAAATCCATCTAGTCTTCCTTGCACACCAGTCTTGAGACCTTTCTTCAATTTCTCTGCACCATCTTTGATACGCACTTCAGAGAACCCATTTTCCTTGACCATATACTGTATCAAGCCTTCAACATCTGGTTCCGTCCATTTCAAGTTGACTTGAGAACAATCTACAACTTCTGGATTCAAAAACAATTCTCTAGCTTCTTTGTATGGCCAGTTTTCTGGAATGATATATTTAGATTTAGGATTCTCTTCAATACTTTCTATGATTTTTTCAATTGATCTGTGTTCTCTTATCAATTTCAGAGCAGTTACTGGACCGATACCCTTGATTGTCTCACAGTAATCGCACCCTAACAGTATACATAAATCGACAAACTCATTTATGTTCAATTCTAAACCTTCTAATACGGAAGCAGTAGAAAACTCATCAATAGGAAGTTTACGCGCTTCAGCTACAGTAACGTGACGTAAAAGATATGGTGGCAGATAACATAATGTATCCATATCCTCGGAAGCAGCTGCATAAACCTTTCCAGCTTTGGCAAGTTCAGCACATGTTGCTTCAGCTTCACATGGGGCATCAACATAAGGAATACCCATGAGTTTGAGAAGTTTTTTCGCCTGTTCATTTTGCTCCTTAGTGACACGAACAGTTCTTCTTTCGAATCTTTGTAAATCTTCTGCTGTTCCTGTTTCCTTGAGCTCAGCAGCTTTAGCTTCGGCTTCTTCTCTTCTTTTCAATCTCTTTTCCAATTCACCACCTTTCAATACAGGCGGTTTACCATCAAACACGTAACATGGTTTAATACCATAACCTACCATTCTGATCGTTCTGTAAAAGAAACCCATTAAATGTGAGGTTGTTTCACCATCCTCGTTTGTCAATTGACTACCATCTTGTTGTCTTACTGCAATCAAAAACTGATACAGACACATGGAAGCATCAATAGCTATTTTACGACCAAAAAAGGTCTTCATCTCCCCAGATCTGATGGCTTTTGAGGCATGTTCTCCTACCAGAGCGTTCAACCCTTTGATACCCATTCTGTGTATGTACTGCTTGTTCGTTCAGAAGTCTACTGTCTCTGTTAATATCTTACAATTCTTAGAATCACACTGAAAAATAGATGAAGATCAATATTTCATCACTACGCGTCTCTATTATGCACTACAGTTACAGTTACGAGACTGAGTGCTGTCATTGAAACAAGTGTCATTAATGCTCGATTATGAAATAAATCTTCACATTTACTTGATTTTCAGGTTTTTGATTTTTTGGTTTACGAGTTGAGAGAAGCTTCTCAGAGTAAGGAAATATACCATTGATCTGCTTTTTTGCTTATTTGGACACGTAGTGACTGACTAGAAACATAAGTAATCCAAACGGACACAATTAGCTGAGATATGTTTGGATCGTCAGCCACAAACGGGTTTGGGGCCTTTGGCTCTACAAACAACAATGCTTCTCCTTTCGGGGCAAGTGCAAACAATACATCATCAGGTGGAGTGTTTGGCTCAGCAAATAATAACGTCAACAATCAATCAACAGGAATGGGGTTTGGACAGACTGCCAACACTGCAGGAAATACAGGTGGACTTTATGGTAGTAATAATAATGCTGCTACCTCATCTTTTGGTGGAAGCCCCTTTGGAGCCAATCAAAACAATGCTCCAACAGGAGGTGGCCTCTTCGGAGCTGCCAACAATACTACATCAGTCTTTGGATCAAACAACACAGCAACTACGGGATTTGGTGGAAGTTCATTTGGCAATTCGGTCTCAACTAACACAAACAGAGGTACTGCTATTAAACCATTCAAAGAATTTACAGAAAAAGACAATATGACTGGACTCACCGCTTTCTATGAAACAATTTCAGCTATGCCCGAATATAAGAATTTCTCGTATGAAGAATTAAGACTTCAAGATTATATGGAAAACAGGAGATTTGGTAATGGTGGTGGAGCATCAACTGGTGCTTTTGGAGCCACTAATACAGGATTTGGAAATACCAATACAACTGGTGGTGGAATATTTGGTGGTGCTGCTAACAATAGCGCTTCTACTTCTACTGGTTTGTTTGGTAATAACAATGCATCAGCCACCCCAAGTGGAGGATTGTTTGGAAGTAATAATAACAACTCTGCATTCGGTTCCTCTGCCTTTGGAGCCAATAAGCCAGCCACTGCATTTGTACAATCTACTTCCTCTCCATTCGGTCAACAAACTAATAATAATACCACCGGTGGTTTGTTCGGAGGCGCTGCTAACACAAATAATTCACCTTTTGGTCAAAACAACAATACCCAAACTTCAGGAGGTTTGTTCGGATCAACAAATACAAGTTCTCCATTTGGTCAGACTAATAATAATGCAACCGGAGGTTTATTCGGAGCAGCATCAACAACAAACAACAACGCAACTGGTGGTTTATTTGGTGCATCTAATACTAACAATAGTACTGGTGGTTTAGGTTTTGGAGCTGCTGCTAAACCACCTTTTGGCGCTGGTGGTGGTTTTGGATCTACTAATACTAACACTACTGCAGGAACATCAGGATTTGGCTTTGGTGCTAATAACAATAATACCACAGGTAATTCAACTGGATTTGGTTTTGGAGCTAACAATGCTAATTCTACACCAGCTTCTGGTGGTTTATTTGGTGCATCTACTAATAACGTCGCAACTAGTGGTGGACTTTTTGGTGCCTCTAATAATGCATCAACAAATACCGGGGGAGGCTTGTTTGGTAATACAGCCAATTCTAATACCTCAAGTGGCGGTTTCTTTGGTGCAAACAACAACAATAACAACACTAACAATGCCAGCACTGGTCTCTTCGGAAACAAACCTGCTACCACTGGCGGTGGATTGTTTGGTGCATCGAATAATGCCACTTCCGGAAACACAACAGGTGGTTTTGGTTTTGGTAATAATAATGCTACTACAAATACAGCATCTGGTGGTTTATTTGGTAACAAACCAGCTGCCCCTGCAACTGGTGGCTTTGGATTTGGTGCCGGATCCACAACAACTCAGTCTGGTGGTTTGTTTGGTAACAACAATAACAATAATATGAATAACACTACCACAACTGGTACCGGTACAGGTTTATTTGGAGGTAACAATGCAGCAACTCAAAACAACACATCTGGTGGTTTGTTTGGTAATAAACCTGCCGGTACTACTGGTGGCCTATTTGGTGCTGCCAATAATAATGCCACCACTGGAACTGGAACATCGGGCTTTTCTTCTGGTGGTGGTGGTTTGTTTGGCAACAAACCAGCGCAATCTGGTGGCTTATTTGGCAATACCACATCCACAGGTTCAACGTCATTATTCGGTAATAATAACACGAACAATACAAGTACCCTAGGTGGTGGTAATCAAACATCTGGTGGCTTGTTTGGTAATAACAATGCTACCAATAATACATTCAGCAACGGCTCTGCAGCTGGTGGTAGTTTATTCGGTGGCAACCAGCAACAAGCTCAAAATGGTACTTCCGTAAATCAAAATCCATACGGTTCAAACGCATTGTTTTCTAATATTGCTACACCATCATCTATTGTTCCAGCTCCTCAAAGGGCTATTGCTACTCCCGTGGCTCCATTAGAAAAGAAAAGGTCTACTTTAGTTTCTGCACATAAGTTGGCACCAAAACCACTATTCAATCCTAAGGTGACAGTCAATTTGACAATGAATCTAAGTTCTGGTAAATCATCTGCGGAATCATCTCCAGGACCAGTTGCTATAAGATCAGCAAGTAACAGTCTTATCATGGCATCATCTGCTGACGAGTCCACCTCAAAAACAAATAAACTGTTCAGCTCAGCTACTGATGATGCTATACTGAACAGCAGTATATTCGCACCATCTAAGAATGTTACAAAGTTGATAATCGACAGAGTCAAGAAAAACGATTATCTTAATGGTGTTAAGAGCAATATTCTAACTCCAAATAAACAGATTTCATTCAGAGTTGATGACGATGATACTGATAATGAAGCAAAAGCAGTTGAAGCCCCACAAACACCAAATTTGAGTAAGATTTTATCTGACTCATCTACTCCTATTCCAGCAAACCATTTGGGTAAAACTGAAAATGTCAACTCTCCCAAGAATGTTTCAATTCTTGAAGAATCAGGCTCTTCGCAACATGATGAAAAATCAACTCTCCCACAAGGTTACTGGACCTCACCAACCATTGATGAATTGAAAAAAATGGATCCAATCTCATTAAGATCGGTTTCAAATTTCAAAGTTGGAGTTGAAGGTATAGGTGAAGTTGAATTCCTCGAGCCAATCGACTTCACTAGTATTGATATTGACAATATTGCTTCAGTTGTAGTTTTCAAAAACAGTCAATTAGTAGTATACCCCGATATCAAAACCAAGCCTGCTATAGGTGATGGTTTCAACAAACCAGCAAAAGTCACAATTGATGGTTGTTTTCCACTCGCCATTGATACGAAGAAGTCAGTGACTGATCCAAAGCATCCTCTAGTGAAGAGACATATAAAGAAATTGCAAAATATCCCAAGAACAAAGTTCCTTAAATATGAACCAATAACCGGTTCATGGCAATTCCAAGTAGAACATTTTTAAGTATTCCACCTGGCATTTGTAATACTGGCCTCTATGTAGAATAATTATATATATAACGAATCATTAAATGTTGCTAATTATAAAATCATACCAATCACTCTGCTCCAATAAATCTAAAATCATATATATGTATTTAGTTGAATGTTTCGGTGTGAGGTGTAGTTTATTGTGAAGTCGCGTCAATAATCACAAAGGTAAACAAACAAACATGAGTGAAAACATAAACATACATTTATGTAGTTTGCAACATTAATAGGCCTGAATTGAAGAGATCATAGCACATATATTTCTATACGGGAGCAATGTATTCCAACAGCTCACCTATTAGAGTTTCAAAAGAGAATGAAGCCCCAACTGCTAAGTTTCAGAGGAGCAAACCATTGAGGCGTCATAGTCTTGCTCCTGCTAGGGGTATTCTCAAACAAAAAGCTAACGATGATCAGAATCATACAATACATGTGATGCCCACCGGAGACAGGCACGATATATTAGCAAAGCGTCGTAGAGTTTCATTTGCTCCTGAAGTCACCCTTCATAAAATTCATATAGATTCCGGAAGTAAGCGCAACAATAATATTAGGAGAGACTTTGGATCGATCAATATTCCTCCAAACAATAACACACATAACAACAAACCAGGTTCGCCTGTTAGATTTGACGTTCCGACAATTGACAGAGAATCCAGAATCAATCATAGTAATCAGGAAAAGAGTGAAAATTTCGAAATATATGGTGATAGTCAGCTCTCGCAAAGCGATGATACTGCACAATCAATGGAACTCACTCAAAAGAGACATGATAACTTCGACGAATTGTTTGGTGAAGATAACAGTGATGAACTTGAAGAGGAAACAATGGAGTTGACTGGTCCTTTGAAGGCATTGAACTCAAAATCTCCAGATCAACAAAACAAATCATTACTATTTATACCTGGTGGAAGTTTACGTTTAGCAGTTGACAAACCTACTGTGGATTCCACGACCGTTGAAAATGTTCAACCCGAGTATGAAGATCATGATGAAGAGGATGAGGAGGAACTAATGGAGTCAACACAAAAGGTTACCTTAGCATCTCAAGTGCCTCTGACTACACCAACTGATGTTGTTCAAGCTCAAGCACCCCCTGAAGAAGAAGAAGAAGAAGAAGAAGAAGAAGAAGAAGAAGATAAGGAAGACGAATCAGTAGAAATGGAGTCCACCGAGCAAGTAAGATTCAATTCACGTTTAACAAAAGATGTTCCAGAGAAGGAGGATGTTGAAGACTCGACTGAAATGGAAAGTACGCAAAAAATTGTTATTTCACAGAGTGTGGTGACTTCTACTCAGGAAGTAGGAGAAGATATGGAGTTGACCCGTCCTGTGATAATAGCGGCCCCTCAAAGAGAATCATCAAGTCAAGATGATGAAATATCTATGGAACTTACGCAACCGGTTGAAGTTGTTAAATCAATTAGTATAGCAACTCCGGAGAGGAAAACACTGACACATACGCCTCCATCTTCTGGAGCTATCAGTAGAATACACACATTGCAGAATGGCTCGCCACAAAGTGCCACAAAAATTAACGATCATGCAGTTTTGAAGTTCACTCCCATGAAGACAAACAATCTTCAAGACAAGTTATCTGATATCTCTGGTCCAACTTTGCAATCTGAGAATTCTATCAGTTTCAATCAAACCATTGATGACAGTCTTGCTGCAGATGAAAGTTTTGTGAAAACATACACGGTTACCACCACCATTCCTTTGGATGATGAAGATGATGGTGAGGAAGACGATGCGGCCGTTGAATTATACACCTTGTCAGAATTTTTAGAGGAAGCGAAGATATCTTTCAATGATGATATTCGACCAAATAGAAGATCGTCTATAGAGCAGTTCAAAAGACTACTTGAAACTCCAGCACCGAATGAAAGTGATTATATTTCAGGTATTGAGCAAATTCCAGATCTAGAATACCTTGAACATGCTATCAGAGAGTTTGAGCGTGGTCTGAATAATACTAAATTATCTCTTGAGAGCTTTGCAAAACAAATGGAATTCGAAAATCCACGTATAGTCCAGGATTTTTTTGCAGCTGATGTTTTTTTGAAGCTAAGTCTTCAAAAGAGTTTTCAAATCTTGAAGAATCGTAGTAGGATCAATGCTAGTTGTGATATGCGTCGTGTGTTATTAGGTTGGTTGGAGAATTTGGGCACGAAGATAGCCAGGCATGGAGATGCGATATCTAATAATATCACGCAACTTCAACTTGAGGGTCATGAAGTGGCAATTCATTGCCAGGAATTGAAGGAAAGAAAAGCCAAATTGAAAAGCAAGATACAAAAGCTTCAAAAGTATCAAAGTGGTGTCTACTCTACTGATAAGAACAAAATCAAATCTTCTCGTGAACAACTCGTATCTACAATAGATAAAGTTTTAAAGCTACGCGAATCAAAGAAGGAAACCATTGAATCAATTTCATCGTTAACGGGATCAATCGCAGGTTTGGAAGAAGAAAAGGAAACTCTTGAGAGAGAACATTTGGATCTAGAAATGGAACTACAAAGGAATAAATTACCATCTAATGAACTACTTCTTGGTCTAAACAAAAAGTTCAGGATAGTTCAAAAAATATCAGGTATTCAATTTAAGTCGTTTAATGATAATGTATTGAAGTTGAGCTGTTCAAATAATAGTCTTGTAATCAACTATGATTTAAACGCAGATGAATTAAGTGAGTCGTTGGATCTTGAATTCAACCTCCCGATTAGTGTTGACACTCCATTACTTGATTTGGTTCAAACAGAGTTACTTACCATGATAAAGAACAAGAACAATAAGGAAGACGATAATGACAAGATGAAGGCATCTCAAATAGTAAAACATATATGTCAGATTTGGTCTTCTGTGACAAAGATCCAACACAACTTGAGAGTCTTGAAGCTCTACTATCAAATAAATACATTCAAGATTCCAGGAGGTATTAAAGTTGATATAGTTTTGTTTAAGTCACAATTCAAGGCTGTTTTCAGTTTTGTAATTGACCTCGATGTTCTGAAAGCTTCTGACAAGATGATAAAGACGTACTCAAAGATTGAGCATTACAACAATGCTGATGATCAAACCTTCTCAGTATCAGAGTCAGATGCTTTTGGCATATTGAAAAACAAGCATACAGATGTTCTTCTGATCAACCGTTTAAGTTTAACTATATAGTATATAAGCACAATATTATCTAATTAATGTAATATAATCATAATCGCAATCTATTGGATAGTGTTTTTGTATTAATTTTTCTCTATTTAAAACATTACCGTTAACATTTTATAAGCAATAGCTATAGATGTACATATAAGTATAATGATACATCATTGGGGAGTATCGTTCATTTGCATTGCCATCATACCGGGTATTAGTTTGCCAACGTCCGCATCATCAGGATCAACATGTGAGATTCTCAAGTCCAATGGAACATCCAAAAGTTCACTTGCATCAGTTGAAACATTTGTCAATTCTTCAGGTACTACATAGGAAGCAATCTCAAGACTGGAATCAAGATCAACAGATGTATCGTTACATTGAACAGGATTATTCTTCTTGGTAGGTGTTGCTGGAGGGAATGGAACTGGTGGTCTTCTATTCTTGGATCCAAAGCTGAAAGTCAACTCGGAATCCTCGTCATCTTCATCATCATCTTCATCACTTTCATCTTCATTGTCATTGTTCAATAATGCATGAGTTGGATGTCTCGGTGAACCAGATGCAAGTGATTGCTTGGTTGCCTGATTGATGACATTCTGGATCTTTGTACCGTATATTGAAGTTGGACGAATCTTAGGTTCTGGATTTTTACTCGACGCTCTTCTTCTATTGAAAGAGAGAGGAGCACCACTACTATCAGACTCAGACCCACCATCTTCATAATCATCATCATCGTCATCGTCACTTCCATGTAAGTTCTTAGAAAATGGTCTCCTTTGTTGTTGTGGTTTATAATAACTATTAGTAATGATATTAGGTGGATTTCTATTGTAGTAAGAACCAGCCATATTGCCACCAGAAACAGGTGGTCTCCTAGAACCATAAGGAGTGTAATCTGAGCCTGAAGACCCAATGGATTGACTACCATCAAGTTGATTGGTTCGAGGATTATTGAAGCCAATAACAGGGGTGCTTCCGATAGATGGAAATCTTGAACGAACAGCGGGTGGAACAGCATATGTACCATTAGTCTTCATAGAATTGTTATTATTGCCGGACAATCTGTTCGATACTTGTCTTGAAGTTGGTGGCTGGTATTGGTAACGTGGAAAAGCAGGGGACTCGTGTCCGTGTGGTGCAAGTCTATTATTAGTTGAGTTAGTGTAAGCAGAATTAGGATTGTTGAAAGTATTGTTGTTCATATTTCCCATCATATGATCATCATAAAAACTATCCAAAGAGGCAAAACTGTGGGCTACTGGTAGAGATGCCTTATTTTCTTCAGATTTCTTCAGTTCTTCTCTGAAATCAAATACAGGAGTTGTTGGATCTTCTTCATTATTGAATTGAACATCGTGTAGTTCTAATTCTTGGCCGAGTGGTAAGAATCGTGGTTGTGTTTTAGGAGTGTTATTGTCATTATTGGTAGTAGTCATCTTCTCCGTGATTGTGGATACGCTAGGGTCGTCGACACAAGTCATTCTTCCAACTGGGAAATCTTCATCATTATTGCTTGAGTCAAAAGAAGCTTTTTCATCGTCACTTTCCTTTCTGATATCTTGATCTTTTTCAATTATTTCAGATAATTGGGTCAGAACTGAGTTCTTAGCACCTGAACTGGTACTTGAACGTAATGATGCTTCTGCATTTATGAAACTTGGAGTGACAGAAGAGGTAGAAGCTGATGAATCTACAGAATGACTTATGGATCTATGTCTTATGGATGTATTGGTACCCTCAGAATCCCTACTCAATGAAGACTGCGATTGTAATGATTCTGATAATATGAAAGAGTGATTACCATTCAATTGCGCAAATGGATCTTCTGTTCCAAAATTTGGAATTTTTAAAACTTCAGTTATAGCCTTTGGTGTTGATGATGACACTGGTGTATTTGTTTCTAATGAAGATGAATTTGTATTCAAAGTTGTAGATGAACTATGTTGAGCGGATAAACCAGTTGCTTGTAAAACATTATTTATTTTCTTTCTTATTCTTGAAGCAATCCCAATAACAGCTTCATCCACTTCTTTATTTGTAACGTCAATTTTCATGTCATTTCTCCAATTAGAAGTGTACTTTTTGGATTGAACCCTACTCAGTCCACTCTGGAAGAATGGATGGACTTTGATATCACTTATCTCTGCCCTTGTTTGTGGATCCTTGTCCAAAAGTTTAGTCAATAAATCTTTGGCTTCCTCAAAATCAGCTGAAAGAATTGGATTAGCGGTTCTCCAGGTTGACATATCAGGGTATTCTGGTTCTTTAGTATTAATTGAATCAAATAATAAAAATTCAGAATCTCCATTGAATGGTAACCTACCAAACAAGAGACAAAACAATGTGACACCAAGAGCCCAGATATCAATCTTGTAAGTAACTTTTGTATCACCACAGTTGGCCTTACAAAGTTCAGGTGCTAAGAAAGCAGGTGTTCCTGCAGTTTTAGCTAACTCCAACTCATCATTACCATCTAGTGAATCTGCGAAAGATACACCAAAATCAGAGATTTTAACGATAAGGTTCTTTGATACTAAGAGGTTTGATGGTTTGATATCTCTATGAATGATACCTTGATGATGTAAATACTCCAACCCACTCACAACATCTCTAAAGATCTCTTTCGCTTGAGTCAAGTTCAATAATGGTTCAGGTTCATAATTTGTATCTTCATCTCTATGTTGCCACTTTATTTCTCCCTTTTCCATGTATTCCAGTACAAGATAGATCTTCCTTGAACTCTCGGCATCTAATACTTCAATCAATTTAACGACATTTTCATGATCACATTTCTTCATGATTGCAATTTCTCTTCTAATCTTATCTTCTTGAGAGGATCCTGGTTTAGTCAATCTCCCTAATTTCGGCTTTGATTTTCTATCTACAATTTTGATAGCCACATACTCATTTGAGGTGATATCTTTGGCTAATTTGACTTTACCATGTTGACCACTGCCTAAATCACGAAGAATTTCATAAGTATTCAAGACTCTTCTTCGACTAACAGGGTCATACTCTACATGGACATAATGCGTTTCTTTGACCTTTGATGGTGTCTCTTTCATTGGTTGAGGTTCCAATTGAGTACTACTTGTAGCTGCGGATACACCAGTACTCATTAAAATGTTTGAATTTGATGAATTAGTAGAATGAGATACTGAAGTGTTACTTGAAGAAGAATCGGACGTTTTCAAATTAGTCATACAAGTGGTACTCTTTCTTCCTCTCAATGAAAAACTCTCTCTCGACGAGTTTCTTCTAATATTAGAGTTCACACTGTTATTAGTGATCATGTTATTATTTGAGTTATTGTGTTTTATTTTTGGTAAATGCGAACGTAAAGATGATAATGTTGAGTGAGACAGGCTTGATACATGATTGATCTGCTGTGAATGAAGACTTGAATTTTGAGGGTATAGTTGTGAATTGTTTTCAATAGCGAGCTTAGTTAAAGAAGCAGATGAATTGTTTCTTGATACTGATGGAGATACAATGGGCGAGTTATTTGAGGATGTTGAGTTCGAGTTCGAGTTCGAATTCGAAGAACTTCTGTGACCATGTGAATGACCCGATATTAAATCACCAAATTTATGAGCTATCTCCGATAGCTTATGGTGAGAAGAAGAATGATTTTTGATCAAATGAGGTCTATTGCTACTACTTGGAGGGTCATTTTGCGTATGTTGTAGTTCTTTCAAAGTTGTGGAAGAGAAAACTTTCGAACTTATATGACTACTGTTACTGCTTGGAGAGTCATTAAGTCTATCTGAATTTGATGGATTAGATGGGGATAGATGTTCAACTTTACTTGGAGTAATAGTGGCCAAAGATGTAGTGGATGGTGACTGGTTCATATCATTGTAGTCATTATCATTTGATAATTTGGAACTTCCCGTTGATGAGCTAGTAACATTGATAATTGTAGATGTAGGCTCCACAGACGCAGAGGTCTTCATCCCCGTTATACTATCTGGAATATGATTGGCATCGGCCATGGCAATAATCGTGGAAGCGATCAGGAAGAAGTTTGTATTGTTATTAGTGAATGTCTGGCTGTAGTCACGATCGGTTATGAATCAGTAAAAATGACGTAAAAAAATGTGCTTCAGTGTGTGTATAGTTTAAAAATGCAATTTGTAGGAATTTGTAACTATGGAGCACAAGACCTGGAATGATGAGGTTTGTCTGAGCGGAATTGAAGCGATATGGACGAAACACTTTATGAAGGGGAGCTACTGGAGCCTTTAATTGATGTTGTATAACTCGGAAACTATGGTAATAAGTATATAACTTGGAGTCAATTTACCTAGAAAGGGATCTAAAGAAACTTTTGTCCTGTGTACCTCAAGCGGTGGTTATGTCTAATTAGGCAGCTGGCTAGTTGGCCATCCTGTTTCCTCAGCCATCAAAAGTGGGACGCAGAGTGACTCAGCGCACGCCGATCGACGCTTGCCCCGCTCTGATCGACTCTCCTTTTCTTGCGGTCTCGTATTCTTTCACTGTTTGCTTTCTTACGATGCATTGTAAGAGTGTCTTTTCCTCTAATACGATGTCAAACATTTGTACACAAGTTGAACACTTGTATGCCTATTGAAAAATAAGCTTTCCTCACTCTAGATACTTCTTTGTATCTCCAGATATTTACCTGCAGAAGGATTAGGTGCCGTTTCAGTACAAAGAGCGGAGCTGAGCATCAAATTTGGATCACGTGCCAATGAGGCGCGTTCGGATTTTTCACTTTGACGTGTGGGACTGATTTAACAGACTAAAATTTCATTTCTTAGATGGTTTTCAGATCTTTGTAACTCTATTGAAACATAATCACATACAACTTCAAGAACTCAGTCATGGCTGTAAAATTGAAGTGGGCTTGGTTAGGTGTTGCCGTATGTTTTCTCCATTTGTACCGTCCGATTCCAATCAAGATCTTGGATGAGTAATTTTTTCTTTGAATGATCATGAATTCTCCCCAGAAAATACTAACTTTGTTCTTGTACATATGATAGTTACCTTCCTTTCTTATATCCTTTATAGCATATGGATGTCACATATTCATTTTCAGAATCAGACTCACATCCAATGAACAAGTGTGGTTTGAAGTATGTGTCTCAATGATTTGGTTATCATATTACCTTGCTATCAAGACACCTCCAGGATCTCCGCCAAAAGGTTATGAATTACCAGATTCATCAAAGGGACCAAGAAGAGCTTGGTTGAAATGGTGTTCCAAATGTCAATTATACAAGCCAGAAAGATCTCATCATTGTAAGACATGTAGGGTGTGTGTATTGAAAATGGATCATCATTGTCCATGGACAATGAATTGTATTGGTTACAATAATATGCCACATTTCTTAAGATTTTTATTATGGGTTTTCTATACAACTTCTTTTGTGTTCTGGGAACTATCAAAGGTATTGTATGAATATTATGAAAATAGAGACTTGCCTTCCTATTTATTTGATATCAAGGAATTAAGTTTCACCATTGTGTTGTATTTATTAGACACACTAGTACTTTTCACTATATCTATGATGTTATTGAGAACTTTGTATAGTATAATAATATCAGGTATGACAACAATTGAAAGTTGGGATAAAGAAAGAATTGAATCTCAATTCTACAGTAAACAAATGTGGACCAGAATCAAGAAAAATTATGAAACTATTCATGGTAAACCAATGCCTGAATTGACTTCTTGGAAGGCATCTCCTTTATCTGACATTGAATTAGAAGATTTGGATGATACTTCTGATCCTTCCAAAAGAGAAGAACAGGAATCTATTACAGGAAAAGGAGAATCAAATGAAGAAGTATTGCCATATGAATTCACAATTGAAGACATGGTATTCCCATATTCATTTTCTCCATTCAAAAATTTGACTTTATCATTAGGTCCAATATATGTCTGGTTATGGCCTTGGGGTTCTCCAGTGGGTTACGGCAATGGAGATGGACTAGTATTTGAGAGAAACACAGAAGAACAAGAAGATCAATTGGACTTACCTTGGCCACCAGATGGGAATGATATGGATAAGAACGTCAATATCGTTGATGAAGAGTCATCATATATTGATAGTAATGATAATGAAGAAGTTGTCGTATCAGGCAGAAAATCAATGGGTTATTATAGAAGTCTCTTGGATCCAAGGCTGACTTTGAAAAGAAGTGAATGGATGAATGATTTTGGTGAAACTTTGGATGATTTTGGTGTAGATTTAGAGTCTGAGAATAATGTATCATTGTCAAAAGAATCTTCAAAAGATAAATAGTTTTCTTCTATTACATAGGTAGCTTTATATACTCATGTTCATATACAAATTGCACTTAGTATTGAAATAGGTTATTCGCCCTGAAGGTTGGTTTAAATCTACGATTAAATGAAAAGCAAAAATCAGTTTAACTTCGTTTAGAATAAAAATAGTAATATAGTATAGTAGTAGTATAAAAAAACAGTAATAATAATAGTAACAGGAAAAGGTACTTAATCAAGATGAAGCAGGAAACTCTCCTCGATCATTGGTAGTTGGGGCAGCAGTAGCAGTAGCGGTTGATGATAAAACAGATCCATTGTCAACAGATGGAGTCTCAGCGGTAGATTTGGTGTCTTCAGTAACAGCAGAAATAGAGGTGCCAGTAGCAGCATCAGCAGCAGACTCGCTATTAGTAGTAGTAGAAGCAGCAGCAGTAGTGGCATCAGCGGTTTCAGCAGTAGCTGGAGCTTCTTCCTGTGGAATAGTAGAGTCTGCGTCCATACTTAAATCAGCAGCAACTGGTTCAGTTGGTGCAGGTGCATCAGTTGAAGAAACTTCCGGTTCAGGTTTAGCTTCGTTAGAAGTGACAGTTGAAGAAGATTCAGCGTCTTTCATTTCAACATCTTCAGTAGCAGAAGTGGTAGTAGCGGCAGCTACTGAAGCTTCTTTTTCTTCTTGCTCTTTTCTTTGAGCGGCTTCAAGAGCATCGGCTTTTTCTTTATCGTCTGCCTTTTTATCAGCTTCTTCTTTTTCAAGTTTAGCTTTTTCTTCCACTTCCTTCTTCTTTTCTAAGATAGCTTCATATTCAAAATAACCCAAGACACCTTTTTCTTTCAAAACATCGAATTTCTCATTCAAATTTTTGACAATCTTTTGACCTTCTTCATCTTCTTGATCAACGTCTTTAAAAGCACCGAAGTCACCATCTAATAATTCAAATAACAATTGAGTGTTTGTCTTCTTTGGTCTCTTGGATTTCTTTGCAGTCTTTGTTGAAGAAGCATTATAAACAGAATTGCGGACATAAGAATCATATGAACCTGGAACAAAGAATAGACGATAAGTATCCATATCAACTTTAACTTTCAATTTGGAATCACTGATACCTTCAACATCTTTATCGTCATCTTCATTCTCTTCTTCTTCTTCAATACATAATTTCAAGAACGGAAGACTAACTCTATCGGTTGGAATACTTTCAGTTGGATGAGACATGGAATAAGTTGTTAAGTAATAATTCCATTTTTCTTCATCTGTCTTGGCATCTTTGAAAGTCAAATCTTCAAGAGCTAGGAAAGTAATATTGGTAACATTGGAAACTTTATCGAATGAAATTTTGAACATATTTTCATCAGTGCTCATCAAATTACGTACGCGTACACGATACATGATTTGATCTTTAGCTGAAGTAGATGGAGTATTTCTGTCCTTTTCCATTAACATAATCATCTCAGATGATTTGGAATCGACTAATATAGCATGACAATGTTTCATCAAACCTTGTAATACTTTATCAATGGTGAAAATCTTGAAAGCTTTATTACGGAAACCTTGTCTTAAAGTCTCTTCAAATGAACCTTGTTCAATTGTACCTTCAACCAATCTATGACAAAGGTTTAATGCTTCATTATAGGAATCGTCACCTTTGATAGTAATACCTTGATCAATCAATGAGTGATTAAGTAAATCTAAATCTTTTGCAAATTTAGTCTCTTTTCTTGATTTGATTTCAGCATCAACTTCTGGTGCTAATTTCTTGATTTCGGCTAACCTTTCATAAAGAGTATTGAGGAATCTGTAAAAGATGTATATTTGAGTATTACCAAACATATTGTAATCCTTTCTTTCATTGGTTTCTAATGGTTTTGTTTGTTCATTGGTAGTAATCCAATTAGAACCAGCTTCTTCAATATCTTCGGAATCTTTATCAACAGTGAGATCCTCGGCATTATTGGATTCGTGCGAGCTTTCATTATCAGATTCATTTTCAGCTGATGAAACAACCTTTGGTTTCTTTGCCTTACTTCTAGATAAGACATCTTTCAAAAGATCATAATCACGGTTTCTCTTCTTGGATGAAGCCAGACTTGAGACATTGGAACCATTAGCATTACCATTGTTGCTAGAGTTGGTATTACTGTCCGATTGTTCAGCATCTTCTTTACATTCAACATCTTCATCTTTAGCAGAATCTTTTGATTTGTCCTTCAATGCCTTTTCAACAAATTCGGATTTCAAGAAGAAGAACTTGACAACAAATGACTTGAGGAATTCTTCCATTCTTTCTTTATCATATTGTGAATAAGTACTAGTACTAGCTAAGAATGCATTGACTAATTTCAAAATATCCATAAAGATATCATAATCTTCATATTTGTATACCAATTGAGGAGCAGGTTGTGGAATCAAAGGATGAATCTTCTTTTGCGTTTGTTCTTGTTTGATAGTACTGATTTCACTGATCAATTGTTTATTAGTCAACAATTTCTTATCAGTTTGTTTAAAAGTCAAACCAAGATGATCTAATGATTTATAGAAAGCAGTTTGTTCCATTTCTCTCCATATTTTATTCCATTCTCTATGAGCCCTTTTCCATTCTTCATCTTTTTGCTTCAATCTCTTCAAGACAATTGGAACAGCAACGACTGGATTCTCATGAAGAGCTTCAATGACCTCAAATCCACGATCTTTATCATAGATTTTTCTGATTACCTTTTTATATATGGTAACAGAAGTATGACCTAAACCTGGTGGTAATTTGAAATTTGCCTTTTCTTCAGGGGTCATATTGGCGATTCTATTAGCAATCGTTTCCAAAGTTTGAATAGTTTTCAAATTGGCTTCCATATAGAAATCATATTCATGTCTTTCTTCTTCAATTTTGAATAACAAATCTTCATATTGATTCTTACGGTGAGCGATGAAACCGGATTCTTCAGAAGCCCAAACTGGATGACCTACCCATTCATCATTCAAGACTTCCCAACACATTTCATCTCTACCAGAACATGGCATATATGTTTGAGATTTTGGTAATAATCTATAAGATGGACCACAAGCTTTACAAAGCATCAAATCTATTTGTCTTTTCTTAAAGACAATATTTTCAATATGTAATGGTTTGTCTTCATAGCCAACGAAATTCTTAAACCAATCAAATAAGTCTGGGAATCCACCGATAAAACCTTCAATTTTTTCAACTAAAGTCTTCTTATCAATAACTTCATTAGAGTACAATCTGAGAAACTTGAGGAATTCGTTATATGTTTGTTTATTTCCAATATTCTTTTTAACTTTATCGAAGAAACTTAATTCATCAGTTAAATCTGAATCAGTTGTCATTGAGTAAACAGGTTGTGGAACCCCAGGTAATAATTGAGGAGCTTGATTCAATGGGAGCCCACGAACATCAGAAACAGGTGGTTCATTTGAAGGTTGGTATTGACCCAATTGATTTGCAACCATCATTGGAGGCATACCTTGCTGTTGCTGTTGTTGTTGAAGTTCCAATTGCTGTTGTTGCTGTTGAACTTGTTGCTGAGCCTGTTGTTGAGCTTGTTGTTGAGCTTGTTGTAATTCAATCTGCTGTTGTTGTTGTTGCTGTTGTTGCTTTTGTTGATTCTTCTTTTTCTTTTCTTTGATTGGACCAGGACCAACTTGGGCATTGTTAGGTTGTGGACCTAAACCTGGTTGAACTGAAGCCCCAGCATTACCCATACCTGGAGGGACACTTGGTTGACCACCTTGAGCAAAACCTGGAGGTGGGAAATTACCAACTGGAGGTAATTGTAAATTATTACCTGGAGGTAAAACACCTTGAGGGGGTTTATTATAATATTGATTATAATTGTACTCATTCATCTGTTGTTGAGGATGGCCAACCATATTGCCACCTGAAATAGCATTAGCATCAGGCATAAATAATTTGAAATCTTCCAATAAATCAGGAGCATCTCTGAACAAAACAGCAATTTCCCTGTATACTTCTTCAATTGGTTTGACTCCCTTTTGATACATTTGTAAGTTTTCCAAGAAGTGTTTGTAGATATCAGGTTCATTAGCATACCTTTGTTTGATCTTGTTAACATAATTGATAGCTTGATCAAATTCAGCAGGGGAACCTTGTTTTGGACCTTCTTGAGTTGGAGGCTGTTGCTGTTGTTGCTGTTGTTGTACCTGCTGTTGTTGTTGTTGCTGTTGTTGCTGCACTTGTTGTTGTTGCATGTGCATCATTTGTGGATGTTGACCATAGTATTGAGGATGACCATTCATCATCTGATATTGATGTTCTGGGTTATAACCTGGATACCCTTCCATTTGATGAAGTTGAGCTTGTGCATGTACAGCTTGTGCCTGTGCTTGTGCTTGAGCTTGAGCCTGTGCTTGCGCCTGTGCTTGGGCTTGAGCCTGTTGAGCTTGTTGAGCCTGTGCATGGGCTTGTGCTTGAGCTTGGGCCTGTGCTTGTGCTTGAGCCTGTTGAGCTTGTTGAGCTTGTGCATGAGCTTGAGCTGCAGCTGCTTGTTGAGGATCATCATATGGACCAGGATCTTGTCTTATTGTCTTACCCATTGGAGTAGTAACAATAATTGTATTCGGATCAGCTGATGAACATTCAATAGCAAACCCCTGTGGTAGGAAAGTATTAAATCCGTCGATTAATTTTGGATGTCCTCTAAATAAAGTTGAAACTCTTTCAATGACACCTGGTGTATCAATATTTTGACTCTTGAAATCTTTCATAATATCTAAGAAGTTATTGTAAACATCGGTTTGATTTTGAAATTGAATTTTAACTTGATCAAGATATGAAAGTGCATCTTTAACATTTAATGGACGATAAGGTTGTTGAGAAGCTACAGTTGCAGCCACAGCAGCTGCGGCAGCTGCTGCTTGAGTTGTACCAACGTGAGCAGCTGGAGGCGATTGCTGTGGTTGTGGTTGTTGCTGTTGTTGAGGAGGTGGAGGAGGAGGTGCAACCATTGACGTATTCTGAGCCCCGTTGTTTCCAGGAACTTGATGTTGAGATTGAGGAACGAGTTGATTAGCAGGGGGTAAAACTATAGAGCCAGGTGAAGCTTTTTCTTGAATAGAAGGCTATATGAATAAGTAAGCGTGGGATGAATGGAGTTAGTAAAGATGATATCTTAAGAGAATCAAAAGAAACAGATTCGGAAAAACATTGAAAAGATTTCCAAACACCAAAACAGGTTAAAAAAACAGGAAAAAGCTAGCTAATCAGACAAACACTCATTAGATTCCAACCAAGAGAGAAAACCGAAGAGAAAAAACGGACCGACCGAGAATCTGTTTATGATTTTCGTCGCTGGTGGGAGGCTTTATCGAGAAACTGAGACTGGCTGGGAATGGTAAGAGAAAAGGGAAAGGGGACATACCTGGTGCATGATGTTCTTGTTGTTGCTGTCCATTGCTTGGATCGAGTACCTGCCAAGGTTGTTCATACCCGGGAGTACTGGTAGTGAGTAAAAAGACTGGCCTGTAGTGGTTTCAATGATGATAATAGTTAGTATACTGAAATAGAAAGAAGACAAACAAGTCTTAGCGGAAGAGAGAAAAATCTCGAATGCGTTTGTGTGAAAATAAAAGTAAATACGTACCATTTTCTAAGGAACTTGGAGGAGGTAAAACCGGGGGTGCGCCTTGTTGACGACTGTAAGTAAAAAGAAGCCAGAGTTAGTAAAAGAAAGATAAATGTGACAGGTGAATGGTCGGAGAATCGATTGATATGGGATACATACGCATATGGCTGTAAACTTGGTACCGAGGTTTGACCTATATCAGATCCCGGTTGCTGTTGAAGATGATCTTTGCTAGGTCCGTTATCTTGAGTTGACATTGTAAATTTGAAACTGTAGATATAGATCAGAGTGAACTTTCAACTCCTTGTGATATTGATATATCAAATATGGGTTGATTATGAGACAATACTTGATGAGCCCTGAATGAAAATTGAAAACAATAATCTCGATATGTCAATTATATGTCAATTAATCAATCAATTGATAAGATTAAAACTAAACAGTTGAGTTTGCAGATGCGAGATTATGCTTGCAATGTGAGATAGGATGTGATAGTGTGATAAGTTGAGGATAGATTAACTGTCTATATGATGTGCACTGGCAGTATATATATGATCAACCAGACTAACTGATTATAAGAGAGAAAGAAATGAAGAAAACAATAAATTGTGGTGGATGTGTTAGATTATTATTCTTCATTATGCACAATTCTGTATTCGAAGATAAGTGAATCCCTGCCTAATTCGATTTTCTCACTCACTTTTGCCTGCTCCGAGCCTGCAATTTTCACTTTTCACTGGCTGTGTGTGGAAAGGGGCGACGGGGTTGGGTGTTTGTGAGTTGTGCGTCGGCGTCCGGTGAGCGGGCGTCGATCTCCTAGTTTCTGTTGTGGGCATGGGCAGGGCGGGGTAACCACCGTATTCATTTCTCTTTCACAAGAGGGTAACCACCACACTTTTTCATTGTTGTGTTTTATTTGACTGGACTCGATCGACGCTTGAGGAAAAGGTCGATGAAGTCGATGGAAAATTGTTGAAACCCCCATGTAGCACAGTGGGTGAGAGTAGACTGTGATATAACCATCATCAACATGTTTAATAATCACTCTTTAAAACCATAGACTCTTTGTATCTCTTTCTTTCCTTATCTCTCTTCGATACATCTTTCCAACTATGAATGCTCCAGATCGTTTTGAGTTATTCATCTTACCAGATGGTGTACCTAAGTATGTTTTGCCTTAGTCATTAATGACAATTTACATGAAATGAAATCAATGAAATAAATTACTAACTTAACTTTACCATATTCTTATAGGCTTAAGATAACACCGGATTCAAGGGTACCTAACTGTATTCTTATCAAATTCGAAAGAGAAGATCATACATTGGGAAATTTATTAAGACAAGAATTATTAAACGATCCACAAGTAATCTTTGTTGCATATAAAGTTGAACATCCATTATTTGCAAATTTTGTAATGCGTTTACAATCAGAAGAAGGTTATAAACCAAGATTAGCTTTGAAAAATGCTTGTACTAGATTGATTTCCAAATTGGCAGTTTTAAATGATAAATTCAAAAGAGAATGGGATTTGAAAGCTTTATTAGCTGCTGGTGAAAATGATGAAGAATTTTAATCAATCAATTTATTCTATCATACAAACGTCACATCGTTATCACATACATACATCCTTTTCCGCCACTTCATATTTTATCATACTGTATTATTTCCTATCATATCAAGTCATATGAGATAATATAATGCATAAAAACATCAAAATTCAAACTGGATAAATAAACCGAAGATGAAAAATTGAAATTATTCATAAATGTTTTATATATTTATTAACTCACTGTACAATAGTCTTATTTACTTAGTAATATAAACTGCTTTTTCTACTAAACGTGTAAATTTATCCTCAGAGTAATCAGATATGTAATCGAGTATCTGGATACAGGGGTAATATATATGTAATATGCGATGATAATAATGAGATAAGTATTAGGTAAAAGTGAAATTAAAATATGTAATACGATAAGAATAATAAGATTAAGAACAATGAAAAAAAAATGATGTGAAAGAAAAAAACAGGGGGTGAATGATAATGTTGAATAGTAATCAACAAATTCGAACTATAAGCCTAGCTAATAAAGTAGAAAGGGATGGGATGGATATCAATGGGATAAAAATACAGTATAATGAGGATTAAAAGTGAGTAGTAACAACAACAAATAAAAGACCAAAACTTTTCGTTAAATAAAAAATAAAAACCAAATTAACAAATAAACGAACAAATAAAAAACGAATTAATTAGAAAGATAATCAGAAGGATGTCAATTTCTTTCTAAGAAGAAATTTGATGAAATTAAACTTTGCATCAAAATGTTCATCCTTGACTGAATTAAAAGTCTTATTTGTTAGTAACTCACTCAATAGCATTGTTTCAATCTTTCTTGATGGTGAAATATGTGTTATCCAAGAACCATCATTTGATAATATTAATTTATGATGATCCTTAAAATTGAATTGGAAGGAATCATTACTCATTTCAAACATCATACAGTAATCGTTTCTTGTATATCTTCTCAAAAATACTGGAATTTGATCAATTGAACCGTTCTTTCTATCAATATTTGATGAAACATCAGATAAATTAGCTGTCATATATTTCTTAAAGAAATCCACTATACCAACTTCATTCTTTAATCTTGATGGGATATCATATGAATGGAATCCTTGTACTTTCCATCCTTCTTCATCCGTTACAAAATGGAAAATTTCATCATTTTGATCAACTGTCATAACAGTTTCACCATTATTAAATAATAAACCAAATGATCCATTTGATAATTGATATGCAAAACCATGCTTATTAGAATAATCAACCCATTTACTTATAACAATAGGTTTATTATTTTGGAATGAATCATCCATGGCACAATCAACATCTCTTGACATTGATTCTTCAATTCTTTTGATATTTGATAAGGTTCTAGATATCGTATTATTCAAAACTTCAATTGTAGCGGAAGTTTGAAGATCTTCATTAGCTGCATTGTTTAAGTCATTCATCATTTTTTCTCTTGGTCTATTAGAAATTGGATTGGCAACTTCTTGATATTTACTCTTAGTATTACCAGGAGACAAAGAATTTGGTAATAATGTCTTTGGTCTATCACTCTCCAAATCTGTCTTTAAGATTTCAACTGGAGCTTTAAATGAATCATTGATACCAACTCTTGATTTCCAATTGGAAAAATTAATCAATGATTCTTCTGGGGTTAAGAAACTTAAACCCCTTGGCGCTTGTTTTAAAGACTCTTTAGTCATTCTTGCTGGGAATGGACCACTTCTAAACCATTCATAGTCAAGTATAGTATCAACAGATGGTCTTTGTTTTGGTGATGGTGCTAATAAATCTCTAATTAAAACTTTAGCTTCCTCTGATACTTTAGAATCTTGTGGGAAACTAAAATCATTTGCCTTTATTCTTTCATAAATAACTTTAACATCTTTATTTTGAAAAGGTGGTTTACCAAACAATAATGCATACATCATAATACCAATAGCCCAAATATCAACCTCAAATGAATGTCCAACATTTTTACCACCTAATACTTCAGGTGCAATATAATTTGGAGTACCACAAATTGTATATCTTCTATTATGTGGTGAACTTATAACAGAAGCTAAACCGAAATCACCTAATTTCAAATTCATATCTGGATCAAAAAAGATATTACCTAATTTTAGATCTCTATGAATAACCCTTCTTCTATGTAAATATTTTATAGCACCAATAACTTGAACCATGAAAAATCTAACTTCAGGTTCTGTTAAAACTTTTCTTGTCTTCAACAATTCCATTAATGATTGATTAGGACAAATCTCTAATAATATGTAAACATTTACATTATCCTCAAAACAATCAATAAACTGAACAACATTAGGATGAACCATACTTTTATGGATCTTAATCTCTGATAATAATTTAGTCTTTGTCTTTTCATTTTTAATGGATTCTTTGGCAACAGTCTTAGCTGCAAATACTTTACCACTTTCATCTTTCATCTGGAAACATCTTGCAAAACCACCTTCACCTAAAAAGGAACCTCTTTGATAACCTCTACCAGTTCTCGTACGAACAACAGATGGTGGTGTCTTACATAAAGCAGACAATTTTTCCTTCTTCTTCTTAGTAGCTTTAGAATTATCACCACTTGGTTTACTAACCGAACTCTTCTTAACTGGTGTCTTTATACTATTAGGCATCATTGGTCCGGCAAGGTTGGCTGCCATCAAAGCAGCTGATGCAGAAGCCTTGGTATTTAGTTGACCACTATTCAAAGTTTGTAATGGTCTCGCTGACATTTTGTTTATAGTATCTACCTATCTATCTTTCACCTTTGTTCAATGTGTGTCTGTGTGTCTGTGGGTGAAAAAATGCAATCAACCAGTAACTGATTTCAATTATACCGATTTGATAATTCCCTTTTTTTCAAAAAAAATTGGTATTCAATATGTCCCGGAACAAAGAACTATAACAAAACAAGATTTGTTTACTCTTTTAGTGGACACGATTGGGTTGAACAGTATTGGTGTTGCTCAGATGACCTTGTTTGAAGGAATATTGATGAGTGAAAAAAGTTGGTCTGAAAAAGCTGAGCTGCTTAGGTACGATTATGAAATGAAGGACTAGGGACTGATTAAATGTGATAGATAACCTATTCACTGTTTCAACAATAAAATAAATTCAATACTGAACTTGTATTTTCCTTTTTCCTATTTAGCTTCTTGTTTACAGTTTTCCCAATTGAGAAATTTAATAACACAGCTCTTAAATCGGCAACTCCTTGTTTTTAGTTCTTCTGGACTGAGGTGTTTTCTGTTTTATTCTTTTTCGCCAGCGACGCGTCTTCTAGATTTTCAGTTTACAAAATTTCAAAATCGCACAGCTCTTTCTTTTTGTTTGCGTTATTGCGTGTATCTTAAAAGTTGACGTGGTTGACTAGATAGACAACATTAGTTAGTGAATAATTTTCTAAGCCAGAGTCAATCCGATTTTTTGATTCGTACTTTCTTCTTTTCTACATTGCTTTTTGTTCTCGAAGTATTGAGATTATCAAGATAGAAAACTAAGAAGCTTTAGGTATTGTGTCAAGTTGATCTAGATCAGAGCCCCTAACAATTATAAATAAAAAATTTGGGTAAGATCTGCGAACTGAAAATTTTACAAATATGACTACTGAGAAACCAAAGAAGCGTGCTAGAGCCGTATTGGAATCTGGATCAGATGACGATGATGCTCCATTAGCCAGCTTATCTCAATCCCAGACTTCCGTTAAGAAGGAGCAAGATAGCGACTATGATGAAGAGGATGTCGCTTTGATATCCCTTTCTAAAAAGAAAAAAACCACTTCCTCGGCTACAAAGACAAAGAAGAAAACCACTACAGTAAAGAAGGAAACAAAACCCAAAAGTGACAAATCAAAGAAGTCACAACCTGTGAAAAAAGTGAAAAAAAAAGAAGAATCAGGTCCAAAGAAGAAGAAAGTAAAGAAGGAAGAAAAAGTTGAAGAAACCCCTGAGCCTAAGACCGAAGATGAAAAAGAAGATATATTCAAATGGTGGGAAAAGGAAGATTTTGATGACGAGATCAAATGGACTACTCTTGAGCATAATGGTGTTGTATTTCCTCCAGAATATGAACCTTTACCAAAACATGTGAAGTTGATCTACGACGGTAAACCAGTGACATTACCCATTGAAGCAGAGGAAGTTGCTGGTTTCTTTGGTGCGATGGTTGATACGGATCATGCACAAAACCCTGTCTTTCAAAAGAACTTCTTTGAAGATTTCAAACAAGTCTTAGAAGAAGCTGGTGGCTGTCCAGATGCTGATATTAAAGAATTCAAGAAGATGGATTTCTCTCTAATGAAACAACATTTTGAAATGTTGAAAGAGCAAAAGAAGCTTTTGACTTCTGCTGATAAAAAACGTCTTAAACAGGAAAAAGATGAATTTGAAGAAAAATACAAGTATTGTTATCTTGACGGTAGAAAAGAACAAGTTGGTAATTTCAGAATTGAACCTCCAGGATTATTCAGAGGTCGTGGTGCCCATCCAAAAACAGGTAAACTTAAAAGAAGAGTTAAGCCCGAAGATGTTGTTATCAACATTGGTAAAGAAGCTAAAATTCCTGAACCTCCCGCAGGTCACCACTGGGCTGAAGTCAAACATGATAATACCGGTGCTTGGTTAGCCATGTGGAGAGAAAATATCTTGAATAGTTTCAAGTATGTTAGATTTGCTGCTAACTCTTCTTTGAAAGGTATCTCAGATTTCAAGAAGTTTGAAAAGGCAAGAGAATTGAAGAAATACATTGATGTAATCAGAGTTGATTATAGAAAGAAACTTAAGAGTGAACTTATGATAGAAAGACAAATAGCAACAGCAACATATCTTATCGATGTGTTCGCATTAAGAGCGGGTGGTGAAAAATCAGATGATGAAGCCGATACTGTTGGTTGTTGTTCTTTGCGTTATGAACATATCTTTCTTAGACAACCTCAAACTGTTATTTTTGATTTCCCTGGTAAGGATTCTATCAGATTTTATCAAGAAGTTGAAGTTGACAAACAAGTTTTCAAGAATTTACGTATTTTCAAGAAAGAACCAAAGAAACCAGGTGATGATTTATTCGATAGAATAGATCCTTCTGTTTTGAATAAATATTTCCAGGGATTCATGACTGGTTTAACAGCCAAATGTTTCCGTACATATAATGCATCAAAGACAATGCAAGATCAATTGGATTTAGTTCCAAATACAGGTACAGTTAACGAGAAGGTGGTTGCTTTCAATGCAGCAAATAGAGCAGTTGCTATTTTATGTAACCATCAAAGGACGGTTGCAAAGAATCATGACGTTGGTGTACAAAAGATCAATGACAAAATCAAAGAAATGCTTTGGCAAAAGATCAGAACCAAGAGAATGATCATCCAATTGGATAAGAAATTACTGAAAAAGGATTCCAAATATTTCGAAGAAATTGATGATCTTACTAAGGAAGACGAACAGGCAATCTATGAAGCAATTATTGAAAGAGAAAATGAAAAAGCTATAAAGAAATTCGAAAAAGATAATGAAAAGTTAAAACTTGAAGGGTCTAAACCTTTGCCTAAATCTGAATTAGATGAGAAATTGAAGAAAATAAAGGAATTGTCTAAAGAATACGCCAAGGAATTGAAAACAGGTAAATTTGATATCAAATCAAATGTAACTGTTGATAAATTAAAACTCCAAGTAGAGAAATTAGAAACTAGAATCAAAAACACTTCATTACAATTGAAAGATAAAGAGGATAACTCTCAAGTTGCTCTTGGTACTTCCAAGATCAATTATATTGATCCAAGACTTACAGTTATGTTCAGTAAGAAATACGAAGTCCCAATAGAGAAACTTTTCACCAAGACTTTGAGGGATAAGTTTGCCTGGGCTATTGAAAGTGCTGATGAGAATTGGAGATTCTGATTTTCATTTTAGTTTTACTTTTCTAGAAATTTCTCTGTATATTATATTTTCATTCAAACCCCACTTTGCTTCTCACTCTTTGCACGTTTCAATAGGACTACTATTATAAACTATATAAACTTTCATATTTGAGCTACTATATAAAGATGAATAATTAAGCCTTAATACATTTTGTAATGAATAATCTTGTAAAAATATCCTCTTGAACATAGTTCGCTCAACAGCAACACACACTATTGAATGAAAAACCAGATGCTAGGTCCCTTTCAGCTGTGAGCTGCAACTTCATGTACCTAAATTAGCTGCTTGACAGTTGAAAAAAGGCGAAAGGGGTATCGAATGCATAAGTGTCTGAAAAAGAAAAGGGTAAATAGAAACGCGATTTCACGACGCGGTCAATTTAAACTTTGTATGTTCGCTGCCTTGCTCTGAAAATAAAATACTCTCTAGAAACTAGACCTTTCTACACGTCTCCTTTCTCCTTGCTCCTTGCTACTGTTTCATTGCTGAATATAGTATAGAAAGAAGTTTAATATATATCTACTCAAGAGTTATATAGAAAGCTATTAAGAAAGCTCGATCAAGTTCTCTATTGCATTTCTTTTGAGTATTAATCGTTGAATCAAGTCTCGATTCAGTTCTAGAAAAAACACCTACCACTATTTCATTCGTTAGATCAAAAAAATTTGTGTCAGTCAAAATCTGAATACCCCTATACAACTTCTGTCACTAATCAAATCAATAACTGCATATCGGAAGAGTTCATAATTCAATAAACATTCATCTCAATCACCATAATTCAAAATGAAAGTACCTTCACCCTTCATTTTACTTGCATTACTCATTGCTTCACAGGCCGTTCTAGGTGATGACCTCCCGACCTTGAATACTAAAACCACTAAAACTACATCCAAGACAACTACTACAACCAGTACACATAAGACTACATCAACTGGCACAACTAAACAAGCCTCGTCACATATTTCCATTACCAGCTCATCTACACTTCATCCATCGATGAGTTCGACCAAATCAAGTTCAGCTACCAGATCTTCTTCTTCTACTAGTTACACATATACTGCCGTTGTTCCAAGTGTGAAGTCTCCTTTCATCACCAGATATCATGATGTGTCGGGAACAGTTTTCATTGCTGTTGGTTCTATCATCTTTTCTGTCTTATTCTTATTAGGATTACTTAGATTTTGGTTTCATTATAAATCTAGAAGAGATGCATACAAAAGTGATAAGTTTGAGCAATTTTATAACGGATCAGGAGACCACTTCGGTGGTGGTGGCTCTGGTGGAATGATGGAAAAGCATAAATCAGGATTTTTCACAGAAAAGTCTATGAATGATTACGAATCTACTTTATTACCGTATGATGCAGACATTTTTGCATCAAAAAGATCATTGACAGATGAAAACAC
Source organism: Wenyingozyma ramenticola (assembly GCA_024271885.1). NCBI lineage: Eukaryota > Fungi > Ascomycota > Pichiomycetes > Pichiales > Pichiaceae > Wenyingozyma > Wenyingozyma ramenticola. The sequence continues at coordinate 524,041 of JANBXF010000002.1, forward strand.
ATCGGGAAAGAGAAATTCAAATGATCAGTCCACCATATACCCAAGCAAGACAAATAACTCCATGATCTTTAATTCTCGTTCAGCAAATGTTAGTGCTACGAATTTACAAGATCTTGATAATTCAGTATCTCAACCAGGTCATCAATTGCGTAAGGCCATGAATATTAATAGTACTACAAGCTTGCCATTAACAACAAAGACTCCACAACAAAACAGATTCTCATTCATTTCTCCAATCAATGACTTAATATCACAAACTCAACACTTCCAACAACCTGTATCTTATGTGAATTCACCTCAAGGTGAATCGTTTTTGGAAACATCTTCTCCAAATGTCACTATTGATGATACCAAGAGCATATACATCCATGATACCAATTCTTCAGGTAATTTGTTATCAAATTCGAACCTAGGATTGGGTTTGGGTTTGATGAATAATAACAACAGCAGTGTATCTCATCAAAGAAAAACATCTAACTATGAGGAATTTTACAGTATGATTGAGAAATCATTAGTTAAGAGCAGTAATAATCTAAGTGATGGTGGTAGCCCAGAGAATGAAACCTATTCGAAAGCACATAAGAGACCACCATCAATGCAATTAGATGATTTACTCAAAGGTTCACCATTACAGTAAATTTTTGCATTAAAAATAAATTGACGGAATCAATTTAAAACAGCCTACATGGATTTTTTTTTACGTAATAATTAATTTATCTATATAATACAGCTAATAAAAATTCATTTTATAGAGGGATACAATTATTTTTATATCTATTGAAGAAAATGACATAAGATTTTGAAGTGTTCTAAATACAATGTTCAAAATGGGTTAACTAACTATATATATGTATGGAATAAATTAGATATTTTATTGATTGACTTTTATAATTTCATAAAATCTAGTATTGTCTAGCAGCAGCTTGACAAGCTTTTAATTGTTGTAAGTAGAAGTCACAAGCGGTGTAGTTACCATTGGAGTCTTCTAAACATCTAGTGAAGTTTCTAGCATCGGCATCACAAGCTTTAGCTTGTTCTTGAGCGTAATTGTCAGTTGGAGCAGCGTATTGTAATTGTTGGTCTTGTTGAACTTGAGCAGCATTGTCACCAGAACCGGAAAACATGGAAGTAATACCAGCACCTAAAGTGTGACCAATGGTGGAACCAACAGCAACACCGGCAGCAGTTGAAGCCATTTGGGCGAATAAACCGGGCTGTCTTTGTTGTTGAACTGGAGTGGCAACTTGATGAGGTGGAGCACGAGCAGCAGTAGAAGCATGTCTAGCTTGAGATGGAGCTGATGATCTGGATGGAGCAGATGGTCTTCTTGATGATTGTCTTGGCATTGTGTTAAATGGTAAGTTGAACTATACTTGATGATATAACAGTGTGTAGAACTCTTCAAGATCGTGGGGGCAAAAAAACGGAACAGGGGGATACCAATTTATATACCAAGTCTCTGAGAGCTTACCAAAAATTTGATATCCGAGGACGAAAATGGTAAAATCTTAAAATTTGCCACTCTCACATAGTGACTCAGCTACTCAGCCCCACCTTCTCTGGAAGTTTCCAGCGAATTTGGGGGAGCACATTGTGGCTGGTGCGAAACCTGGTCGGGAAGAAGGATCGACGCTATAGTCGTGGGACGGCGACGCTTTTTACTCATCTTGCACTTCCCTTGCACAAGACCAGGCAGTTCACAAAGTGCGGGGCTAGAGTGTAAGGGAAGATAAGGTAAGCTAATAGTAATGTAGGTTTACCTTTTGGCCTATTAAATCGTTTCTAATTGAATATACGTTGTTCAAGTTCCTTGTTATACATTTTTTTATTGTCTGCAATACTAGAAGAGCTTAGGGCCGAACAGTTTTAGAATGTTTAGTAGAGCTGTACACTCTCTGAGAGTTAAATCGTACGCTAATTGCAATATTCTAAAATCTTCCGGAAGTGGAGTAAAAGTAAAGACAAATATTGGAATTTCCAAAGAATTTAAGAGATCAATTGCTTTTACTCCTAAAACTTTGAGTAAACCAGGTGAAGACTACATTGATCATGATGCGAACTTATTGAAACCACAAGGTACCGCCAAGAAGAACATTATTCAGGATAACGAATTCTATGTCATCAGAAGAAGAGGTGATTCGGATGAAGATCATGTACTACCAACTTCTATAAAGATACCTTTAGAGAGTGCAATGGGTGAGTATTCTGAGTTCCTCGACGAGAGCAACAAGTGGTTCTCATGGAACTTACAAAATCAAGATTCTCCTGATCTTATTGAGAGAAAGGAGAAAATTAGACACTTTACTTTAAATTTTGGTCCTCAACATCCTGCTGCTCATGGTGTCTTGAGATTAATCTTGGAATTACATGGTGAAGAAATTGTAAGAGCTGATCCTCACGTTGGGTTACTGCACAGAGGTACGGAGAAACTTATTGAGAGTAAGACTTATATTCAAGCTTTACCTTATTTTGATAGACTTGATTATGTGTCAATGATGACAAATGAACAAGTATTTTCATTAGCTGTGGAAAAACTATTAAATATAGAAGTTCCAATTAGGGCTCAATATATTCGTACAATGTTTGGGGAAATCACAAGAATTTTGAATCATTTAATGTCAATCTTATCTCATGCGATGGATGTTGGCGCTTTGACCCCATTCTTGTGGGGTTTTGAAGAACGTGAAAAATTAATGGAATTTTACGAAAGAGTTTCAGGTGCAAGACTTCATGCTGCATATGTTAGACCTGGTGGTGTTTCTCAAGATCTTCCTGCTGGAATGTTGGATGATATATTTATGTGGGCAACTCAATTCGGTGATAGATTAGATGAAACAGAAGAATTGTTAACGGATAATCGTATTTGGATACAAAGAACGGAAGATGTTGGTGTTGTCACTGCAGATGATGCTTTGAATTATGGTTTAAGTGGAGTAATGTTAAGAGGTTCTGGTATACCTTATGATATAAGAAAAGCTCAACCTTATGATGCCTATGACAAAGTTGATTTTGATATAGCCGTTGGAACAAAAGGTGATTGTTATGATAGATATCTTATTAGAATGGTTGAATTTAGACAATCTCTGAGAATTATAGAACAATGTATCAATGACATGCCAGCAGGACCTGTAAAAGTTGAAGACTTTAAGATTGCACCACCTGCTAAATCTTTCATGAAGACTGATATGGAAGCTTTAATTCATCATTTCTTATTATTCACCAAAGGTTATGCAGTCCCTCAAGGTGAGACTTATACCGCAATTGAAGCACCAAAGGGTGAGATGGGTGTTTATGTTGTTAGTGATGGTTCTGAAAGACCTTACAGATGTAAAATCAGAGCACCTGGTTTTGCTCATTTAGGTGCTTTTGATCATATTTCAAGAGGTTATTTATTACCAGATGCGGTTGCTATCATTGGTACTATGGATTTAGTCTTTGGGGAAGTAGATAGGTGATTCTTCCAAATATTAATTTTACCCCACTGTTTTTTCTTTTATTCTAGATTATTTACCAAATTCCTTATTCAAACATTGATTTTCCAACTATTTATTTATTTATTGATTTGCTCCTTTTATTAAGAGCTTTTTTATTCATATCATTGTCTTTCATCATTGAAATTCATTATCTATTTCACCTATTTTTCCCATACATAGTTGTTTTATTTATTCCCACTAACTTTATACAACTTATAGTACTTTAATAGTTTGTATATACACAGAATATTATTGTTACTAAACTATTTGAAATGTATATAATAGTAACGTTAAATAATGGAGGAAGCGAGATCACAATACTTTTAGAATAAACCTTCAGAAGCGACTTCTTCAACTGAAGGACAAGTACATAATAAATTTTTGTCACCAAATGTATCATCAACTCTAGTAACAGTTGGCCATGTCTTGGAAAATTTCAAGAAAGGTAATGGGAAACCAGCTTGTTGTTTAGTGTATGATCTTGTCTTGATCCATTCTTCTTCACTGGTCTCTAGTAAATCACGTAAAGAATGTGGAGCGTTCTTCAAAATCAATCCATCAGATTTACCTTCTTCGACAGCTCTGATTTCATTTCTAATCGATATCATGGAATCAATGAAACGATCTAATTCAGCAATATCTTCTGACTCGGTTGGTTCAATCATAAGGGTATCTGGAATTGGAAATGACATGGTTGGGGCATGGAATCCATAATCTTGTAATCTTTTAGCAACGTCAATAGCCTCAATATGTAATGGTCTGAATGGTCTCAAATCAATAATAAATTCATGGGCACAATATTTGATTTCATTCGTTTCTGAAGTGGATCCTAAGAACATAATAGGGTAATGATCTTTTAATCTATACATCATATAGTTGGCGTTCAAGATAGCCAAAATAGATGAGTATGGGATATTAGCACCACCCATCATCTTGATGTATGCGTAGGAAATTGGTAGGATAGAAGCTGAACCAAAAGGAGCTGATGCAACAGGTTGAATTCCCTTTGGATCTACATTTGAAGTATTAATAAGTGGATGTGATGGTAAGAAAGGACTTAAATGTTCAGCAACACAAATTGGACCAACACCTGGACCTCCACCACCATGTGGAATGGCAAATGTCTTGTGTAAGTTCAAGTGACAGACATCGGCACCCAAATCACCTGGGGAAGTCAATCCAACTTGAGCATTCATATTAGCACCATCTAAGTAGACTTGACCACCATGAGAATGAACAATTTCAACAGCATCACGGATGGTTGGTTCAAACATACCATATGTAGAAGGGTATGTGATCATAATAGCAGCGATACTTTTAGAATGTTTATCGGCCATTTTTTGTAAATCCTCTAAATCTAAGTTACCATTTGGTAAACACTTGACTGGAACAACTTTTAAACCAGCCATTGAAGCAGAAGCTGGATTTGTACCATGAGCAGAGACAGGAATTAGAACCAAGTTTCTCTCTGACTCGCCTATACTTTCTAAATATTCTCTGATAACACTTAACCCAGTGTACTCTCCTTGAGCACCGGAGTTTGGCATCAATGTAGTCTTGTGGAAACCAGTGATATCTGCTAAATCAATTTCCAATTCATTGATTAATTCCATGTAACCCTCAGCTTGATCTTTGGGAGCAAAAGGATGGATATTGGCAAACTCTGGCCAAGTAACTGGAATCATTTCAACAGTAGAGTTTAATTTCATGGTACAGGAACCTAATGGAATCATAGATGATGTCAATGAAATATCTTTTTGTTGAAGTTTAAATAAATAACGAAGCATAGCGGTTTCTGAATGATAAGTATTGAAAACAGGATTAGTCAAAATTTGATCCTTTCTTGTCCATTCTTCAGGGAATTCAGGTAGTTGTGTAACTGAGTCTAAACTTTCATCTTTCACACCGGTGAATAATTCAACTAAATCAGAAATATCTTTTTGAGTTACAGTTTCATCTAATGATACTTGAACTCTTGAGTTGTTAACTTTGAATAAGTTGATACCGTATTCAGAAACGGCTCTGTTTATCAGGGAGTCGGCAGATTCACCGTTCAACTCAATACTCAAAGTATCAAAAAAATAATCATTATTGATCTTGTTTGCAGAGTGTTCTTTAATCCTATCAGCTAAGAGTGCTGTAAGACCGTGAATTCTTTTAGAAATATCCCTTAAACCATCAACACCATGATACACTGCGTACATGGCAGCAATGTTAGCCAAGAGTGCTTGAGCGGTACAGATGTTCGATGTAGCCTTTTCTCTTTTGATATGTTGTTCCCTGGTCTGTAAAGCTAATCTATAAGCAGGGTTTCCAAGTCTATCCTTTGTAACACCTACTAATCTACCTGGCATCTTTCTCTGAAGTTTTTCTTTTACAGCAAAGAAAGCAGCATGTGGTCCACCAAATCCCATTGGAACACCAAATCTTTGTGACGTACCCAGGACAATATCAGCATCAAAGGAAGATGGGGCATGTAATAGAGTCAAAGCCATCAAATCTGAAGCGGCAGCAAGTAAACCATTTTGCGAATGAACGATTTCGGAAATTTCATTTAGTTTCTTCATTGAACCAATTGAACCATCGGTTCTTGGATATGAAACTAAAGCACCACAAACATCTTTTTGAGTCTCCTTCAAAAGGGAGATTCCTTCTGCGGATTGTAAGTCAGTGATAACCAATTTGATGCCTAAAGTATTAGCTCTTGATTCCAAAACAGCGATTGTTTGCTCATGTGTAAAAGAGTCTATGAAATAAGTGGATTTTTTACCTCTAGTCCCGGTATATGCCATAATCATAGCTTCAGCAGCAGCTGAACCTTCGTCCAAAAGGGAAGAATTGGCTACTGGTAAACCAGTAAGGTCGGCTACAAGGGTTTGATAGTTAATTAAACTCTCAAGTCTACCTTGGGAAACTTCTGGTTGATAAGGAGTATAAGAAGTGTACCATCCTGGGTTTTCAAACAAGTTTCTTTGAATAACAGCTGGAAGAATTGTGCCATAATATCCTTTACCAATAAAGGATCTCAGCACCTTATTTTTAGAAGCTAATTCTTTCAATCTACCAATCATTTCAGATTCAGTAAAGCCTTGGGCCGGTTCAACTTTCAATGGACGTCTTACTAAGACGTTATCTGGAACAACCTTTGTAATAAACTCCTCAAGATCTGAACATGATACTTGAGAGAGCATCTTACTGACTTCAGATGGGTTTGGACCCAAATGTCTTCTAGCAAAGGTATCAATACTTTGCAATGGGTTGTTACCTTTACCTCCAATTGGATTATATACATTGCTGTAATTGACTGATGAGATGTCAGCCTTGTTAGAATTGAATCTAGCTAAATAGGCGGGGCCAAAAGGTTGTGAATGGTAAGCGGCTCTGGATTTGGAGAGGATACGAGATGCGGATTTTAGCATTTTTTGAAATTATTTGAAAGTCTTTAAATTATTTAGAACTAGTTAGTATTCACCATCAAATCAATTGATGTCTATTCAAAAGGAAGATAAATCGTCATTTAAAGTGTGAACTCTAAAGGGTTCCTTTCCCGTAAAGTGTTGTATGCCCTTATAACACGAAACTAATCGCGATCGGAGTCAATCCTTGCGATAAGAGATGTGTCAAACTTATGATTACCACTCCTCCTTTGACACAAATAATGAAAACATACCAGTCTATTGAAATGATTGATCTCTGATATGATTACAGTGTAATACAAGCTCAATCAGTTATTTTGTGAAACTTTTCATAGGGATTAGGTTTATATATAGACTTTAATCATAACATCTAATAAGTATTGACTCCACGGAGAGAAGTCACAGTGTAATGTTAGAACGGAGTCAGCGCGAGCATCGTCTCTGACTCTGGAAAATGTTTTCAGACTCTTCTCCGGCAGGCCTGTTAAATCGGTACTTTGTTAAAGACTTAAATGTTTAGCAATGTTCAATGAATGGATATATGTGAGTATGTATGTATATGTATATGTGTATGAGAATATGTATTCTACCTATGAAGTTTGGGGGATGTACTACTCAAGCATAACTGCTTGAAAACGCTTACCGCTATTTACCCCAATCCAGTCTCCTGCACCGTTCCAACAAACACCATTTACTTCCATATCTTCAGAGTAACTCATGGAAGGTACATCACTAATATCAGTTGGTCCAGGAGTAGGTGAAGGAGAAGTGTTATTGTTATTATTATTATTATTATTATTATTATTATTATTATTATTGATTCCCAAATCACTGGCAGAATTCGTCCTGCTCTTCTTTTTCTCTAATCTAACTTCCATAGTAGATAAATCGTAACACATTACCTGACAATCATCTGAGCCAGTTAATAGATAGTTCTTTTGTGGATGCCACTCAATTGAATTTACTTGAGCTTTATGATGAGAGAATGATCTTATAGGTGTTCCTGGATACCTTAAATCGAGTATTATTACGCGATTGCTGTATGCTTCTATCGCAGCAATATGATTTGCATTGTATTTTGATGTAGATAATTTTAACAAAGGAGTAGGAGCAGCTGCAATAGATGACCGTGTGGATCCTGATCCATTGGGTGAAGTAGGTCCTGTAGGCATGAGTGGTGTCATGGCGTTTTGACGATTTGCACTGCTAGATCGTGATGGATATGGTGATGAAATGGATCCAGACTGTTTCACCTGAGGCTCGTAAATGATTGTAGAATGCTCTAATGATCTCAGATCAAAGACCCTTATGGAACCATCCGATGAACAACTTGTAAAAACATGTTTATCACCAAATAAGAATTTGACATCAAGCACCTCACTGTCATGTGCTATTAGTTGTGTCTTTGCTACGCCAGAACCTCTCGATAAGTCCCACAAGGTACAAGTTGTATCTATTGATGACGTTATTATACTATTTGTATCTGCATAATTCCAATCAAATGAAGTTACTGGTGGGAGCTGATTGAAACTCTTGGATTTTGAATTCGTCAGTACACTTTTCTCAATCAATTTCTTATTATTAAGCTCATTATTGTTGAGATTATTATTTTTCGTGTGTATGTTATTTGAGATAGAAGGATCTATTGATATTACTTCGTATATTCTGAGACATTCTGATGATGCTGCTAATCTATCTACGTTACCCAACCCTAAAGTCATGGCTGGATCCCATTGTAATCTAGTCACTGGGTAATTCACTGCTAGCTCCACATTATTATCAAATGAATATCTCTCCACTTTTTTGTTATCATCAACAGGCATATCTTCATTCATCTCTGAGTGCTCATCATAATATGGTGTTCCAAACACTACATTTATACGATTTGTGGAATCCTCTCTATATGAACTCAGAGCTACCTTGGCGACTTCTGAATCGCTTGTTGATTTCCAATCTACTTGGTATAATGGGTATCTTGCATCATAAAATGACGAATATGAATGATAAGGTCTTTGAGCTTCTGATGATGAGTCTAAGTGCTGTTGTTGCCTCTTGCTGAATTTGCTATTGTTCTCATAAAACTGATTCTGTATGGCAAGATCTATACTCCAAAAGGAATAGAGTTAGTACAATATTCAACGAAATCATTCATTAGTCCCCATGAAATTGATAGAACTTACTATAATTGTGAGGGGCGTATGGGTTTTCACCTGAGATAGAAGATCTCTTTGAACGCTGTTGCCAGTTGAACTGCATATATATGTGCTGCTAGTGCTGCTGGTCTGCTGAGCTGGCTACTATAATCTGTGCTCAGTTTCAATAGACTGTATTCCAAGATTACAAGATTATACTCCACTTGCAGGAGATTGACATTCACTCTTGGTATCTCTCTCTTTCTCTGCCGATTTCGCTAGCAAGCGAAGTCAAAAACTAGTCGTGCGCGAACAATTGTATGTATATGTTTTCTCTTCCACCAAATAAAGTTGATAACAAATAAAGGGATGTGGATATGTTTAGGGCCGAAAGGCTTATCTTTAGAATGCAATTTGCTTTGTTCGTAAAAAGCATTGACATGACATTCGGTATCATCTCTAGGCTAGAAGCGAGGCATATTTTGAAGAATTGATAATGATTACAAGGGCATTGGAAATTTTTTTTGTAAAGTCGTGAATTAAAAAGTATTATAGACTTATCTACAAGTATACAAAACTATCTATAGAGAAATAAACATCAATCGAGGAATACCTTGAGATGTTCAATTATGAATAATTAATTAGGGGAAATTATCATGAAAAACCGATGCCAAAAAAAATGAAGTTAATGAAGAGGGAACCACATTTGAAATTAAATATAGAAGAAACAAAATGTTGAAAAGAAACACAACCTTTTATTTATCTTGAATCGAAAAAAAGCCTTTTGAATATATGAAATGAAAATAGAATGCTCTAAGATCATACATGGTTTAGAATAGTAAACAATGTATTAGAAATTGAAAAAATGTGTATTATTTGGGATGAGGTATATATGTTTAGATGCTGTTCTCAAAGAGGCATTTAAATGAATAAAGCACCGGCAAATAATAAAGCACCAACTAAGGAACCAGAAGCAATTTGCTTGTTAGCACCGTTTTGGTAAGTGGAAACAGCTGGGGATGAAGCAGCACCGGTGGTAACGGCAGCAAGGGTGGAAGAACCTTCAGCAGCAGCGGTGGTAGCAGAAGCACCAGTGGCAGCAGCATCAGTAGCAGCGGCACCGGTAGCAGTAGCACCAGTAGCAGCAGCACCGGTAGAGGCAGCAGCGGTAGCAGTAGCACCAGTAGCAGCGGCACCGGTAGCAGTAGATGAAGCAACTAAGTAGTAGGTAACAGTTGAAACAACGGTTGAGTATTCATCAGAAGAAGTAACTTCTAAAGCAGTGGTTGGAGCAGAAGCAGTGTTACAGTTGACGGTGGTGGTGTAAACTGATTCAGTTTCAGAAGAAGTTAATGGACAGTAAGTAGTAACGACGGTAACTTCTTCGTTAATGGTGGTGGTGTAGGTAGAGTAACCTTCAGTAGTGTATGGGTCACATGCAACGGTGGTGGTAACGGTAACAACTGATTCAACTGGAGCGTAAGTACCGGTGGTAGTGGCAGTTAATGGACAGTAAGTGGTGATAACGGTAACAACATCACCAATGGTGGTGGTGTAAGTGGAAACACCAGTGGTAACTGGGGAAGCGGTACAAGCACCGTTAGAACAAGAAGTTAAAGTGGAGGTGGTGGTTGAAGCAGCAGTGGCGGTTTCAGTGATAACAGTGTAACCGGAGGTGGCATCAGTAGCAGCAGCTGAAGAAGCACCTGAAGTAGATGAACCAGTAGCAGATCCAGAAGCAGTGGAAGAGGAAGCTGGAGCAGTGATGGTGACGGTAGCAGATAAGTAGTAGACAGCATCTCTCTTGGCTAAATTACCGTTTAAGGTTAAAGCAAAGTTACAAGTGAAAACACCGTATGGTTCTGGAGAGTTGTCACCAATAACTTCAGCCTTGATTAAATCGTAACCAGAGTAGTCACCAGCAAAAGTGAAATCAACTTCGTTGGAAGTGGTATCATCGGAACCGAATGAGGTTGGGGTGAAAGAACCATCTTTACCTAAGAAGATTTGGTTGTTAGCTGGAGCAAAAGTGAAACCAGCTGGGTCGTTTAAGGAGATACAGTCAAGACCGTCAAAGTTTAAGTCGGTTGGGACAAAAATGTTCCATCTTGGAGCACCTTCGTGAATATCACCAGTACAGTATGGAGTTGGGGAAACTGGTTCAGATGAAGCAGAAGATGAAGAGTTGGTGTAAGTGGCAGCGGAAGCAAAACCAGCTAAAGTAGCAATTGAAGTTAAAGCAGTTGCGAATCTCATTTTTAAAATAATCGAGCGAATGGAATTGGATTCTATACCTTATTAAAAAAGAGAAAGAGGGAAGAGAAAAGGATTAAAAAATATCAAAAATTGTGATGCAAGGGGACTTTAATCAAGGGATTGGCAAAGGTATTTATGTATTTGATAGTAAGTGAAATCAGGTATCCCAGAAGATGGCGGCAGCACCGAAAGAAGATGGCAAATCATTCTTTTAAGCCATAAGTAAACAATACGTTTTAATGTGGTTACAAAGTAGTATGGATAATTCAGTCTCGATAACAAAGAAGCGAATAAAAAAAAAGAAACCTCGCATGCACCTCTTCTTAACTAAGCAGTTGGAAAAACTCTAATTTGGGATTGTTTACTTAGCACTTATCTGAATCAGCGAAAATTTTGCAAGGTCTCGCCCGTGCTATGTATAGGAAGGCCGAATTTCGTAGATCCCTCCGAGAGGGGACTTATGGGGGCAGATAGCATCTTGATAATTAAGACCGCTATATACATACTGCTTATCGATTACGTGTTACTTGTATATCGTATAGATCATATCACATATAGATACAAATATTCATCACAATTTCAAATTGCTATAACTCGGTTGCCAAGTGAAACGAGTATGAAGTACTCCTGTGGGAAGCTTGCACTAATGCTCTATCATCTCTCGTTTCGTGTCTGATTCATCTGGGATTGGTTGTAACTGAGTTTCGAAGGAGAATTTAGCTCGAGGTACGTAATTTTACCACAAATGCAGACATGCGCGCAAGGTGCGTGCTCGCTCACTTTCACTGCATGAATTATTTGGTACCGGGAATCTTTTCTTTTGTTATTTGGCAAATCGTCTTTGGCTTTCATTTTTTCTTTGCGTAAAACGAACAAACAAGGTCGATCGATTCCATCATCAATGACTATCTGCCCCCATGAATGTTATAGCGCTTATATCGACGATCTTTGATCTCCATATTATTCTGAAACGAATCGATCATCTCTCTAGATGGTTGGTTATAACAGTATGTTATATTGCAAATTTCAGAATTGTTTAGTCAACAGGCATTAGTTCAAGAGGGGAGCTCAGCATTGAGGAGCGTATCCTCTCTAGAAATTTACGATAAGGTGAGGCTTTAGCCCGATCAGTTGATGAATTCCGAATATTGTGTAAATTTTTTTTAGTGCGGATGCTTCTTTGACTGTTGAAATGTTTTTATTGTTCTTTTTTAGCTTTGCAAATTCCAAGACTCAAGAGTTTCATTCATTTTATGCTTAAATTGGCAGAGCAGCTTCCTTGTTCAATAAACCTATCGTGCCCTAGAGCGTTTTTTGAGACTAAAGACAGGAAACTATTCTATTGCAAGGCTCTGATTACGAAAGACAATTTTTATTTTGAAACTGATTTGTCATACGCTAAAAAAAAAATTCAATATCTTGATTGCCATTTTCCGCTCATTTCCACCGTTCTTATCTTGGCTTCACTTGTTGCTATTTTCAATAACTAGGTAGAAGATTACAGCTCATCGATTTAAGAGTTATAGTGCATTACCTGATGTATACATACATAGTACCTTAAAAAACATTCCAACCCTTTGTGGTTATTGAACTACCATATCATCTTACTCTGGTGAACAAGCTGCTTGAGAAGTTCAGCCTTTTTTTCATGCAAGGTATATTAATTTGGTCTACCAAATTTCTTTTTTGTATGGAAAGGAGAAAGCCTCGATATGGTGATTTTGTACGTGTTTTGATTGAGTCGGTAGCATCATTACCATGCCCACTCCAATCTGAGCCCTTAAAATGGTGAATTGGGTGCCTAGCTCACTGACTTTGATCAAAATAATATTATTAATATTAAATTTTTATTTTTTTATTTTGATGACACGAAGGATGATTGTGCATATACGACGACACAGCTCAAGGGTATATTTCTCCATTTAATTAAATTTGATAAGAAACCGTTGCATAGTCAATAGAATAGGAGAGATCATCAACACATCAACAGTATTTTTACTAGTTGAAGTGCTGTTACGTAAACTTTATCCATATTTGGGACCGGTCGTTAATAAATTTACTGAGCCAAAGCCTATTGATTCAAAAAAAAATTCAAGTTTGATGTATTGAAAAATAGGGCATTGTGCGCGACTGATACCAACTAGTGTATGCAGAAAGACAATAAACATCGGGGACTAAAAATCTATAAATTGATTTGTACACAACTACATTGAAATTACCCAAAACGCTTGAAATTTGGTTACCCCCTTAAAGGGGTACTGATGTTGTGGTCAACTTATTAGAAAACCACCACAACCTCGGTTGGTTTACCGTTTTTCAATCTCACTTACGAACATTTTCACACTAGCAATGACCGTAAACTGAGAAAATGTTTCTAGGAATAGTACCAAGTGGTAAGAATCCCAGCTTTTCTATTCTTAGCCCAATGAAAATATACAGTCGACTAATACACCCTGGTTACAGCCAGGTGGTATATTTCCTCAATAGGAAATCAATTGATCTCAGTAAATCGCAGTTATCAGTTGTGAATCTGGACTCAAACTTCTCGTTATAGAAAATTAAAGTTTACCTGAAACTCAAACTCAATTACGCGATTTGGACTAAAGTACAAAGTACAAGAGCGCTAGTTAAATTTTTGCTCAATGTGTGATACTATTATTATACTCTCAGTTGTGCCTAGATCATGAAATCTATTCATTAGATATGTAGCATAATGCGATCAGTCATTTACATACACGAATTACGAATTTGTCTAAGCCAGAGATCCTGCACCCACAAAATGACATCTACTCAGGTTCCCAATTGAACCAATTCATGAGTCGTAAACTAGACTTTCCTTTGCTCGCTAATTTCAGGGCATGTTTTCAAAAGAACAAATGTTCCTGCTTCAACTTACTTACTTATGTTTACCATGATTAAGTATCATTTCACAGTCAAGAATGGCATAACAATATAGAGCTTGCTCTGTCGTATATGTCTACAGCTTACGTTCGATCCCTGTCAACTATGGAACACCAAATAGGAGATGAAATGAAATACATGAATGAATGATTTAGTTGATTGTGCTTCGAGTGCCTAAGCAGTAGAATATAGAATAAGTGCCCCGAATTTCACAATCGAATTTCACAATTATCTCTTTATATGATAAATTATCTGCATCCTTCTCTTCTATGATGAGATGCTTTGAACTATTACGTATGTCCCCATAGCTGTCAATCTCCAAGCTTCTCTTTCATTGTTTCTGGAACGAATTTCATAGCCATAGAATATCATGTAAATTACTATAGAAAATTTCTGAAATTCTGATATCTGGATATTGAAGGTATACGAAACTTTAATTCTAGAGGCATTAGTCTTTTCAATAAGAACGAGGAGTACCGGAGTGGACTGCTCTACCTTCTATTAATTGTATATTGCTTACTATTGAAATTGGTAACTAAAATGGAAAAACTAGGCAGCTTCCTCTAATATGTGCAACTTTAAATTAGTAAAACTAAATTTGAGTAATTTTAGTAAGATTCCTTGAGATTAGATAAAATAAAAAATGAGAAGATCTGAGATTCCATGACATCTCCCATATGATATCGCATATATTCAATCACAAGTATAATCATATCCATTTTATATTTTATTTGTCTATTCAATTACGATATGTTGAAGAAAGGGATATTGTCCATAAAAACATCTACCTCACAACATGACTTTATGTCGCATAACTTACCCGGAGAAAGATAAAATAGATAGGCTTAATCGGGCGCAGCCATGAATGACTTTGATTTTCTGTTCTATCAATCTCTAAAATTAGAGACATACAATCAAATAAACATGGGGGGACCGGATTCCAATACACAGTAAATAAAGCCACTTCAGAGACATATATTTAAACATCACTGAAGCTACAAAGTCTACAACTGATTCGATTTATTTCCATCTCAACTAGCGGTAATATTCTTTCGCATCCTCTACTTACACAGTTATCGAATCGAACATATTACTGATAAGCCATAGTTGTCAAAGAAAATGGGAATTAAGAAATTTTTCAAGCCAAAGGCTGAGTTGACAGAAGAGGAAGAGTACAAAATTTTGGACCAACAAGGTCTTAAGAAGAAAGCAGACGCTGTTGATGTCGCTAAAAGAAAGTTCAAATTTCAGGAGTTTGCCACTTTTGCCAAAGAAGGTGCCACAAAACAATCAAATACCCTTAGGCCAAAAAACTGGCAATCTGAGGCAGAAAAGGAAGAGGAAAGATTGAGAAAAGAACAAGAAGAAAACCTCAATGCTCCATATCAGCAAGACGAGCAGCAACAATACAGCGAACAACATACCGATCCATATCAGCAATCACAACCTGAACAAGGTCAACCATTACAAACTCAACTCCAAAGACAAAGAACAAAAGAGTCAGTATCCGCCCCATCTTATCATACCGTCGATAATCAGTATGATCCATACGCACAACAGCAGAGTCAAGTACAGCAACAAGAACAGGCTTATGATCCTTATGCCCCTCAACATGAAGTTATTGAGGAATACGACGAGCCTGATTTCAATGATTACCCAGGCGTAAATGATTCCTCAGCTCAACAACTTCAACAAGAATACGATCCCTATGCACCACAAGAAGAAGAGCAAGAAATTGACTCTGAAGAAGAAGAAATCGGTAGAATCGTCAGACACACCAAGGACGTCAGAGAGGCTACTGTCAAATCAAGTAACAATATCTTGACGCATTTGAGAAATGCAGACGATACAGCTACTAATACAATCGGTGTTTTAGGTGCACAGAGAGAGAAACTTTATGAGACTGAAGCTAGATTGAATGGAATGGAGTCGCTTCAGAGACACACAGATTCTCAAATTACAGATTTGAATCATTATAAAAGTAGTATTTTCCACGTTAGAACAAGTAATCCATTCACAAAGAAGAAGAGAATTCGTGCTAAAGAGCAGAAAGTTTTGGATGAGAGAGCAATGGACAGAAATAGAGATCAGGATTTGAGTTCTGATTTGTACAGAAACCAAAACATTTTAGCCTCTCATATCAGAGATTCCAATGATCCTACTGCAGATATTGGCAAATCTGAGCTTGCGGCCAAATACGACTACGAAAGAAGAGCAAAAGATGCAGCAAGATATTTGACTGAAGATCATGATGAAGAAGATGAAAAAATGGAGGTTGAATTCTCCAAGAATATCGATGAAGCCTCCAAATTAGCTCAAAATTTGAAAAAGAAGGCTGTTATAATTTCAGAGGAACTTGATAATCATAACTCCAAGATGAAGAACCTTTCGGAGAAGGTTGCTAAGGTCGACGATAGAGTTGTCACACATACCAACAGAATTAGAGGTATTTAATAAAATCTTATACAACTTTGCGTTAATCCACAACTGTTAGCACAAATTTACTGTATGTATTTATATAGCAAACAAAAAGCAATACACAACAGCATTAAATGCCTGGCCGCTGGTGTGAACCGAATTTCGGACTTAAATGGATTTAGTTCGCGAGTGTGTCACATTTTTGAGGTGTTTTCAATATGAACTTCCCCCTCTCCCTGTTTGGATTTCAGATCGCAATAGCATAGATAAGCCTATTAATTGCTCTTTTCTTTAATTAATTAGATCTTAAGGAATTATTCATTTATTACAAGATTAGATCGGTATAGAAGGGGAGAACGAGTACCATTATCATCAACAATACTACATTCATATTCATATACTATTCCATTAGGTACTTATACCACTAAACTTCGGACTCTCCGCATAATCTAATCACCCAAATTAACACTCACAAGATGCTTCCATTCAGAGATTTCGTTAACTCAGCTCGTAGAATCACACGTAATATTCGTGGTGCTATAGCAGAGAATCTTAATGAAAAAATCAATGAAACAATAGAATTAGCAGAAAACATTCTCACTGGAGAGCGTTCGGTACAGAGGGCTCCTATCAGACTTGAAGAAGAAGAGGTCAATTCTCCTTTTCAACGTAGAGATGGTGGTAATAGACAATTTTCTACATATCACGATCGTTTTAGTTCATCGAATGCCAGAATCAGAGAGTTCACAAGTTACTCTTGGCGTGAACACTGTAAGGAGCAGAGACAGAAGAATCAACGTAGCAAACAAAGAAGCAATAGATTCTGTGGTTTCAATGGCCAACAAAGAAGACATTATTCCTATAATGCATATTCCAATGCTTATTACAATAGTGCCAGAGGCGCTCATAAGAGAGGTGTTACATTTGCAGTTCGTACGCTAGTATTAACAGCAGATCCATTCACACTTTGCTGTCATTCGAGAAAGGCGCCAAAGGGTTTATACAGCCATTTTGCTTCTCTAAGGGTTCGAATGTTCAGCACAACTGATATAGTTGGTCCATTCAAGGGTGTGAACCTTTTGGATCCAATACCCACAGCAGCAAAATATTTACAATTTGCACAACTTTATCGTCTGTGCCATCAAAGACACTCCAAACAAGGCAATTTACTTTCGAGTGAAGGAATTCCAACAGAAGAACCAGTCCATGAAGTACCAGGTTGTACAGTGGAGTTTTATATCGATCAAAGTGTGCCAACGACATCTGGTATGTTAGACAATGACACAATTCGTGCTTTGAAAAATGCATATGTATCAGGTCCAGCTTTGACGTTCAAAGAGATGGATGTGTTGAAAGAGAAACTTGGGTCACCTCCTTTGGAGGCTTATCGTACATCATCAGGCCGTGTTGTTTTCTGTATGAAGTTTCCAGACTGTGATGTCTCCAAGATGGAAGCAATCCTCAGAGAAAACAGTATTACCACTGCTGTAGTCAAATCTATTGATGGTATAGATACTAGTGACGAAGAGTACATGAGTGCTAGGGAGATAACAGAAGAACTTTTCTCAACATCGCCTGACGTTTCCTCAAATGCAGGATCATCCTTTTCTTCGTATTGCGATCTTGATATAAGTGATTGTAGTGATGTCGGTGATACAAGTCGTAGAAGTTCAATATCGTCTTCAAGCATCAGATCTTCAGAACTTGACATTTATGACGTTCTCTCATCAGCTGCAAGTCAATTAACCGCTTTCAATCATTTCACAATTAACAGTGTGTTATCAGAAGGTACTTTCACGAATACTTCTGAAGATGATCTATTGCATTTGGATTATAACGAGGCAGTTAGTTACCATTGAGCGGATTGGGATTTATATAATGATTATTTTCAAGGTTGGTTAATTCATTTAGGTTTTTTTTATTACTCTTCTATATCTGCTTTTTTTTTGATATTTAAATATGTGACTTATGTATAGCATGAATATTCAACGAGTTTTTATTTGGTTAATTTCGTATTCAAAACATTCAAAATTGAGTAAAATTGCTTGTAACCTCATTCCTACCTGATTTTGGAAACTCATGTTAGGGCGTGCGAAAACCAATAATTTTAATGGTGTAAATAAGTGTAATAGATTTAAGATACATTAAAATTACAGATTGATACGGCTCTGGTAGTTATTTTATACCTACAACTGAGACGAATTATACATAATTTTAATCGCCATTGGGACTAATAGATCAATTCTAGTAGTGAACTTATTGATTGATAAAGAAACTCAACTTGAAAACCGTGATTGTGACTAACATAAGATAGTCAATTTCGCTACAGAAGTTTTGATACCGATAGTAGTTCTTACTTAAAGCTAACAACAGATAACCTTTCATCGCACTAGGAAGTCACCCATTGAGTGCGATACAGGTGGGATTTAAGAAGATTAAAACTCTTTGAAAGATGAGTGACACTGAAACGAAAAAAGAGGTTGAACCCGAAGTCAATGCTCCAACAGAAGACGGGGAGCACCCTCAGGATATTGTTAGCCACGAAGATAGCATAGCTTCCGAAAATAATGAAACCGATAATCACTCTATTCTAACTAACGACAGCTTCAAAGATGCTGAAAATGACGAAGAAGAAGACGAAATTCAAGTGGAAAAAGAAGAGCACACTCCTTTGAAAGGTTCACCAGATGTTGAAGCTGAAGAAATAGCTTCCGAGACGACCCCGACTGAAGAAAAAGAGAACATCCAAGCGGTTGAGAATGAGACTGAACAGCCTTTATCAGAGACAACAGGCATAGAGGAAACTAGCTCAAAGACAGAAGACTCAGAACAAATACAAGAAGTTGATGAAATTACGGACAAAGGATCCGAGGAACGTGAAACCTCCGTTCCTGATCAGCAGGCTCAAGAAATTGCAGAGGAGTCACCTGAAGCTTTATCACAGCCTCCAATTGAGGAAACAGAGACTAAAAACGACGAGAAGATCACTTCCGAAGAAGAAGAATCAACGGTTTCAACACCTGGAGAGAAGGCTGCTGCCGATGAAGTTCCAAAAGAACAAGTGTCTAATAAATCGATTCCAGTTCCACCACCAAGAGGATCCGCCACTGGCATTTCAGTACCTGTTCTACCGCCAAGAGAACAAACAACAAGTTTACCTGTTCCTGCACCACCACCAAGGGAGCAAAGTCCTGGCATATCTGTTCCCGTTTTACCACCAAGAGAGAATACAGTGTCAATCCCAGTTATTGCCGATTATAAAGTAAGACAGTCTATCACAGAGGAGGAAGCTGTTTATATAAGCACCAACGATGTTCCAAAAGCTAGCACCCTCAAAGACATAGAACAAAATTCTATGAACGTACCAGCAAAGAGCATGAAAAATTGGTTCAAGTTCAAAATAGGCAGCGATTCAAAAGACTTCGACAATGAAGAAGTTCTCAATAAACTTGCTCACCCTGCCAACTACGATTTGGCATTGTATAGATTCGAAGGTAATGAAGAATCTTTGAAGTACATTTCCGAGAAGTCTAGAGAGCAAGTCACCATTGCACACGCAAGTCTGAGAAATACTTTCAACGTCATTAAATCTGGTATCGAGTACACAAATAATGATGCTCTAATCAAGGGTATCGACTGGGAATTTTGGACTGAGATCGCTAATGATTATAGTAAAGTTGTGAAAGAGAAGCCTGACGAGTTACTGGTACATATAACCAACGGTGTTCCAAGTGAATTGAGAGGAATGATATGGCAATTGATAACCAATTCTAAATCTTTTGAACTGGAGGAAGTATTCAGAGACAGCAAAAATAAGGATAGTAGTTATGAAAAGGCAATTAGAAGAGATTTAGTGAGAACAAGTTTTGTGCGTGATAGTGCTGTTGTAAGTAAGATTGAAGATTTGTACGATGTTTTAAAGGCATATACTTTGTTTGATCCAGAGGTTGGTTATACACAGGGAATGGCGTTTATAACAGTTCCATTATTGATGAATATGGGTGCACATGAAGCCTTCTCTTTGCTTGTATGTTTGATGAAAAATTATGGATTTAGAGAACTGTACCTACCTGAAATGCCAGGATTACATCTGAAATTATACCAATTTGATAGATTGTTAGAAGATTTATGCCCAGATTTACACATTCATCTCTCAAGGCAAGGTGTTAGATCCTCAATGTATGTTACACAATGGTTCTTAACATTATTTGGGTATAAGTTCCCGCTTGAATTGGTGCTACGTATATTTGATGTCGCAATTGCTGAAGGAATTGATTGTATTTTGAAATTTGCAATCAATCTTATGCTTCAAAGTAAAGATCATATTCTGAACTTGAACTTTGATTCTCTCTTACCATTTTTGAAAGAGAAAATCTTCTTCCATTACTTGATTCGTTCTGCCAATTCTGGTAGTGAGCCAAGTAGTCCTCATAGTGACTCCGAAATTACACTAGAAACGTATGATTTGGAGGCTTTTGTCAAAGATGCAATGTCGATAAGAATTTTACCTCTCACATTGAACCGTTACTCCGCTGAATATGACGAAATACATAGAATTGAGAACGAAAGAAAACAAGAAATTGATGAGTTGAGAACAAAGAATGGACACCTTATGCAAGAAATACGGAACATTGAGGCTTCATATGCTTTGATTAACCGTGAGCATGTAGACGTTGTTAATGAGATGGTGAAAGGAAAGATTTCAATTGCTAATTTGGAAGAAGAAAACAAACAATTGAGTGAAGAGATAGCCAAATTGAATACAAGAATTGAATCGTTAGAGATTGAAGTAGAACAAAATAAGGCTAAAGAGAAATCGAAAGATCAATTGAATATTGATTCAACTAATTTTGATGGTGTTAATTTGGAATTAGAGATTCAAAACACTATGGCTAGAAATCTTGAAGTTATGGAAGAGAACAGATTGCTAGAAGAACAACTCGCCAACCTCGAAGATGAGTACAATAAGACGAAGTCTGAGTTAGATAATCTAAAGGTAAGCCATAAAGATCTAAAGCATAAATGGGGTTCGCTCAAGAAAAATTTCTGGTGATCTTAGACGTGTACGTTTCAATTGTTTATCTTTTTTTTTCACAAATATATATAGATATATATTCCATATGTAGCTAGGGTTTGTTTACTTTCAGTGGATTGTGTAGTGAAGATACTGTATTTCGAGTTAATCAATAGTAGACTAAATAGATCTAGGGTAAGGGAATACTAATAATTATGCTTAAGCGCATAGCCTTAAAATTCCAATTGGCACGCGAACTGTCAATTTAGTGAGAAATCATCGAATTTTCAATGGGAGACAAAAGTTGGTATATTGGTGAAAGAAGATCTAATAGATTGGTTAGAAAGGTAAGTAAGGCTTCATCACTGTTTGGTATCATCAATTATACAGTAGTTTGTGGTCCATTTGTCAAGTAGGGTTTTTTTGGCGTATTCATATTTTTATCGCAAATAATCATTGTATATATATAACCAAAGGATTGAAGTATCCTGAAGCGGACAAATTAACATACCTCACATAAAATCAAACAATAATGAATAGCTTTGGACAGCTGAAGAGATTCTTCTCTTCTTCTAGCAGTGCATCTGCTAGAGCTTATAGAAGTGTAGTCAATAGAAAAGTAAAGGTTCAACATACTTATCAACCAGGTGATTTAAAGCCACAAAAAATCTATATTCCAAAGGAAGCACCAACAGCTCCAGTTTATCCATATGGTCCATCTAGAATCTTCAAGAGAAGTAATAGAGGTCTTTTTGGTGGTCAAGTCATCATGTTCGGTAACAAGGTTTCCGAATTTGGTAACAGAACTAGAAGAAGATGGTTACCAAATGTCATCACCAAGAGTATATGGAGTGAAGCTTTAGGTAAAATGATCAAAGGTAAATTAACTGCCAGAGTATTAAGAACAATCAAGAAAGAAGGTGGATTAGACAATTATCTCTTGAAAGATAAAGCTGCAAGAGTTAAGGAGTTAGGTCCATATGGTTGGGATCTCAGATACCGTATCTTAAAGAACAAAGAGAAAGAAGCAGCTAAACAAAGAAAGAACTATCAAGAAATCACTGTTCCAAGTAAAGACTCTCAAAGTGAACGTGCTGTTGTGAAAGTATTTTACGAAGGAACATACAATGGTAAAGAAGTCCAATTAATTGTTGGTAGAAGAAAGTTAATACAAAGATTATTCAGATCCGTACAGTACAATACCCCAGGTAATTTATCATTTGCTGCATACAACAACAGACGTAGAAAGAGTTCATTCGCTGAATTATTGAAAGAAATGGAAGAATATCAAGTAGAAATTGATGATTTTGTTCTCAATGTTCCAAAGAGTCTTCAGAAACCGGTTACTTACAACGAGTCAGGACCAGAATCTGATATCAAAATTGAGACGGTGACACCACAAGAAGCCACCACTACTCAAGCTCAAGCCGCCTTATAATGAGAGAGAAACACACTAGAGAGTATTGTAGTTTCAACTGTCGTACTGTCGTATTCTGTTCTATCATTTACCATCAATCATGTCATATCATTACATAATACACCCATTACCACTGTATATAATGAACTACCCAGTCAATATAAATAATCCAGTTCACTAAAACCAATGGAGTAAACCGACTCGCCTCGCTTCCGGAGACAGTCACACCATTCAACACCTCAACCCACAACTTACACCACACACCACACTCTATAAGCTCCCTTTGCCCTTGCGCGCCCACATTGAAAAATGACAGTCAACTAAGAGCCATGGGCAGTCCCAAAACGGCAAGCCTCGCTCCCAGCACGACCCCAGCTGCCCGCTCGCGCTCCAGTTTCCTTAGTATCGTGAAGCCGGGTGATGGTACTTTCTTTCCTCTCACTTTCTCTCAGACTAGGTTTGGACTAGGGAAAAAATTTTATATTAGAAGGTTCATCTATATATTATTATTAATTATATAGGAAACTATTTTATATATATCTTTCACTTGATTACACATAGAAAATATACACAAAATGGTTAAGTCAGGTATGTAATAAGCATTACAATTATATCAGAGTGGATGTTGTCAAGCACAGTATTAGAATTCTGCAAATACCATATCAAGTTGAAGAGTGAAAATTCAACGAGTGAAAAATTCACATTGGGTAAAGATTATATACAATAAAGAGACGTATTCAACAAGAATGTATCCATCATGAAAAACAAGTTGATATATTAAATTGGATCGCATATGGAGTTTTATATAGATCAGAGATTACTATTCTTTTATCAATCACAATCGAAGCAAAATCAAAAGATACAATCATGAAGTACAGAACAAAACCATTCTGCAATGATAATTAATGAGTGAATGTTCAACTACGTTCAGCATATTCTAGATCAAGAAGGTAATTCTCATGTATGAAGAATGAATCATGGGTTTTGTAATTTTAATTGATAAATTTGCAAGTGTATTCAATATCAGCAAAATTTGATTTTAACAAGAAGAAGCCAACAGATCACTATTCATCATCAAGGGTTCATCTTTTCAGACAAATCACAATAGTAACAGAAACTTTGATATCAAGCCTATGTATCTTTATTTCATTATATTCCAGTCTCAAGTTTTTTCTCTTTGATTTTTCTCTTTTCCCGGATACAGACAATATTACATCTATCTAATCTATCCAAAACAAATATACTAACTTTATTCATTATTATTACAGGTATTGCTGTTGGTTTAAACAAAGGTCACAAAGTTGAAGCTAAAGAAGTTGCTCCAAAGATCTCTTACAGAAAGGGTGCTCTCTCCAAGAGAACCGCTTTCGTCAGATCTATTGTCAGAGAAGTCTCTGGTTTAGCTCCATACGAAAGAAGAGTTATTGAATTAATCAGAAACGCTGGTGAAAAGAGAGCCAAGAAGTTAGCTAAGAAGAGATTAGGTACTCAAAAGAGAGCTAAGGCTAAGGTTGAAGAAATGAACAAAATCATTGCTGAATCAAGAAGACATTAAATATTCCTTATTTGAATCTTTTTTTCTATCATTTCTACACATAAATAATACAATAATAAAACTTATTACATAAAAAATTAATTTAATTAAAGGCTTTTGTATTTCATATCATTTGAATTTACTGAAAAGTTTTGCAAAGTGATGAAAGGTCTTTGAAAACTTTCCTTCAGCATTGCTAATTTGTACGTAGTTCACAAACGGTTTCCCTTTTTCAGTCTCCTAGGAGATTGGAACACTCATATACACAATTGTGTAACTATACCTCTGTTAACGAGTTGTTTAGTATTTATTTACACTTTGAATTCACACGTTGAAAAGTCAAGTACTGAGCAAGAGACTCCCCAATAATACTCACTCAGCGAGAGGCTCCTGTCCAATCTTTTTTTTAGAAGAGCGACATGCTACATTGATTTCACAAAGGAAGATATAGTCTATGGTAGATATATACGTATGATCACCAAGGTACCGACTCATTCGTCAGTTCATATACCCTAAGAACTACTCTCAACATATACGGTACGATTTTGATTCAGGATGCTGTGTTTCCGTGCAAGTCAGTACAATTCCCTCAGTGGAAGAAAATCAATAATACGAAGTTTGAAAAATGTTGATCGTATAGCCAACGTACCAACTCCACTGAATCAGCTTAGATTCATATCAGGCCAAAGAACAAACGGAAACCCACCTCCCTCATATTTCCACAATCCACATGACCAGCCTATGACTATACTAGAGTTGAACAATGGTGCTCAACAGCAGCAATATAACAATGGCAATCACCAACGTTTACATCACCATCAATTGACTCAACATCCAACTTACAATAGACTTACAGGTAGTCATTTACCACATCAGAATCAATATAATAATACTCAAAGTAACAACTCTTCGCAAAGTTTAAATGTTAAAGAAAGATTATTTTCAGTCATTATCGGAATAGCATTATTAGGATCAATAAGTTCGTTTATCGGATTGTATTTACTCGGAAACGAATTAGAGATCGAAAGAGCTCAATCAAAGAAGTACCTAGAAGTGATACAACAGGTCAATCAAAAACATGTTCAAACATTGAAAAGATTGAAGCTTGCGGATGAAGTTACTTCATCCAATGTATTCGCAAATTATAATTTAACTGCATTCCATATTGCTCTTTTAGAGCAAAAATTAATAGACAATAATATTGAAACAGTATCCAACGAAGAACTGCTGAAATTAGCACAAGAAAACTTTGAAATTGTCAGACACAATGGTAAAGAAACTTTGAATATTAAACCTACTTCAGCTTATGCTAGATTGGTTCCTAATTCTGTGATTTACTCCCTTTATCGTAAAAGGATTATGGCTTCATTAGCGGAGAAGGAAAACGAAGAGAAGAAAGGGTAATGTTCTTAGAGTAAAACTTACTCACACGTATACTTTCTAAGTATATATATGTACGTAATATAATGATTAAAACAGCATAGTATTAGATACTTTCCCTACAACAACTAAAAACGCATATACGACAATTCACACATGAAAATTACATGAACCCGTGCACCAGTAAATATCAATGGTTTCTGCGACTATAAAAAATTTTCCTTTCATCATTTAACCTTATCTTATTTTATACAACTTTTGTCTTCTCCTTTTTTTAATACAATGTCTTAATACAAATAGGCGCCCATTAGAGTCACGGGTCACATCATCAATATGTGTCCGTTCTTCAATTGAAGAGCTGAAAATGTGCTCGGGTAAGCCTTAGAGTAATAGTTTTTTCCGGCCTGTTTTGTCGTGCTTTTATGGCTCTATTAGAGGTCATTGCTACGCGGTCCTTAACTTACATCTTCCCATTTCCACTTACCTTTTGAAAAGATATTGTTTACAAAGACAGATCAATTTCGTAAAATATCATATTTATAGTACAAGATACATATCAGAGTATTTGAAATTTTTTAATCATCTATATACAAGTTTCTTCTCCATCTTTGGTTTACACCAATTTAGCATCGATCTTTTCCTTTTCTCTTTGAGAGATTTTGAGTCTTAGAAGATCCGGTTTTGGACAACATACAGTTCTAGCGTCTTCTCCTTCAGTACTATAGAATTGCTTACAACAAGCATACAATTGATCAATGGCTTTTGTGCATTTCGCTTCATGGTAATTATTTGCTTTCAAGCAGTCTAAGATTATTTTTTCAAGTTAGTAAATGAAATCACCTCATATATTTGAGTTCAATTGGAAACATACCTTGAATTCTGCAAGCTTCAGGCTTACACGGATCAGAGCACCTACTAGACATTAGTGAAATAACTGGTCTATATGTATTGATTGAATAAATCAACTAGGACTAATGACATGTGTTAGGCAAATTCTGTATATGCATTGATCTATATATTATATGGATAGATACGATTCAAGAATGAGTGCGTCGATCGACTAAGATGCATTTCCTGTTAATGAATACTGTTGTGTGTATGTAGCTTATCTGAGTTATATCGCCTGGGATGTGACCCCTTTAACGTTTGATGATTGATTTGACCTTGTTCTACACGGAATTCGGGAGAAGGTAAACCTTATCAATGTTTGTCTAACCTTTCAAAAAAAGAGAAATGTAAAATAAAACTTCGAAATCTAACTTCACTATATTTCATTGAGGCAGTCCTCAATTGGGCATCTGTTTCAAGAAAGATTGTTATAATGTAAGTATATTTTGTGCTCTTGTAATAGGAAGTGGACAGACGAGTAGAACTGGCTCATAAGAGAGTCCTTCGATTCTAAGAAAAGAGTGTTACACAATTTGAAGTGTTCTATACGCATCTCGCAGGATAAGTTGACACACAAAATCCCCGCGTTCTTCAAATCATGTACGATTTTAACTCAAACTTCCAGAGCAGATACATACTTATGTGAGTATAGGTGGATTTATTTTTTTTCTAAACTTTTTTTATTACGTGGAATAATAGGGTTGTAACGTAATGAACGGTACCACTAATCAAGTAGATGAATTATCTGGAATTCAAGCATATGGAAATCAATTGGGTTCCAGCTCTAGTTCAAGTATCATTGTTCCTTTATTGAGGCAAGATGAATCCAGGTTCCTAACCACTAAAATGTTTGGAGAGCAGGGGAATGGTTCTTTGTTCTTAGCAAACTCCAACATGTCACCTATATTGGGTTTTCAAGATCGTTTTGAAGAAAGCACATATCAAGCATTTAGATTTAGAACTTACAGATTCATATTGGATTTGCTGTTTCAACTGTACAGCTATTTCGTAAAGATTGAAGCTTTGATTTCATCATATCAACTGCTGATTACAGTTTGGTTTTGGTCCACCATTAATGATCTGAATATACTTCCTGTGAAGTTGAACCACCAAAGAAGAGACAATGGTAGATATTCGGGTATCTCTCATACTGATCAACAGACTCAATCTTTAGCAGGAACGAATAAAACCTCATCATCAAAGCTTATTACCAATTCTATTTCTAGTTTTATAGATAGAAATACAAAACAAAGATATACTAAGATCATTAGTTTACCTACTGAATTGGGAAATAAAGCATTATCTAGATCCTTAGCTAGAAAGAATCCATATGATTTTACCACAATTGAGATGGCAATTGGTAATATGAAAATCCCAGATTCAATTTTATTCATACTGGAGTTGAATCCATTGGTGATGGAGCCACCACCATCTTTACCAGAGCAATATCTTGATGCCGATAAAAAAATTGTTGTTCCGTCTAAAAGCGAAACACAAAGAGTCATTTCTAAAAGAGCCGAATGGACCTTAACTCAACATTCGCATAAATCATCTGAAATAATGAGAATTGCAACAGAAGTATCAAGATTAGTAACTTGGAGTGCAGTTTCTGGTATTAGAGAGGTTATGTTTTACATCAGAGATGATCATGGTTGTTGGGGTAACATTCCAAGGTTGCAAGAGATGATACAAGCTCAGCTAAATTCTATCAAAAGTCAAGATATTTACGTGAATATATCAATCCCAGATAAAAAGGAAACAGTGATTGATCTCAATGAACATCTAGACTCTTTGAAACCTTTACCAGATTTCCACTCATCAAGATCAAACACACCTATCCCAGAAAATTCTCATACTAATAACTCTACCAATGGCAACTCTTTCATAGCTTCAACTGCTCCTTCTTCTTCTAGCTCATTTCAAATTACAACAGTTTCATTAATTTTGCTGAACCACACCACTGCTTATACACCTTTATTGTCATTCATTGAGTCTACACT
This sequence comes from Wenyingozyma ramenticola, assembly GCA_024271885.1. Lineage (NCBI taxonomy): Eukaryota > Fungi > Ascomycota > Pichiomycetes > Pichiales > Pichiaceae > Wenyingozyma > Wenyingozyma ramenticola. The sequence continues at coordinate 552,870 of JANBXF010000002.1, forward strand.
AGATCATTCAGTCAATCACGATACACGTCAAAATCAACTTGTTAATAGCCTCGACGCCACAATTGATAATCTCAGAAGACCTGAGCTTATCGTACACTGCCCCAGGGATCATAACTTCCAAAGTTTCCTTGATGGATTACCACCGTTTTATATGTGTGGCTCTCCACTATTCTACAATACAAAGACACACAGTATTGCATTCTCTGAGTTCTTTAAGATCATGAAGTACCATTCACAAAACTGTCAAAAATGAAAGTAATCCATCAACTACAGAAAAGCAGAAAGTCTAACTAAGCAGCCAATTTAGGAAAACACCCCCCTCAAAAAGAGCCGCACGGGGAATTTATCTAAAAATATTTATATCATGTTTGCCCTTCATCCCCCAACTTTCCTTATCTATTACATATTTGTTTTCTTTGTATTACTTTTTATTTTACATATAGAAATAGTACTTTTTTTCTTCAAAGTTGTAGTTCAATTTCATATTAATAATATACCCCCTTTTCACCTTTCATTAGTCGAATATTGATTAAGTATAATATATATACATACGCCCAAGTAATGCATTCAAAGGAGGAGAAGCAGTCGTCCCACTCCAGCGAGCAGGATGCTGCCAACTTATTAGTTGAATCAATTGATGGATCCCTAGTTGACATCAACACAAATCTATTTGTTCGTCAAATTAACAAATTCAGAATCTTCAATGAAAATGATGAATCCATTCAAACTCCCAAAGACCACGATCTCATTTATCCAGTTGGTCGTGTTTCATCGAAGCATAAAGAAAGGTCCATGGGCGCCGATAACTTTTACTTTGATGATCCAGCTTTGAGTGCCCTCCACTGTGAATTGATAGTGAAGAAAGATGAAAATTATGGATCCCCTCTCTTCAAGGAGCTATCCTTGGCTATCAAAGATGTTTCATATCATGGTACAGTTGTGTTTAGAAGTATGCATGACAATCCTTTTATTCCGAAGAAGGGAGAAGAAGTCCCTCTTTGTCACGGTGATATGATTGGTCTAATTTTGACAGGTAATTTGACATCCGATTTGAATTTTTTCAGAGATACCAAATTACAGTTCTTAGTTTGTAGTGATCATAAAGATCGTCTCTCCTTAGTTGCTTTGAATAGAAAGAGATGTTTAGACGTCTTCGGTGATGTTAAAACGGAAGACAATAAATACAAATTAGCTGTACAAAGTCATTTGTATACATTATTGCTTGAATCCAATTATATTAGCAACTCACTTACCAACAAAACTCATGAAATTGTGAGCGCTCTAAGTTATCCTCACGTCGAACCTGATGATGCATCAAAATACACTAGGCTCAAGAGATTCTCTGATCTAACAATATTGGATAGATTTAGTATGCTGTATTACCATTATACAACAAGAAATTTGAACGAAGATACATGTGACACCTTCAAGGTCAATGCTAGAGCCTTACTAGAGGTATATGATCTAAAGACATTCTGTGAATACGAGAAATTGAAGCGTCTCAGATCTGATTCCGTTTCCGTGCTAGGATTGATTCCTATAAGAAATTCAAAGTTCTTGAGAATCTCTCATAAGCTGCAATACCAAGAGCTTAATGATCCCATTGCTATTATTTCTATTGAGCCTGTTGACTACTTGAATGATTCAGTTGCATTTGAAAATGTTCACGAAGAGGAGGACGATTTTGAATGTCTTGGTGATAGTGACTTGACATGTACTGGCTCTATTGAGGGGAACAAAGATGAAGCTAGCTCCGTTATATTCATTGAGGAGGATAATGCTCATGCAACTGACTCGGATTCTCAAACTTTTGTTGCTGCTACCTCAGAATATCAAGTGAAGCTCGGTTCAATAAAACTCGATTTCATCACCAATGGAAAGACCATTACTAACAATTCTTCTCCAGACTCTGATGAAACTGAACTCAACTGTGACTATGATGTCGAAGCCAATGATTACCCAGAGGAAGGTGAGAATATTTCTAAAGCTGATTGCGGTTGTGGTCTTGATTCTGCGCCGGTCTCTGAATCTGAATCCGAATGCGAATCTGGATCTGGATCTGACTCTGACTCTGACGAAGATGAATCCATAGAATGCAGAGATACTAATTCCATAACTAATAACAATGACGAGGACGTTGAAAGTGATTCTGATTCCGATTCTGGTTCTGGTTTTGGTTCTGGTTCTGAATCTGGTTCTGATCTCGAAGCTGAATCAGACTCAGACTCCAAATCTAAGTCCGGTGATTCTGATGATATGCAACTGGACTCTGACCTTGAAGACATGGAAGACATGAATTTAGATGATTCTTGCAATCCAACAAAAAGTCTTTTGAAAAGGGCACAAGAAGCACTGGATACCACCGTTTCTGTATTTGGAGAAGAAGAACTAGATCTCCAAAGTTCTGATGATATTGAATCTGACGCCGAGCTAAGATCGGAGTTAGAATCAGAATTGTATTCAGAATTGGAATCCTTGATAGCAGAGGAAAATTCAAAAACTTTTGGTATTGACTCAGGCTCGGATTCAGATTCAAGATTGGCATCAGGTGCAAGCTCAGAATCGGAATCGGAGTCCAATGTAGATTTAGAAGAAGATCAACAATCTGAGTCCGATTCTGATTCTGAACCAGAAGATTCAAAATCTGCTTTTTTGAATCCATTGACTCCTGATATTTTTGGTTTTGATTTATGTGGAGATTCGGCAATACATAAACTTTTGGATGAAGATGATATCAACTCAGACTCAGATGCCTCTTTTGTTCTAGTAGATATCCCAACCACTTCTGATATCTTCCCTGTCAATGCATCTAAAAAGAGAAGTATTGATGAAGCGGATTTTGAAGATGAATTTGAATCAGAGGTTGCAGTGGAAAGTGCTAACAAAAAGCAAAAAACTGATGAAAAGTCTGTCTTTAACACTATGAAAACCTTAGTCAAGGTTTCTAAAAGTTTTATTTTAGGAAGTATGGTAGGTTCTGCTGGTACTTTGTATGCTCTCTCTCAAATTGGATCCCATCAACAACAAGGTCAATAAGTTATGATATGAACTTACTATCACACTTTTGCTAGTTTCTTTTATTATTTGGAACTTTATTATATACCCCTTTTTATTTTTTACTTTTTATTTTTATTTTTATTTTATCTTTTGGGAATTTTGGATTTTACCTCTTGGCTTCTCGGTTATTCATTTATTGTTTTATTTTCTATTTTTACTATTTTCATCTCAGCTGCTTTTTTGTCTTTACTTATCACAAGCTGGTTTATCTTAGATTAACTATGCAGGATATTTTACTTTTTCAGATGCACCGTTAACTTTATTATTATTATATCAGTCAAATATTGTAAATTGAGCCGCTGTAAATTCCGCGGGATCGAAAGATTTTCACCGCGATAAGATAGTCACATCTAGGGGTCTGCGTTTATCCATAAATATTTATTTTTCATCCTTTATCAAATTACCCTTGATACGTCTCTTGTAACGCTCCGTCCATTCAATTGAACCGCAAGAGCACGAAATTTTTCGAAAACCTACTTGAATCTTGAAGTATATGTCGAAAATAAAGAAAATAGTGGCGAATGAGTACTCTGTACTTCTAAGTGAGAGTGAAGAATCATCATCTTCAACATCTCAAGAAGGACAACATGGAGCGTTGTCGGATAGAAATTTATCCCCAGTGACAACTACAATCAAAGAAGAGCTTTGGTTTTTGGTCAAGAATTCACTCCCGATATTTGTTACCTTTAGTTGTCAATTTTTTGTTTTGAACTTATTTCCGAACTACTTTGCAAGTAAATTAGGTTCAAAACAATTTTCAGCAATTGCTTTAGCTATAACAACTTTCTATTGTTCTGGTCCTTGTGTAATATACGGATTTTCAACAGCAATGGATACCTTGTGTGCTACAGCATATGGAGCAGGAAATTATGCTAATGTTGGCTCTCATTATCAAAAATGTACCTTGATATTATGGGTTATGATGATACCTATCTCTATTTTTTGGTACAATTCAAAATTATTTTTGACTCATATTTCTGATGATGAAGAACTTGTCTTTTATTGCTCCCAGTATTTGAGAATGATGCCTTTAGTAGTACCCGCATTTGTTTTATTTGAATGTTCGAAGAGATTCTTACAATCTCAGAACAAATTTGATGCTCCAACAAGAGTAATTCTTCTATCAGTTCCTATATCCTTAGTTTTGAATATCATATGTTTGTCACATCTGGGATTTTATGGACCCCCAACTGCTTTCATCGCAACTTTCTGGATAATGGCGAGTTCATTAGTGTTATACATTGCATTTATTGATGGATATCAGTGTTGGAACTCGGAATTCACTGTTAAAGAATTATTTCAGAATTGGTCACAATATTTAAGTCTTGGATTTCCAGGTATCTTGATGATCTTATCAGAAGCCTTTGCATTTCAAGTTTTAACGTTCTTGTCCACAAAATTTGGAGTTGATCAATTAGCTGTTCAAAGTATTGTCAGTTCCTTGGCAAGTTTTTCATTTCAATTACCTTTCAGTGTTGGTATCTATTCAAGTACAAGAATTGCAAATTTGATCGGTGCTCGTAGTTTGAATTACAAAGTTGCATACCGTGCTATGTTATTTGCCAGCTTGGGACTGGCTATACTCAACTTCAGTTGGATGTCCATATTCAGATTTAAATTGGCCAGCAAGTTTTCACAGGATGAAGTTATCATCAAAGAAGCAGGAAAAGTGTTTCTTTTGGTTGCATTTAATCAGTTTATAGACTGTTTCAATGTTATAAGCGCATCTATAATGAGAGGTCAAGGTAGACAATTACTTGGGGGTGTCCTTAGTGTTGTTAGTTATTACATTATTGCCACTCCCTTCGAAGTCTTCTTTGGTTTCTATCTAGATATGAAAGTCCTTGGGCTGTGGCTTGGGTTGATCGTTGGTGTAGTATGTTTATCTGCTTCCGAATTATGGGTTGTCTTCAATTCAGACTGGACTGCAATAATGGAAAAATCTCTGAGCATAGCCTAAACGACAACAAATCTTGCATATATTTAGTTGTTCCTTCTATTTTATTTTCGGATAGAGCCATATTAGATTACATATATAATGATACATTAGCATAATTTATTTAGTACACCACTAGATTCTATTCTTCGCCAATCACTAATTCGGAATTTGATCACTCTTCTGTAGCGGTTTCGGTTTCATCAAGAACTATAGAATTTTCGTTTGAGTCAACTTCTGCTTCTAGTTCGAGCTTCACTCTCTTAGAATCCTGTTCATCACCTTGTTCAATAGCGCCTTCTGTATAGTCACCCACAGTTTCGTCTTCGATACCTTCGTTTTCTTCATTAACCTTTTCATCATCATCTTCTGCGTTTTCTTTTATGCTTTTGTTAGAAGAGTGACTTTCATCAGAAGGTTTGTCTGTCGATTTTATCTTTCTTTTTGCACTTTTCCCTTTGCCTGAAACGGAGTACTCCAATTTGGAGATACCTTCTATCTTATCAAGATCGACATAATTACCGTTTGGGACAATTGAATGATGATAATTTGTATTTCTATTAACATCGTCAAATAAAGATTCTAAAGCAGCAGGGGAGTAAACAGTGGTGTTAGCTAAGTTCTCTAGAAGAAATAACGATTGATTCAATTCTGGCCTTATATTCCAATCTTCTGGATCTTCTTTGATCATTGGGACAATAATGGGCTTCAATTCTGGTTTGGCTGTCAATATTTTCATTATTCTTGCGTTCTCCTGTCTTTTGGTCAATTCTGATGTCATTGAGTAACCTATATTTTTAGCATCTTGCTCTTCAGCAAAGTGTATGAGATCAAGTATGGAATGATTTCTCATTTCATAGTATTTTATTAAATCGACCAATTTGGCTTCCAATTCTGTCTGGAAATTAAGCTCTTCATTTTTTTCTGTGTATTTCTTGTATAGATAATCATATAGTTTTTTGTAATCTTTAGCTGATCTCTTTGCTTTTTCATCAGGTTTCGAAGAGCCATTGGTAGTTCCTGCGTCAACAGCAGCAGCTGTTGAGTTCGAAATTTGAGATGTTTCTTCTGCCACCGCTTCTGATTCAGTCATATCTTGATTTATAATGCCTTTCTATCAGCAAGAAGTAGTAATGGTAACAAAAAGTAGTTCCTAATGGTAGATATATCAGATATCAGACGTGATTTTTCATTGATAGGGCAAGCTTTGATTGATCCCTTCTCCCTTACTTCGGCAACTTTGTGCACGGATGTTGCAACGCCTTGATAAAAATTTTAATTTTTTTTCTTTTTTATAATTTTTTTTTTGTCAAGATAACTGATTAAGAGGTAAGTGACAATAAAGAAGAAGATTTCATTAGATATCACAGTCAAGAATGGTTTTAAAGTCAACAACTGCAAGTGACGTCTCTGTATATCAGGTATCTGGATCCAATGTGTCCAGATCCATGCCAGATTGGATCGCTAAGAAAAGAAGAAGAGCATTGAAAAATGATGCAGATTATCAGAACAGAGTTGAATTAGTTCAAGATTTTGAGTTTAGTGAAGCTTCAAACAAGATCAAAGTCACAAAAGATGGACAATATGCTATGGCCACTGGTACTTATAAACCGCAAATACATGTATACGATTTTGCCAATTTATCATTGAAATTCGAGAGACATACAGATTGTGAAAATGTTGATTTCTTACTTTTAAGTGATGATTGGACTAAATCCATTCATCTACAAAATGACAGATCGATAGAGTTTCAAGTGAAAGGTGGTATGCATTACCGTGCAAGAATACCCAAATTCGGTAGATCAATGTGTTATAATGATGTCAGTTGTGACTTAATAGTAGGTGCATCTGGTAATGAAATTTATAGATTAAATTTAGAACAAGGTAGATTCATGAAACCTTTTGAAGTTGAAAGTGACTTAGGTGTCAATACAGTGGATATCAATCCTGTTCACGGTTTAATAGGTGCAGGTTTGGAAGATGGTACTGTTGAATTTTGGGATCCAAGAGCTAAACAAAGAGTGGTAAAGATGAGAGTAAATGATGGATCGGAAAGTTCTAGTACACAGATATCATGTTTGAAATTCAGAAATGATGGATTGAACTTAGCATGTGGTACTTCCAATGGTATCTCTTTAATCTATGATTTACGTACAGCTCAACCATTACTAACCAAAGATCAAGGTTTCGGATTCGAGATCAAGAAGATGATATGGTTAGATGATAATGACTCTACACAGAATAAAATCATGACATCCGATAGAAAGATTGCCAAGATATGGGATAGAAATAATGGAAAGGCCTTTGCATCAATGGAACCAAGTGTTGACATCAATGATGTTGAATATTTACCAAACACAGGTATGTTTTTCATGGCTAATGAAGGTATACAAATGCATACATACTATATTCCTGAATTAGGTCCTGCACCAAAATGGTGTTCATTCTTGGATAGTATTACAGAAGAGTTGGAAGAGAAACCATCAGATACTGTTTACTCCAACTACAGATTCATTACAAAACAAGATGTTATCAAACTTAATATTGCTCACCTTGTTGGTACTAAGGTGTTGAGATCTTATATGCATGGTTACTTCATTGACAGTGAATTGTACGACAAAGTCAATCTTATCGCCAATCCTAATTCCCTTCAAGATCAAAGAGATAGAGAAATCAGAAAGAGAATTGAGAAAGAAAGAGAATCAAGAATCAGATCCACAGGTGCAGTCTCTAATACAAAGATCAAGGTTAACAGAGATTACGTTAATAAATTGGAGAAGAAAATGGGTACTGAAGCTGCCGAAGGAGTTGTTAATGATGATCGTTTCTCAGAAATGTTTCAAGATCCTATGTTTCAAATTGATACAGATTCTCATGATTATAAACAATTGAACCCTGTACAAAATGCTCATTCTGGACCAAAGCCATTAACTGCTGCTGAGGAATCAGATGAAGAAAAATTGAAGGGTTCAGATTCCGATTCTGATAAAGAAGATGAGTCAGACTCAGACTCCGAAGAAGAAAAAGAAAGACAAGAAGCACAAAGAAAGAAGATCAGAGAAACATTAGCGAAACGTAAGAATGAGAAACGTTTACAAAAGGAAGCAGAAAAGATGAAATTCTTGGAAACAAACATGAAACCATTAGGTTCATTAGAAGATACTTTCAATACTAGTAAGTCATCAAGAAACGAATCATTTGGCAAACAAGTTGCAAAGGCTAATAGAGTATACAAAGAAGAACGTAATAAAAACAAAGATATCAGAATCCATAAGAATGCTAGAGGTGAAGCTGAAATGACTTTTGTTCCACAAACTAAGAAGAAGACGAATAGAGTAAGGTTCAGTGGTAATGATGATGAAAACAATGACGTTGACCCTTCATTGCAACGTAAGGATAAACAAAAATGGGATGGTCGTAGAAGAGCTAGTAATAACGTTTTCAGAGGTATGTGAAAAGTGTGTTAAATATTCATTCAAGTACATAGTTATTTAATTAATAATCGTTCAAAATATTTATTACTGTAATTGTATTCTTTTCATTTCAGGTAAGATGTAACTGAGCCTTGAGTACATCCCAATTCGTATCGATCAAATCCGAGTTCACGATTGCATCAAATAAGTCTAGTAACTTATGATTTTCACTTCTAATCTGCTCACTTTCGACAACTAAATTATGCAATGATTTACCTTTGTTCAATGAAGGTTTGAATCTGAGGGGAACTTGAACAGGAATGCCATGTAGTACTACCGTTTTATGATTTGGATATTTTTTCATCAGGTCAGAACCTGGAGTCCGGGTATTAGAGTTTCCACTATTGGCATCCGAGTTCCCTGACTCGTGTGAAAACTTACAATTATCTCCATTTCGACATTTTCCATTCTTAGCAAAGAATTTACAAACCCTTTTATTCCCTTGATTTCCGGATCGATTGTTATTGAATTTATTGTTCGATCTGTTATTAGCATCGCCATTGTTGAGACCATTGGAACCATTCAAGACTTTCTGTCTTTCAGCTGATTCTTTAGCCTTCTCCTCTATTCTCTTTTCACTTGGCCAGTTCTTCTTTCTTTCTTGGATCCATTTGGCTATATCTTCTTCGGTCTGCAAAACAATATTTGTACCAGGTATAGTCGTAAGTTTTGCTTCATCATCTGAAAAATCATCGTTGTCATCACTGATATCGTTATTGAAATCATCACCAACATCTTGCTCATCATTATCTTTTCCCGATGTAGCAGCTTGGTTGTTGCCATGAGCAAGGCCCACACCTTGCCCATTGTTGTTTGAAGCGGTTTTCTTCTTCTTGCGATTATTGGGATTATTATTGTTCGGTTTCTTGTTGTTATCATTATCCATAGGTCTCTTTTTGTTCTTCTGATTCTGATTCTGGTTCTGATTTTGATTTTGATTTTGATTCGAATTAGGGTTCGGTTTATTGACCGGCTTTTCTTGCTCACTCTTACCCTCAACAGAAGCCTCCTCAGGCTTCACCACAGAAGGTGGAGGGGGAGGTGGTGGTGGTGCATATATAAAATCGTCCATCGTCAAATCCCAAATAGGCACAGCTGACACACAGAGATCAGACCCAATTGCAAGATCAATAAGACCATGCATACGCTACTTAAAAATTATGACATAAAATATTTATTTCGGACTATCTCACAAAATATTAGCCGATCGACGCACGGCAGAATAATCACCGAGAATAATCACTTTTCCCCTCCAGAATGGCAGACTCGCAAAGTTGGTAGGAGTCCACTCGCTTCACCACTAGGGTAGGGAGGTTCCTGTCATTTCCGGTAGTAACAGCTCACATTGGCCGCTTGAATACTCTATTTGAAATCGTACAATTGTATTCGGTAGAGTGATTGAAGGACACACTGATACACTGTACAACTTATATACACAGGATTAACTATCAAGATGTCTTCTACAGGTTCAAGTGCCGCTAGTAAATATGCGCAGCAAATCTTCTCCAAGGATACATTGAAGTATGTGATGACAACCCATTTCTGGGGTCCTGTCTCTAACTTTGGTATCCCAGTTGCTGCTATTATGGATTTGAAGAACAAATCACCAGACACTATCAGTGGACCAATGACTTCAGCTTTGATTGTATACTCTGCTGTATTTATGAGATATGCTATGGCTGTTACTCCAAAGAATTATCTTTTATTTGGATGTCACTTTGTTAATGAATTTGCTCAATTAGGTCAAGGTTTCAGATGGCTCAATTATCATTATTTCGGAAATGGGAACGAAAAAATTTTGAAATAAATTAGTTTATATATTTTCTCCAATTATTAGTATGTTTAACACTACTGTGACGAGATACGTGAATGAATATTATTGAAATGGAAAACACAAAATACAAGTTGATTTTATTCAGTCTCTCCGCAAATATATTCATTTACACCGGAAGTATATATAGGTACTTATGCGACATTAATAAAAACGCAACAATTTCAATATTGTATAATTCAATCGAATATACCCTTAACTATCGTAACATTTTGAGTAGGACCGAGATTTACGAAAATCTTTGGTCTATCATTAGTACCCTCGTCATCATCATCATCATCATCATCATTACTGTTATTATTTCTATGGTCGCCTGATTTGGCTGACGCTTGACCTTTAGTATTCTTGGAAATTTCCGCTTGGTGGAACCTGGTATTTTCCCAGAATACATCATTGAAATCATTCTCCTCGTTAGTGGCGGTCTTTTGATTATCCGTACGTTCATTATCACCACCACCGTTAAAGAATTCTTCGTAATCATCATCATCATCATCATTGCCTCGGCCACCAAGATCCTCTTCACGTTGGGGTTCATTTGTAGCGAAGTCATTTTCGTTTTCATCAGGAACGAACAGTGGTTCTCTGGGCTCTTTGGTATCAGAAGACGCTTGCTTTTGTCTCTTTTTATTTGAAGCATCATCGGAAATTGCAACAGATGAAGTAGATGATCTGGCAACGGGACCAGAAACTGACAACTTGGACCTTGATTTCATAACAATCTTATCAACTTCTTGATCAATCATAAGGAACAAGGACATTTGACAATACTTGAAACTTTCATGATTTTCAACTTCTTCGTAAGATCTTTCGAACATAGCAAATGGTCCTTCACCGCTAAATAGAATATGCAATGGAGTCACTTGAGCGCCATTGTGAAGGCTGTCTTTCGGTATAGAATCAAAATTGTTCATTAACCCATGGGAATCCATGGAATTTACATATCCTTTGTTTCTATTTCTTTCAACCTGTTGTCTATTTGTCTCAGAGTTGGATCCAAATCTATAATGCGCCTGCGCAATTAAATTGACAAAACTTTTGAAATCACGCAATCTATATGAAGTTTGGATCTTGCGTTTTTCATCATCTGGTTGATTACTGGCAGATGAAGGAGGTGGTATTTGGACGTTACTGAAATCCAAACTTTGTAGCCCAATCTCAATTGACAAACTCATAGACGGGCTTAATACAGGAGCAGAGTCTTTCTTCCCAGCAGAAGCAGCCCCAGCGGCAGAACCACTACTATTCGACACAGTCGACTGTCTATTGTAACCGTAGAATAAAACCTTTTGATCACGAGAGTTCAGGTCGATTCTGAAGTCTTCCAAATTTGAAGGAAACATACTCAAGAAATTCCGAAGAATTTTTGGATCTATACATAAATAGTTCACTTTTTCCATGATAGATAAATTATTTGGATTCATCTCTTGATAATTCAATAGGGATTTGATTTCAGATCTAATCCGTAAATCCAAAGAGTCCCTACTCCTCACAAAATTCAGCTTGTAATTTTTGGTCATTCCAGTCTTTGTTTCACATTCAACGAATAACTTGTTGTTGAACAAAGTAGCCAAGTCATCATCACGATCACCCAAGCGTTCTAACTCACTGCCTATCACGAGAAGTTTGAACTTTTCAGCATTTAGCCCACACACATTGAACAGAGTATTCAGGTTCTTAGAATTCACAAGAAAACTAAATATTCGAGCTTGGTTTGGATCACCATCTATAGCAGCAGATGGCAATTCACCATCGATTTGCAAAAGAGCAAAAAACTCAGCACGGAATGAGCAATTCAACATGGACGTCTTGCTCATATTAACAGCAGTAAGAGATACTTCACTATACGATTCACAATTCTTTTCTAAGCTAATGGACTCTGTATTATTTGTACTCTGTCGTATTGAAACTTTTATCATATCTGAGATAGTCGAAAGATGGTAGATTGATTTGGCCCAAAGTGCCTTACCATCTGGAGTCTGGATCTCAGCCAAGAACTTGAATGGCATAATCAGTGTTTGAGTCCACTGGTGTGCTGTATGTACGTATTTCAATCAGTGACCAGTTTATTTTTCATGTAAAAGTATATCAAATCATTGTTAGAATAATCATATCAAAATGCAAAATGCGTTTTACGTTTTGCGCGTCGTGGAGTTCACTGCCCAGTATTTTGTTTTTTGTTTAGTTACTTGACATTATATTCTATATATCGTCTATGTAAGTAAGTGAATAAATGACTGGTTAACAGGACTAATTAACTAGTATTAATCCTGAATATTTACTGTTTTCTTGAGTGGCTTCTTTGGTTTTTTCCTCTTGACTACAACTTCAGCACCGTTCTCCGTATTCACGAGCTTTGCAGGTGTTGAGACTGAAGTTGGTGTAGAAGAACCACTGACATCATCTGCAGGAGACTCATTTGTAGTACTACCGAGTTTCTTTGGATTCTTCTTCTTTTTCTTCTTCACCACTACGGCATCTGTAGATACTGGATCGGATGGTGTTAATGTTGTGGCACCGAATTGTTTTCTCAATTGCTCTAGATCTAACGATGGATCGCTGAAAGTACCTAATTGATTATCTTCTTCTTCATTAGTTGATTTCAAATTGAAATTATCCAAGTTTGAAGAATCAATCAAGAGTTTCTTCAAATGTTTTCCATTGATCGAACTAGTTGAGTTACCACCAAGGACTAAATCAGGAAGAAGTCTGTCTTCATCATCATCATTATCACCATTTTCAGCATCGAGAATCAGCACCTTTTCCTTTTTGATCTTCTTTGGTTTCTTTGGTTTCTTTGGCTCTAATGAAGAGAGTAAAACGTTATCACCGGCACGTGGATCTTGTACAGGTGTAGAAGAAGATGCCTTTTTACGAGTTTTGGAATCTGAGTCAAATGAGATGTAATAAGGATCATCTTTCATTCTTTCTAATCTTTCATCTTTGCTTTCTGAAGCTTTTGTTTCAGATACATCAGAGGCATAACTCTCGGACTCCTCATCGTCATCTGATAATTGGTAATTATATATGTCGTCAGTTTCTTGTCCCTGTCCTTGAGATTTGTATTGATTGATAAGCAAGTTCAAACCATTCCAAGATTCAGTATTTATTGGTTCTTGTAAGTCTAAATCTTTAGGAACAGGAACTTTCGATTGTGTTTGATTTGAAACAGGTTTAATTTCGTATGAATTGAAAAACATAGAGTATGCAGTTGTCAAGAAATTTGGAGGATCATAATTTTGTGAGGTTGCAATGTCAATGTCAACAACTGAATCATTTTGATCTTTTGTTGTATTCAATGAATCAACGACTAATCTAATGACTTCAATGAATGAAGTAGCTCTTTCTTGAATTTCGAAATTCAAACTTGAGTTCCAGTAAGTTAACCAATCGATGAATTTGTTTGAAATACTGATGAATTTATCTATTGTGAAGATATCCCATGTTGAAGGTAATGTATTTGCGTATTTGGAAAGTAGTTTACTCAATGATTGGATGTAAACCGGGATTGTAAAATCGTTAAAATCATCTCCTCTTGTTTTAAGATATGATTGAGAAATCACCCTTGTTATAATCGTCGAGGCATCAACTATAGTGTATGGTTTACGATCTTCACCATCCTCCTCATCATCTTCGTCATCTTCAATGTCATCAGCGTTGTTGACATATTCTTCGTAATATTCTGATATTATCCAGATGAAATTTTTCAAGCCTTTGGAAAGTAAGATAAGATCATTTTCATCTTTATTAGTGATGATTAGTTCGATACACAATTTGACAAGATATGGACGAATACTTGGAACACGTAATGCAACGTCTAAGAAACATTGACTGATTATCAAATCTACATTTTTGATCTTATTTTCTCTATTCAATTGTAAAATATCTTTTAATACATTAAGATACCATTCAAAATTCGGAATGTATCTGTAGTTTTCCGCATGACAAATCTTGATAATCTTATTGATGACTTCTAATTTATAAGATTCTGGAACGACTAAATCTAGTCTTTGTAAGTTAGGATCAGCATCATCACTATATGGCAACTCATTTGATATTGGAACAATTTGTATTAAGAGTGTCTTTACTGTGAATACAATGTTGGATTCTGAAACTAACAGATGAACAATCTCCAATGCCTTTTCTCTAATAGTCAAATCGTCATCATTAATACATTCAATAATAATCTTTTCATGTTTCTTGATCAAATCTTTTTGAATCTTACAAGTCTTTATGAATGCTAATAAACTAACATATTTCAAATTTTGATCATCACTTTGGAAAAATGATAAAAGATGATCAATCATAAGATTTGCAATGTTTAAGTCATCTGATGTTAACATCTTACCATTTAAGATACAATTTATACATTCATAAATCAATGAACAAGCTGGAGTTTTGTTCATAATTTCCAATATTTCAGGTAATAATTTGAATTTCAATCTGGGTTCAATCAATGATAACGAGGAAAATAATTTCAATAATCTAATAACCATCCAATTGTTATTTGTTGATTTCAAAGCACCGAATAATCTTGGGGTTAAATCGATATAATTACTTGGATTCTTGTGAACCAATTCACAAATAACGTTAACAGAAGCAGAAACAACAGAATTGTCACTATCATCTAATGCATCAACTAATTTATGGAAATGAGTTCTTAAAGCTTCTGGATATTTCAAGAAAATCTTATACATTGCTAAAATTGCCTTCTTCCTTATGAATGGTCTTGAATGACTTAATAATTTAACCATATCGTCACATATATCTTGAGCCAATTCTGTTGTCACAATGGAAGCAATCCCACTTATAGCCATACCTGATTCGACATAATTTGAAGTGTTCAAATCTTTTTTCAAAAGATTCGTCATTAACATCAGGGCATCTTCATTTGTTTGTCTTTGTAAGATTTGAATTGCAGCTAAATAACCTATTCTCTTGTGTTGAAATTTGGGAGATGATAAAACTTCTAATATTTGGAAAGCACACCAAGACATATCAAATCCATACATTTCTAAATAGGCTAATTTTAAGATAGCCATTGATTTCAATTCTAAATCAGTTGTTTTCAATTCATTTCTACATTCTTGAATAGACTGATCTAAGAAAGCTGATAATTTCTCTGGATCTTTCTTATTAGCTCTTATACCTTTGATTAAATCAGTCAATGATTTCTCAAAAGAGATACCAAAAGGTCTCAATCTAGCTCTTACTGTATCTTGGTTCAAAGACATTATGAATCAAGTAATCAGTAATAGAGATGGGTAGAAATATCGACACTTTGAGGCTATTTATCTTCCATTCATAACAATTAATGAAAGATTCAGTTGTGATTGACATGTTGTTTTAGGAGGAGACCGTGAAATCAAGCAGAACGAACTCACTTGACGTCTTCAAAGTCTCGACGGCGCGCCGTTTCCTATATTCTCTATGCACGTGATATGCGGCTGTGTACAATATTTAATTTACATTGGTAATTGGTAATTGGTAATTATCTAAAGCTTATTGTATCATATGGTATTATACAGAAGTAATAAAGAACAGTCGTATATACATATATTACATAAACACACAGAATCAATTAGACTCAACATAAGCTTGGAAATCATTATTAAATTTCTTGAAAGCTCTTTCAGTATCTGATCTAATGAAATAAAGAAGGATATATGCTAATAACCCACCAAATACTTCTTTATGAACTAAAAGTGTTGATTCACCACTATCAATTGATTCAAATTGAAAGATATGTTCACCACGAAATATATATTTTGAGAATAAAACACCTAACCAAGAGAATTTTACAGGTGTGATATTAGTAACATGGGGTAAAAAAACCATTGGTTTTGAAACTGGTTCATCAAAACTAGAATTAAGTTGAACTTGTAAAGCATCACCTATTTTCAAGTCACCAATTGGCTCATTTGGATCAAGACGTGTAACTGTTAGAACTTTTGTGAAAATTGGAAATTTTTCAAGTTGATAAAATTTCTTACTAACTTGAGTTGGTGTTGCATTGATTTGAATTGAAGTACTAATCTCTGGCATTGTTAAAGAAATAAACGCAATCGTAAGTCAAAGCCAAAAGAAATTGGAAAAGGGGTAGCTATGAACATAATCAAACAGTCAGATAACATGGATGGCAAATGGTTACTTCAATTGACTACATCCCAATTGACAAATCTGGATAACCGCACCGCCAATCAGAGATTTCGCCGGCTGTGTGGCGCTTGAACATAAGAAACCCCGGCTGTGAAACCCCCATCAAACTAAATCCACACCACTGAACAAAATGCCAGCACAACAGAAAACAGAAACACAGGAAAAACCAAGAGAAAACCACAGAATTCACCCACCAGCCACACACCACACCCACACCCACACACCAAAACACAGCCCACCACACTAACAAACGCTAACAAACACTAATCCCCGCGAAGCACACAACCCCAGACGTGGCGAGTGACGATCAATCTCGATCTTATTGCTAGCGAGGATCTTGGAGCTAAGCTGAAGCGAAGAAGCTGAAGGTGAAGAAGACGAGAAGACGAGAGCTGAGCTCATTAATGGATGGGATGGCCTTTTCGCTTTACACACACTACTGGCTTACTTGTCCTATATTTCCACTTCCATTTTTTAATTTTTTATTTTCAATTTTTGATTTCATTATTTATAATCTCCTATTCATCCTAATTCCCTTCATCTACTATACAGGGTTGTTATCTTTAATCGCACTCTAGACTTTTGCTCTTATCAATTGACTTATATTTCAAGTGCTTTCTGTATTTTATCTAATCAAATTTCACTGATCTAAATCAATTTAACCATTGAAATATATTGATTTGATTATTTAGTTCTTTGGTTTGATTTGTCAATTTCAATTCAATTCATTTTGTTCACTTCCACTCTCTTATTTCTTTTATTTCAATTTAACTAGAAAACAATTCAATTAACTGTAATTTGACTTATTTTTCATCTTACTTACGTTTTACTTGTGTTCTCAATAATTGTTCATATCACTATTGTATTTTTGAAAGTTTCTGTTATATTACTTGAATCAAATCATTATCAACTATATTGATCTAACAATTAATTAACTAATTGACTTAACCACACCCACACACCTATTTGCGTTGTTTATTTGGTCTTTTGTGTCTCTCAAAGGTATTCCACTCTATTTTACATTTACATTTTTAAACTTATACTTGATATACAGAAAAAAAAATGTCATCTCCTGCTGAAATCTTAGCGTTACAACACGCTCAAGCTCAGTCAAACGATATTTCTGCTCCTCCTTCAACTGCAACTTCTCAAGCTGCTTCTGTTGTTGAATCAGTTACCACTGTTGCTACTGATGAAGAAGATATTGATAAGTTAGCTACTAATTCAGATAATGAGGATAACTTAGATAACTCAGATGATGATCTTCCAACTCCTCCAGTAGTTGCAAAATCTTTCCCAGTCTTAGGTTCTTCTTCCCATGTCTCTTCCTCTCCTGCTTTGAACTGGGGTCCTGGTTCAAAAGTTGTTACTTCCCCAACTACTTCAAATGGTGTTGCTAAAAAGGCTCTTTCCCCATCTCATGTTAAAGCTACTAATACTCAAGTTACTTTTATAATTGCTGCTGATCAACAATTAAACATCACTAAACCTGAATTATTCAAGATTTTAGGTAATGTCAAGAAAAATTTCAATGTAAATGTTGAATCAACTTTTTCAAATACAAGTAATAAAAGAACTTTCTTATTAACTGGTCCTCCTGCTAATATCGAAAAGGCTAAAAGAGATATCGTTAAACAATTGACTAAACCTGTCAGAATCGAATTCAAGATTCCTTCAAAATTAAGATCTACCGTTATTGGTGCTCAAGGTAAGAATTTGAAACCAATTATTGAATCTACTGGTGTTAAAATTGATATCACCAAAGGTGATGAAGAAGAAACTACCACCACATCCACATCTTCTGATGATGACGAAGATTTATTCGGTGCTTTGATCCCTGTTATTATCAATGGTGATATCGAAGGTTGTGAAGAAGCTAAATCTAGAATCTTACAAATCGTTAAAGAAAATACAAAATCTTTATCCATTAGAGTCCCAGTTATTGAAAAATTATCTCCTTTTATTCCAAATGAATTAGACAATATAACCGATTTACCATCAGATGTAGTTGTTACTGCTCTTTCAAAACAAAACACAGTTGTTATCAATGGTCCAAGAGATTCTGCTATCATTGCTCGTGATTTAATCAAACAATTAATTGAATCATTAAACAAGACTATTGTTGTTGAAAATAGAAATGTTCCAAAGACAGCTCATCAATTCTTGAATCCAAAGACTTTATTCGAAAAAGTTAACGTTAAAGTTGATATCCCAGATAATGATTCCAATTCAACTATCGTTGTATTCACCGGAACAAAACAAAATATTCAAAAGGCTATTGAATTAGGTAAATCATTAGCCGATGATTATATCACTGATGCTTTGGATATCGGTAGATCTCATGGTGGTAATAGTGATCATGCTAAGAATTTAATCAGTTATTTCAAGTATGTTAAATTCTTTGATGAATTATCAACTAAATATAACATCAATATCATTTCTCCTTCATACAAATGGTTAGGTGACAGATCTAAAGATACCACCACACCAACTAGTGTTGTTATTCAATTCTCATGTTTTAAAGATCAAAAAGGTGAATTGAAAAAAGCTAGAAAGGAAATCATCGATAATGTTAATAAAATCACACCATCTTTTATCAGATCAATTGATGATATTTCTTCATTCATCATTAATAAGAACAAGTCTTTGATTGAAGATAGTTCAATTGCTAAATCAAATAACGTTACAGTTGTTCCATTATCTAAATTATCCGATATTGGTAATAAGATCTTATTAGTCTTGAATCAAGATGATGATGAATTCTTACCTTCAATACAAGAAATTAACGATAAATTAGACAAAGTTAGTCAATCACTCGATGAATTAAGAGAATCTTCTAAGAAAGTCAAGACTCAAGTCATTAATATCCCAGCTGAAGATCAAGCTAAGATCAACGAAGCTTCTTTACGTATCATTTCTAATAAATTCGATAATAATTCAATCGATATCAAATTGAATCAAAATGATAAAGGTTATTCTAAAGATGAAATCTTATTGATTGGTTTTGAAAAGGAAATCAACTCAAGTATCTCTGAAATCGTTCAATTGATCGATGATATTAGAAATTATGAAACTGCTTCTAAATACAATACACTTGTTAAATTCCCAACTCAACATTTATCCAAATTGATTGGTCAAAAGGGTGTTAATTTGAAAGCCATTTCTGAAGAATTCGACGTTAAAATCGATGTTAGAGATGAAGATGCTGCTTCATCTGAAGAGAGTAATATTAAATTAACAGGTGTTAAATCAAATGTTGATGAATGTATCAAGAAGATCCAACAATTAAACAAGAGATTCTCTGATGAAAAGACAATTGTTATGAAAGTTGAGAATAAATATCACGGTAAAATCATTGGTAAAAATGGTTCTTATGCTAATAGATTAAGAGACAAATATAACGTTGTATTAAGATTCCCAGCTGATGCTTCAAGTGCAAACAAGAATGAAATCACAATCAGAGGTCCTTCTAAATCCGTCTCTAAAGTTGAAGATGAAATCAATGAATTGGTTCAATATGAAAAGGAGAATGGATTTGAAAGTACAATCAAGGTTCCATCTGATATCTTACCTCGTGTTATTGGTAGAAATGGTGAATTAATCAATGATATCTCTGCTGATGCAGGTATTGAAATCCACACTAACAACAACAACAAGAATAATTCTTCTAATAAGGAAAATGAAGAATTTTCTGAAATACAATTAATTGGTTCCAAGAAAGGTATTAAGGAAGCTACTGATAGAATCAATAGTTTAGTTACTAGAATTTCTAACTATACTACAGTTACTCTTAACATTGATCCTAAATGGCATAAGAACTTAATTGGTCAAGGTGGATCAGTTAAGAGAGAAATTGTTAAGAAGGCCGGTGGTAATGAAGATAACATGTCTGAATTTAGAAAATTATTACAAATTCCAAATAAAGACAGTGAATCTAAAGAAATCATTTTATCTGGTGATAAAAACATCATCGACAAGATTATTGAACAAATTAATAAATTAGTCGAAGATTTCGAAAGAGTTACTAAAGATTCAGTACAGGTACCTAAGAAGAAACACAAGGTTTTAATTGGTTTCCGTGGTGCCGTTAAGAGAAATATTCAAGATGACTTCAATGTATTTATCGATATCCCAAATATCGATTCTGAATCTGATCTTATCTCAATCAAAGGTTTACCAGAGAATATCGAAAAGGCCAAGGCTAAAATCGCAGAATTAATAGCATAGCTTAATCCCCTTAACTCATTAAATTAGTCATTTATTCATTCCATATATTTCATCATTGCACCAAAAAAATCAACTCTGTTTTTTTGTATTTTACTTCTTTTTTATAATCATTCTATGATTTCTTTCTTTTACTCTTATATTGTTTTTCTTTCTCCATATACATATACATAAATAAAGCATTTGTTGTGCTTCAAGTCACACAAATAATAATAAAAATCCCAAAATTGTGTTATTAACAAATACGGTAATCTAATCGCAATTGTTTGTGATTGTTGTTGTTATCGCACTGCCTTATTCTTTCATTCTTCACTCTTATCTGCCCGTGAGGAAATGACAGCGAGTCAGATCTACTACGAACCTCCTGATACAACCATATCGGCCAATCTCCACAGATTAAGTGGGTGTGTGATAACATTACATTACACTTTGCGATAAACTTCAATTTCAATTGTTATATATCCCATAGATCAAGCTGTAAACACTCACACAATGGATGGAGAACAGGAACTTGCTGAATTTAAGAAATCAAACCAGCCTTCTTTGCTAGGTGTCACTATTCGTAATGATAATGTAGAAGGTGAAACCCCTGAACCAGATCAAATTGAAGAAGGTGAAGGTGAAGGTCAAGGTCAAGCAGAAGGTGAAGGAGTAGCTGGGAAACCAGGCTCTGTGTCCGCTGCTGCTTCCAGTAGATCAAGAT
The DNA here is from genome assembly GCA_024271885.1 of Wenyingozyma ramenticola. Lineage (NCBI taxonomy): Eukaryota > Fungi > Ascomycota > Pichiomycetes > Pichiales > Pichiaceae > Wenyingozyma > Wenyingozyma ramenticola. The sequence continues at coordinate 574,250 of JANBXF010000002.1, forward strand.
CAAGATCCAGACCTACAGTTTTCACTAGGAAATCCGATTCATTGTTCAGTCAATTGGATTCCTCGATTGCCGATTTGCAATTTGAAGGTGCTTTATTGAATGATGATGAAGGTGTTTTAGACGACGTTTTAGATGAAGAGGGTCATTTGAAAGAAGATGCATTACAGGTAAAAGAACAGGAGAAAATTCACGAGGAAGAAGAATCTTCAACCACTACTCCTGCTCACCCTGCTACCACTACCTCTGCCACTACAACCACAACCGATGATTCCACTGAAGTTGATGATCATAAATTGGAAATCTTTGGTGGTGACTCCGAAAAGTATATTGCTCCTGCTTCAGGAATGCAATCTTCATTTGCAATGGCTTCTCCTTCTATTTCTAAGACTATGGAAAAAGAGGAGAATTTCGAATTGTTCAAATCAGAAGAAGTTCCATCATTACAAGACGTTATACAACAGGTCAATTCTGGTGAGTTGATCCCAACACTTGGATCTTTGAAGAAAAAAGCAGCTTCAGAAGAGAAAAAGTCTGTTTCTTCACCTTTGAAACATGTCACTGTCACAGACCCAGAAGTACCGGATTTTGCAATTGAAAATGATTCAGAATTTATGGCTCCTGCAAGTGCAAGAGAAGGATCAAGTTCTAGATACTTGTCTACTTCAAGACATCGTGAGTTTTCACCTTCTCCATTGAAGAATTCCACTGGATTGAACAAACCTCATTTAGCAAGAGGTGATTCATATCATGGTGGTTTAGCATCTGATGACTATATCAATTCTAGTTCTTCCTCCCTTATTCAAGACTCATTTGAAAGAAAACCACGTCATGAACCAGGTTCAACAAGAGGTCATATCACTAATCAATCTTCTTTGAATTATTTACGTAGTATCTCCAGATCTAGATCTAGAATTGCTAATGATAGAAGCGCACTTGGTGATGTAAATACCGATGAACAGGAATTGAAAGAAGAAGGTGCTTTATTAGGTGATCCATATGATCAAAATAGTGCGTTGGAAGATGCAGTTACCAAGGCTTTGAATATCAATGAACCTAAAACTGTTTCACCTTTATCTAAAGAGCAAGATACACATTTGTCAGGTATAACAGAAGATGCTGATGAAGACGAGGAAGAAGAGAAGGCCAAGGAAGAAAAAGAAGATGCAAAAGAGGAAGAAAAGGAAGATGTTGTAGATGATGAAACATCAGAAGAAGCCCCAGTGAAATCTGAATCAAAAGAGGTTGAAGTGAAAGAACCAGAGGAGGCCGAGACCAAAGAAATCGAGGAACCATCTGTTAACGAAGTTGTTTCTGAGTCGAAGGAAGAAGAAATAGAACCCGAGGTTGAGGAAAAGGAAGTTAAAGAAGTCAAAGAAGAAGATGAAGAACTTGAACCAGAAACCAAGGAGAAACCTGAATCTGAAGAATTAGAGACAGAAGAGACTAAAGAAGTTGAATCACCATTGACTGGTAAGGAGGAAGTTTCCAAATCTGTTGAGAAAGAAGTGGAAGAAGAAGAAAAAGAGGAGGAAGTTTCCAAACCTGTCGAGAAAGAAGTTGAGGAAGAAGACAAAGAAGAGGAAGTCGAATCTAAAGAAGTAAAAGCTGAAGAGACGCCAGTCGAAGAATCTAAGGAAACTGTATCCAAGGAAACTGAAACTGAGGAACCAAAGGAAGCTGAATCTAAGGAAACTGAATCTGAAGAACCAGTAGCTGAGAAAGAAGAACCTTCCACTACTAAAGAAGTCACAAAAGAACCTGTAGTTGAAAAATCCAAGAAAATAGACGATGATGATGATCTTGATTTCGATATTCCAGAACTCAAAAAGGAAACTAAACCATCTGGTCCTGTTGGTGCAGATGGATCAGTCTTTGTTCCAAAAGAATCCAAATTGACTTTTGAAGACGAACCTGTTTATATTTATACTTCATTAGCCGGTGGATTCCAAATAATGTCTCGTACAAATAGATTGATTACCATTCTTACAGCTAATAAAATCACTTACGAATGTAGAGATTTAGGTACTGACGAAGAAGCTAAGAAAGTTTGGAGAAGATACAGTGGTGGTAAGACATTACCTGGTATTGTAAGAGGTAAAGATGATTATATTGGTAATTGGCAAGATATTGAAGATGCCAATGAAAATTACGCGGTTAAATCTTTGATCTATGAGACTTTCTAAAAGACTGTTCCTATTATATTTATTATCCTTATCAAATGCTTTTCAATTACTAGATACTTATTTAAAAATCAAAAGTTCAAAAGTTTGAAACAAGAACAATTATCTAAATAGCTAAATAAATAATTTGAAAATAAAAAACGTTTTAATCGTTCTAACGTTTTTTCATTTTGTTCTTGATTTGCGCTCATTCAATCAATATATTCTTTACTATTATCAACAACTAAAATTATTTGATTTTCGTAAGATAATAACCGAGTAAAAACGAAACCATCCATACTGATCCCTGGTATTTCATGAACACCAAATTTGCAATTCCTGGACCAGGACAAACACCAGCAATACTCCAACCTAATCCGAATAATACGCAACCCACGATGAATCTTATAGGAGTTTCAGATGAGTAATTCAAGTCAAATTTCTCATCCAAAAGAGTTTTCTTCACATCTGCCTCTTTTGCAGTTTGAGGTAATGGATGTATGAAGTTCCATAGGAGTACATTAGGAATAATTGCGAATACTACGATCATCACCAAAGAAGGATCAAAATACTGAGGTCTTGTAAAAGATAAGAATCCTAAAACTTTCAGTGGGTTTGTCATACCTGCTATAGAGAGTCCTAAACCAAACCAAAACCCGGAGTTCAAACCAATGAGAAATTTGACTGCTTTTTTAATGCCCGAATTTGTCTCTAGTCCCTTGGTCAATTGCATGATCAACATGATAACACCATAGGAAATGAAAACACACATACCTATTAACTGCAGCAACTTGTTGCTGTTGTTAAGATAAACTGGAAATGATTTATCGTATTGATAACAAGCTATCTCGGTCTTTGAACCAGGGAGGTAGCAACGATCTGGAGTATAATTGAAATATGTAACAATGACGGCGGTAGATGCAAATACCATTGTAGCTATTATACTTCTTCCTCTTAGTCTACTTATACCACCAATCATATGACCGGAAGTACAACCACATCCGTAAGAAGTACCCAGTCCGACTAGAAATCCTGCAAGGGCAATAGCGCTGATAGGTAATTGATATAGGTAGTTGGAAGATCCAGAAAGAACGAAATCAGGTAAGAAGTAACTTGTAAATAAACTTGAAATAAGAACTCCTAAGATGACAGCAGTAGACTGTAATGATTTGAAAGTGAATGCATTGTAAATCAAAGAGGAGAATCCAAGGGGTTGACCTATTGAGTATATATAAGACGTGCTGGCGATTTGTATTAGAGTGGCTCCAATAGCGGACTCTACTGGCGTGAAAAGAGTCATTGTCTTTGATATAAACCTCTTCAGTCGTTCAAAATCCTTAACTGAAAAAAAATAGAAGAAATAATTTTCAAAAGCAAACAATAACCATGGTAAACACCGTATTCCATTATAAATCAAGCATTAATTCCGTGCGCACTGTGGACATAACAATTCCAATTCCAAATATTTCGCAAGCGGAGAAACTCGAGAAGGTTTAGCTAAAAGTCGCTTCGCCGCATGATGCCGCACGCTCGCCACAACGACTCGCCACAAGGTTCTTCGGTGCCCCAAAACTGAAAAACGCGTCGCGTCGGTAAGATGAGTTTGGCTGTCGTGGCTGATTAGTGGCGTTAAAGCCGTTTGCTGTGGCGGGTTAATGGCTTCAGTGTCTCTCGCTTGTTAGGAGAGATAGCGGTGGATGGATGGATGTGGAACCTCATTTGGGTTTGGGATTTGTGGGAAAGTACAGGTAGAAGATAATTGATACCGGCTTGTGACTTTCTGTGTGATCTGGTTATTACAAATTTCACTTTACGTATTCGTCTTACTTGGACTTCATAGAGCAAGGATCTACCTATAAACACCGATTTTGCATTACCAACAACAGTACTGCTGTTTTTGTTTCAAATTTATCATTGTGCTTTTGGTTGGTTGTAGATTAGATTAAGGTTTTTGTTATTTGTTTTATATTTTGTCATTTTTTACATTACCACTGTGTGTGTAATTTTTTATTTATTGGAGGTATCAAAATTTCGTTTTCACAGGGAAGTGAATTTTAACATATAATGAGTGGGGCTGCTTCAAAACGTTTATGGAAGGAATACAAAGATATAAAAAATCCACGTACTGGATTGATCAATGTTCAAGTTGATTTAGATGACGAGAACATTTTTTTATGGAAAATCATCATCATAGTAAATAATAAAGACTCCCTTTTCAACGGTGCTTTCTTGAAAGGGCTTCTGAAATTTCCTACAAACTATCCTTACTCTCCTCCAACTTTCAAATTTACCCCTTCTATTTATCACCCAAATGTATACAACGATGGTAGATTATGTATATCAATTTTACACGAAGCCGGTAATTTCAATACCGATGAAGCTGACGAAGATACGTGGTCTCCTGCTCAAAGCGCTCAATCTATACTCTTATCAATAATGTCATTACTTGATGATCCTAATATTTCAAGTCCTGCAAATGTTGATGCTTCCGTTTCTTACAGAAAAGACAGAGAAAATTATGTGAAGAGAATTCAAAATGATATACAACAATCTAAAAAGGCTTTACCAGAAGATTTTGTGATGCCCGATCTCGCTGAAAAAGGTGCAAAAGAAGAAGAACCACTTGAAGATGAAGGTTGGTGGGAAGATGATTACTACGATTATGATGAGGATGAAGAAGAAGAAGTTGAAGAAGAATCAGAGGATGAAGAAATGGAAGATGATGATGAATAAATAGTATGTTTCAACAAATCACTATTCTCCATTCATTAGTCTTGAATTCAATATTAAGAAGCTCAAAACACAAGAATTTAGACTCACACATCGCATACCCCTTTATATGTTTCATATCACAAAAGAGAACACCTTTGCTTCAACTCTATCATACCTTCGTTTCCAATACCGGTTTATACCATTACTGTTCTACTTATAATCAAATAATATTTTTCTATTTCATATATAATATCACCTTTTTAAGTTATTTATACAGTATCTCATTACTTAATAAGTTATTTTCCTAATAATTTTTCAGCTTCTCAGAGAGGACATTACTCAGATTCTCCAATTTCTTCACAGCAATCAACTTAGGAAATTTATTATCACATACCAATAGTAGCAGCAATTCTTTACCCAAATTTGGAATGGAATATATGTAAAGGAAATAATCAAAAAATGAAACAACTAGCCATTGACTAGGATCATTTTCATATAGTATTGAGGAAGTATACTGCTTCCATGAATTGAATGCAAGTAAAGATATTATTTTGATATTTTCGGATGGATTCAAATCAGCATTGATATAATTCCCAAAATTGTCATCAAGATTATTGATATCATCAATCTGTTGTTGTATATTCTTCTTGGTGATATCTGTATTAGATAGGTCTGAATTCTCGACATCATTTATACTATGGTATTTAGAGCTTGAGTGTTCATTCCCATTCCCACTTATATATAGATCATCATCTCCATTTGTACCACCATTTTCAGTGTTGGACTCGAGTTGTGATTGATGTTTGTTTAATTCGGACTCAGATGTACATGAACATAATAGTTGTCCGTTGGAAGATAAGAGCGATATTGATATTGGTTTTGTAGATGATAGAGGGTTGGGCGTAAGCACTTGCGCTAAGAGTGACGAAAGATTATGTGGATTCAACATCGTGTTTCCTCGTTATACCCTGACCTATAATGGATGTATCTATAGCTATATATATACACTTGATTACATATATGCAACCTTATCTGTTAACCATCCCACCATAATCTTACTTCATTCACTGACTCTACTGCAAGCTCTCACAAAGACCTCAATCGACGCGACTCGTCGATAACATATATAAACGAGAGACGCGTCGCTCACCAAAAAGCGTGTTTTTCTTTTCTCCTTTGAAGCCCTTGTTGTTTACATGATGAAGAAAAGCGTTTGAAGAACGGGATTATATCTGATTGAATTGTAGGTACAGATCTCTTAGATAGTACATCACGCACATAGCACTGGAGTGCAATTCAAGGCATTGGGATTACCTTTTTACGCATTTATTCCTTCATTTTCAAGCACGGCTTACTTACCCTTGTGTATTATTTTATCAGAAACCCTCTCACGGTTTTCGTTCACATAAACGAGGTTTGAGTAACATCGCATACATTTCATCTCATTCAACATCATTTGAAGATAATTCAGCGTATATAGAGGCCAGTATACTTCCTACTATCCCACCCACATCAAAATGGATAGAATTCCCACGATATCCAAAGTTCAGCAGCAGCTGAAACGAACGGAAGATCTCGTGATTCATGATCAAAATAGTCATCAGCAAGAGGTACAAGAACAGAATAGCTATCAACAGCAGTTGCAGGAACAGGCAGCAATTAATCCACTAGCCAATAGTAGATATATGAGAGATAAACAACTTTATTATAATTTTCCAGACCCTGATTCACAAAAATCATTACATTCATTATCGCATGCCTCTCAACAGAGAGCTGATCAGTCTTCGCATATAAAAAGAGTTCCATTGAAGGATTCTTCGAAGTTCTTCATAAATGGATCAGATAGGTCAATGACTAATACCTCAACTTACCCAAATGCAATACAGAAGAAATCCTTGTTGGATCAAAGAGCACAATCCATATCAAAACAATCACATCCATTTCTTGCTCAACAACAACAGTCAAACATATCACACGAGACCAATGCTAATAGTGTTCTTTTGGTCAAGAAAGAGAAGACAAAAGCACAGCAGAATCGTATGACTGGTGCAGAGCTCAGTAATTGGCAACAAAGTTGGAGAAAGATAATGAAAGTTAGTGTGGTGTATTTCGAAAATGACGAAGGTAAAAATGAAAAAGATAAGATGAGGGCTAAAATGGCATTGGAATCTCTTGGGGCCAGTTTTGAAAGATTCTTCAATGAAAATGTAACTATCATCATATCGAAAAGATTGTATGATAGAAATACGGAATATCCTAAAGGTGATATATTCAGAGTTGCAAAGAGAAATTATTTGAAAGTGTGGACTTACGAAAAGGTTTTCAAATTTATGAATGATTTAGGAGAACCAGTACCTGACTACGAAGAACAGCTTGCAAATAGAGCCAGATTATCTTCTCTCTTACAACATGAGAAATTATTTGGACCTAATGATCGTGATCCAAATGCGAAAAGAGATGATATCAAATACTTCACTGGTTATTTTTTCCATGTTTATGACCTCAGACAACAAACAAGACCTGTAGCTATTCGAGAATGGTCAAAAAGCTCAACCAGTTATCCAAAGTTATATGATTCGACAAATGGTCGTTCTCTGTTCTTAGAGGACTCGGGTATTTATAATGAGAAAAGATATGTAAGAAGAAGGGCATATCTTGAAGAGACCAAAGAGTATAGAAATAAATTGATTGAATCTTTCCCTCATCCACTATATGGCGTATTCACATATGAACAAAGAGTTGAGTTCAAACATACGTATACTTATGAAGCATATAATGGAGCAATGCCAAGGAAAGAAAGGATTGCATTCGTTAACAACTACATTCAGCAGAACATTGCTAATACTAAAAATAATGACAGAAAGTTGGTCGATATAACTAAATACATTGATGCTAATACCAACGCGAACATCGACAGTAATGGTGGTGAAACTGGAATCAATAACACCAACAAAGATGATAGTGGTAATAGCAAATCTTCAAAAGACAAAGAGGCGGTTGTACCGTCACATTATCGTCATCATTCTCATAAACATCCTACTTTATTACGAAACGATTCTATGTTAGGTACAAATCAATCACAAAATAAATTTAACAATGAATTTGGAGAGATTGAAGCTTCAGGTGTTGTTCAACAATCTAACTCGGCTGTCTTTGGTGGTAGCAATACTACTAATAATCCGAACAAATTTGGTAATGGTCTGGGGGCTACAACTTCGACAGTTCTGTCAAAGAAGATTGCAAATGATAAGCGTAAGGTGATTAATTTAGCACCTACTGCCATTCCAATTCCCAAACCAACGGCTGGATTTTTTGGTGGAGCACCTCTCTCACCTACTAATGTAAGGGAAACGCAATCAACCAAAAAGAAGGACGCAATGAAAATTGTACAGATTAGAAGAGAAGATAAAATCGTTAGAGTTGTTGATATTAAGAGAGATTCTAAATTTGTCACTTCTGAAGAAGCAGCTGCTTTATCATCCACCTCTGGTGAACAGAAAGAAAACAACAACAACAAGATTCCTAATACAACCGCTACTACAGAACAAATCAACCTTATTGATCACGATAAGAAGTTCACAACACCAACAAAGAAATCAAAAAAGAGAGAATCAAGAGAACGTCTGATCAGGAAAAGAGAAGCATTGGAAGATATTGAAATTATACCTATGCGTCATAAGAAATCTAGACATCAAATGAAACCAGGATACTGTGAAAATTGTAGAGTTAAATACGATGATTTTGATGATCATATTGTATCTGATAAACACAGACAATTTGCTATGGATTCTGATAATTTCTACGAGATCGATAGTTTGATTAATGATGTTCATCTTACTAGAATGATGTCCTTATGATATTTATACATACTCTGCCTGCATTAATGAATTGCATTTTACATATATATACGTATATACATACACATATCGATTGCATATTAGATTATATTCCTTTCATAGAAATATACACACATACTTAATAACGTATTTATTCATTTCTTAAGTTCTTCTTCCCATTGAACACCACACCATTCTTGGACATACGCACAATGGTTTTCGTCTAGTTCAGGAACATAGTCTTGATCATCAGTAGCAACGATAATTGTTCCCCATTCCATTCCCTTTTTGAACATTTCATCGTTGGTGTAATTCGATTCAAGATCAATGATCATCTTTGGCATTAGTTGGAATTCAAAACGACGTGAGGCATATGGAGATGGATTTATCGATAATTTAGGTAATTTATCTGATCCATTTGTAGTAGTTGATTTAAAACCCGATTGGGTGAAAAATTTGGCTACTTTGTCATTTATTGAATAAAGTAATGGTTTACCATTAATTTCGTAACGTAATACTTGTGAAGGGTTGTAGTTAACTATATTCGAGAAATTTTGGAAAGTTGGGTCTTCAAGCAACTTAGTCATCTCTTCAACTTCAGGGGATACTTGAGAGTTGGAGTTGGAATTTGATGATGAAGATGATGGTAGATCATCTACTTCTTCTACACCCGGTGGTAATTTTGGTAATTTAGGAGCTTTACTCTTGTCTAAGGACTCTTGATCCATATATAGTATGAAACCAGGGTACTCTGGAAGTTTTGGAAGGTCATCTTGACTTGTGGACAATGGCTTTGATGGAGTGTGTTTGTCACCTTTTGCTGCCTCTGCTGCTTTTTCAGCAAACGTTGGTTTCTTAACTTGATTTTTTTCTTCAGGTTTCTCCTCTGCCGCCTCTGCTGGTTTTGCTGATGCAAATGGATTGGAGCTAGAAGCAAATGGATTTGTGCTAGCGGCAAAAGGATTGGAGCTAGCTGCAAAAGGATTTGAACTAGTACTGGAACTTTCACCATCATCTTTTTTCTTTAAATCATTGAATAAATCCGAAGTCAATTTGATATCCAATTTCTTCTGTTCATCTAACTTCATCTTCTCTTCTAATGATTTCTTCTCGGCATCTTTGATCTCATCTTCTAATCTCTTAATCTTTACAGGATCTTTACAAACACCTCTAATGGCTTTGATACATCCTTCTTTTCTAAAACATTTTGGATTAGGACAACTGAATACATATATCACCCTGTCGTACAAAGTAGCCTCTAAATTGGCATATGTCTGAAACAAAAGTCCCATTGGCTCCTTACAGTTGTCACATGCTATGAGCTCCTTAGGTGGATAAGATTGAGGATGAAGCCATATTGGAGTAGATCCAATAAATGTATCTTCAAAATCGGGTTGTTCTTCTGCTGTGATTCCAACATCTACAAAACCTAAGTATGTAGAAGTTAAAGGCAAGTCATTTTCATAGTTCTCATCATCAGATGAGTATTCTTCTTTTTCTATGTTACCCATTTGTGTATCTATAACAGCAGGTTTATTCTTGTGGTTTTGAATTCAAACTGAAGACTCTGTTCAAAACATACTTCAAACCAATAAATATTTTTTTTCTACTATTACGGCTTTTAATATTTTTTTTCTTGAAAGAGTCACGTGCGAGAAACTTTATTATAATGCGAAATGATGTTATTACCAACTTGTGAAAGTTGTAATGGTATGAGTTTATATATGTATATATAGATATAGAATCTGTTTAAAATGCTGTGCTATAGAGGAAGCCTACCAAACCTGTAGCTCCTCGAATAAATCGACTCTTGAAGTAGATTGTTCACCTTGAATGGATGCAACGACATCTCTTATTTCATCACACATAAGATCGGGACCACACGATACTACAGCTACTGAACGAGGTGGCTTTTCACCTTCATCTTGATGTTGTTCGAAATATGTGGGTTTGTGAATGTACTGATGTAAATGATTGGGTATATTTGGTCTGCCTTCAATGAATTCGTATCCGCGAGATAATGCTTGAACCATTTCTTTGAAAGCGCTAGTTTGTGAAGTTAGATTACGCATTGGAGTTCCATTAGAGCTGTCTTCATCGCAGTCCTCTTCAACTGCTTCAAGTAATGGAGATAGTTCACCAAATGGTTCCTTCTTCAGTTTGTACTTAGGGTCATTGGAAACATGTCTGATAGTACCTGCTATCTTGTCACGAGTGATATAAATGGTCTTCTTGATTCTATTCTCCGGATCAAGTTTTATCAATTGTAATAATTCCGTATGAAAGAATTGCAGGTTCTTCAAACGTTGTACTGTCCATATAAAATCGACAGTTTGATTTGAATAATCATGTTTGAGTAAATTCAATGCATGATAATATGGACCAGGAACACCATTACCTCCAGCCATTAACAAGACATTATCATAAGCTCTGAAATCAGCATGATGTGCATATGGACCTTCAAGACCAACTCTTAATGATACATGTTTATTATTATTATGTCTATCGTTGACATGCGAGTTATCATTTTCGGCGATGAGTTGTTCAATGTGATTATAAAGTTTCAATGAAATACCATTCTTTTTCTTTATATAAATCTTAATATGGTTTTCATTCTGTTGATGTTGTTCATTATGAGGAGATGTGATGAATTTATCATTCAGTTCGTTGTAAGTTGTTGTATCATAAAATGTAAATGGATGTGATTGCCAGAATGGTAATTTGTAATTGAGGAAGTAAATATATGCGAATTGACCAGGATGAGTTTTCCAAGCTTTGTTAACAGTTGGTTTGGGAATAGTTACTACGATTGTTTCATCGATAATTTCAAGATCTGCCATTTGGAATCCAAATTTGTATAAATTGTAAACTCTCATGATTCTATCCAATGCCCAGAAAGCAAGAGTTGCGTAGATCCATTCTAAGTAACCAATCTTCACAACGTGTAATAGTGCACCGAATATGAATAACAGAGCCAATGTGATATGGATCACAAGAAATAATTCATAGAATCTTGCACGAAATTGGAAAATGGCGAATATCAAAATCAATATAGAAAATCCCAATGTATGTTCTCCAAATATCCATATCCAAGTCTTTCTCTCAATTTCAAGATGTTGATGTAGATAAAAATAGACTTTGAAGCTATAAGCGTGTATTGCAGCCAATAGTACCATTGCTCTTGATATCCATTTATGAAACACAATAAAGGAGCTGAATGGTAAACCAGATAAGTTAATAAGAATATTGTTTCTACCGCCAAATAAAAATAACGGTGGTAGTTGAGCAAACGCCAAGATACCTGTTCTATCAGCGACGTATCTTGATAATTGAGAGTTATAATCACCAAGAAGGAAATTTGATTCTTGGAACTTATAATCGACTAATAAGTAACCAAATGTGAAAATGAAGTAAACAATTAATATTATTGACTCTTGATTTGTTGGTAAAATCCCATTGAAAATTGAAAGATAATTTTTCCCTATACGTTCACCGAATATGTTGAAAGGTTGAGAGTGGAATTGTAAATGGAAAAGAGTAGGTAAAGTCACTTTTGACCTTATTTTGTTTGAAATGCGACCAGTGAATAGATTCAAACATGATTTATATTTTCTGGTATAATTGAAGACCCCAATAATCAATAGTATAACTGCCCAAAATGCACACATTACATTTGCAATTCTTTTAGTTGAGACGAAATTATAGACAAAACTGAGATATGAGGAGCGTAAGTTGATCAATACAGCAGAGTCAACATATATTGGTGTAGTATGTAATGTAATATTTGAGTCTGAATCTTCAATATATGCTGTAGCGTTATCCAATGTTTGAATCAAAAAATCTTTATCAAAATGGGATACTTCACCATTCTGTTTACAATTATGAATAAATTTATTATATGTGTCTTGTAACTCCTTCTCATCAGTTTGGTATTCGTTGAAACAATAAACTAATGTTCCTAATAAAGGTTGATAATTACAAATTGGTTGCCAGAATTTATTTTGGCTATTCTCTGGTGCAGTATAATCAAATTTGTATTTGTTCGTAGCAAATATACAAGAGTATAACAGAGAGTCTTTTGACCCTAAACTTGCAGTTGAATACTTTGAAAATGATAAAAATGTAAGTATCAGAAAGGGAAGATGATAATACCGTTTTGTGCTCATCTTTTTCTGCTATTGTCAAACGAGTCCCTCTGATGTTGAATAATTCTTGATGCCTTTGTTTGTGTCTTGTATGCTGTGTTTGTAATTGTGTTTATGATTTATTCAAAGGAAAAAGGGATCGTAAGAGGTTGCTGAAGATTATCGTCTCATAAAGGCGAATATTTGAGATCAAAGCTATGCGCAATATGAAGATTAAAAGGGACTAATAGCATATATCAGATTAATAATCCCAAGAAGAATCTGAATTCCTATCAAAACGATCTGATGGTTGATATCGGATTTAACTTGGCACTTACTCCTTTCAGTTTTCAAGGTGCGAGGTGTACCTCGTATAGATAATCGACGCGCGTCTATGAAATATTTTTCATTCAAGAAAAACAAATATCATTGAGCGGCTTCGCTAATTGCCTAATTGGCTGTACATAACTAAATACATTGACTTTAATCAATTGCGCGGGAAACTCAATTTAAACAATAGAAAAACCGGCACGGCAAGACAATAGCAATAAGGGGAAAAAAAGATAAAATAAGCAGAGGAAAAGAGGAAAGGAATAAACCGTTGTGCTATACTTGACGTTGTGCTATGCTTGACAGTTTATTCTTCAAGATTTATTTTTCTTTCAACTTCAAATATAAACTAAACTCGAATCTGTAATTTAACTCTTTTTGTATTTACATAGATATACATACAGGTAATTTACTATAATGGTTTGGGACGACGCTAAAGGTATGGCAATTGCTCTTGAGCAAGCAAGAAAATCTTACGCTGAAGGAGGTATTCCAATCGGTGGATGTTTATTAGATGATCAAGGAAATGTTTTAGGTAAAGGTCATAACTGTAGAATTCAAAAAGGTAGTGCTACATTACATGGTGAAATAGATACTTTAGAAAATGCAGGTAGATTACCAGGTAAAACATATAAAAACTGTACCATGTATACCACTTTATCTCCATGTACTATGTGTTCCGGTGCTTGTCTCTTATACGGTATTCCAAGAGTTGTCCTTGGTGAAAATGAAACTTACTTAGGTGGTGAAGATTGGTTAAAATTCAAAGGTGTTGAAGTTGTTAATGTTAAAAATGCCGAATGTAAAGAATTAATGGATAAGTTTATCAAGGAGAAACCAGAGGAATGGAATGAAGATATCGGAGAAAACTAAACTTATTCTTACTGTGACTTTAGATTTAGATGTATAAAATTGGACATTAGTCTATTAACTTAATGAAATATAAAGCAATATAAAGCATATATAAACTATTACTACTTCTGTAACTTATGTATTTGAATACGAGATACCATGGTTTTAGTCTTTACGCAAAACACACCCTTGCATCACAACTTTATCCTTGTGGCCCACAGCAGAAAGAGAAGGCGAGGATGGCTATCTTTGATATCTTACAGTATCAAGAGGGGATACAACTGATTAAGTACGTACTTATTCTTGTGCTGATTTATACTAGTCATTACATATATTGATCAATCTATAGACGCACATTAATTTTATCATGTCTGGTTTAGAGAGTATGTCTTTTCCCTTTCTCTAATTGATCAGTGGTTGGTCAACCAACTAAACTGCTGAATTTCTTTTTCTTTTTCGCATGAATAAGTTACTAACAAGAACATCTTCTAGAATCATTATTTCAATTGAAGTTTACTTCGAAACAACTCACAAGACAAAGTGCCAAGGCCAGAAAGGAAGAACAGCAAGAAAAGAATAAAGTTAAGAAGGCCTTAACTGAAGGAAATCAAGAAATAGCACAATTATATGCTGGTAATGCAATTAGAAAACATCAAGAATCCATTAATTTATTGAAATTAGCATCTAGAATAGATTCTGTTGCTTCAAGAATACAGACTGCAGTTACTATGAGAACTGTAACTAATAATATGTCTCAAGTGGTTAGAGGTATGGATCAAGCTATGCAAACAATGAATTTAGAAAGAATTTCTTTAGTTATGGATAAATTTGAAAATCAATTTGAAAATCTTGAAAGTACAACAGATTATTATGAAAATGTAACGAATGATTTAAATGCTACAAAGCAACCACAAGAAGAAGTAGATTTATTGATGAGTAAAATTGCTGATGAAGCAGGTTTAGAATTAGAACATAATTTACAAAATAATAATGAAAGAATATCAAAATTGAATGATACTGTTGCTGCTCCTTTAGAAGATCAAGAGGATAAATTGACTGAAAGATTAAGAGCATTGCGTAATTAATTGCGTTACTTATTATCTTTTAGCTTTTTTTTATTCAACTGATTCAACTTAATAATACATTATATAGTGGATGTGTATATTAAACAATTCGTGGTAATTTAATAAAAACTATCTTCATCCAAACTTTCTGTCACTCAGTTTATATGATATGGTCAAATCTTACATCAAACTACTTTTCTGTAAGTAATCAAAAGCTGATTTAGCTACGACTGAAATAGCTTTTAGAATTCTTGAAACCCCTTTTTTGTGTATTCTTTATTTGTCTTTAATTCTTTTTAATTCTTTCTTGTTATCACTAAGCTTACCCCTTTAGTTACTGTCGCTCCCATCTATGACCCATTGGCCATAAACATTCTCACGTAGACCATTACCGCCGTATTTGACACTACAATTTCAGTGCCTAAAAGAGAGAACAAATACGAACCAAGCCTTCCATCGACGCGCCGCAGATCACTCTCTTAGTAAATTTATTTATACGAGAGCCCCGCCTTACACACCTCACTGTACTGACTGCTATGGGCCAATTGCCTAATTAGAACACATCTCATCCCATCCCATCCCGCTATCTTGCGCTTGGTGCTTGGTTTCTGTAAGGATCTACGTTTTCTGGTTTCATATTTGTACCCCTAAATTTTGCTTCTCTGTACCTTTTGTCCCCTAAAGCGTCTTCTTCTGCCAGTATACATCCTTTCACAGTATACAAGCATGACAACCACTTCCACATTGCCCGATGGGGAATACGATTTGGATTTATCCAGTTTATTCAGATCTGGCCACCTCTCAGACATATTTGGCATACGATGTACGTTTTTTTAATTCATGATTGGAATTGTTGCATTTGCAAGTTTCTTTCCTCTTTGTTTGTTGACAGTTAACTAACAATTGCTTTACCCTTTTTTGCTCTAATATAGATAGTTTCAGACCCGAAAATATAGACAATGCATTCGCAAAAGAATTGATTAAAATTAGCGATGATTCAAATGGGAACGATTTTCAAGACTCGAATTCATTTATACTAAAATCAGAATCCAAGAAGATAAATTCTCTCACAGAGACAACAACGACAACGATAGCATCAAAGAGTTCCAATCCTGACTCTTTGAATCATATTTTCTTCGAAGGGAAAAGAAATAATAGTGGATTGATACATAATACTGGTGGATCAGTTCAGCGAAATATTAATAATAATATTAGTAATAATTCAAATAGCGCATCAGTTACTATTAATAGTCGAGAAACAATTTTACCTTCAATAGCATCATCATCACTCAACTTGATAGCAAACCAAATGCAATCATCGTCATCACAATCGTCATCATCTAGTTCACAATCAGCATCTGAATTCATATTAATATATGATGAAATCAATAAAACATTCAAATTAGACTTATTTGGTAATAATGTCCTAAAAATGACCAAATCAAGGACACCAGTAGAGTCAAATATGAAATTCAAGAGAAATTTGAAGAAATTGAAATCATTATCTCCAAAGGAAATAGAAGAGATAAATTTTGCTCAATTACTGGATTTGAAATCATCTTTATACTATGAAAATAAGAATGGTATTGGTAGGATTTCATCATCATTACCCAATTCTTTGCATAACTCACCAAACTTATCACCAAGAAGACTGGTGTCTTCTCCAACTAAATCCTCGCAAATTGGATCGAATTCACAATTGAAAAGAAACATTTCTTCTTCAAAATCAAGCAACTCATCACCTTTATTAAAATCGATCAATTCACCAATTTTCAAACCTTCAAGTACTCCAACGTCACCAATTTCAAGTGTTTTGAAATCAATACCAACTATGAAAAAGGCAACAGCATCATCTAATAGCAGGTCCAAGTTGAATAAAACAACCACAAAGAGACCAAGTGAGGATTTGGATATAGATGAAATTAGACTGACTGATTTATTACAAGTTAAGAGGGAAACCACATCTTCATCCAAAGTAACTACTAAAAGACAGAAATCCGCCACAATCACCGAATCAAATACGAATACAAACACAAAGAAACAAGCAAAGGCCTTCGCAACAAGTAGTGTATCTCCTCATAGCACTGGAGAAACTAATGACGATGAAGATGATGACAGTGATATCTTAGATTTTGCAAATGAATTAGAACAAGAGCTTGGTCAAAAGAAACGACAACCAAAGAAAGTGTCCAAGAAATCTACTACTTCAAAAGCACAAAAGCCAAAATCAATTTCTACTAACAAATCAGAAGAAACTGATGTTACTCCAAAGAATGAAGAGGATGAATGGGATGTTAATTACTCTGATTGGGATGAAGGAGATATCGAGAATCCACAACTCACTAATACTAAAATGAAATCTAGTAAGATTATATTGGAAAATACACCAAAGACAGAGTCTTCAAAGAGTTCAAGTATGGGAAAATCATCACAACAAACTCCAAATGTAACACCAAGAGGTCCAATTAGTATGAAAGAGTTAGCTATGGGTGAAAGAAGAGCTGCAACGCCTACTCTAAATGGTGGGATTTATTCACCTTCTTCTGAAGCTTATATGCCCAAATCCACAGAGTTAGCTTTGAATATTACAACTCCAGTAGTGGGAAAGTCATCATCTAGAAACAAGAAGCAAGAATTTAAAAAGGAAGCATCAAATGAGGACAAAAATAAGGAAGATGATGCTGATTCCTTCGAAGAAGCATTTGATGAAGATTTTAACGATGCATTTGAAGATTACGATTTGGATAATAGTGATTTTGAAGATCCTCAATCCGGTGGTACTTCGGGTAAAGGTCCAATTACAGTAGATGATGATGAAGAGATGAGTGAGGAGGAATAATAAAGCTTATTTTATGTATAAATATTTAACTATGTTTTGAAATAAAAATATCGTCGCGTTTACTACCCCCATGTATGACTTTCAATTCATATAATACCTACCATGTTATACGTATTAAAACTCTTTGTAGTATTGCAATACTGCAATACAAAAAGTCATTAAAATATCACCGCCTTGTTCGGATTTGAAAAAAAAAAGATCTCAAAAACACCAAATCAGGAAATTTTGTTTGGTCTAATTGTTTTTGTCTTGCCTCATTGGGTATTAATTATATGCATCAAATGTGTCTCCCGTTTTATATATGTCTCTATTTATTCACCCTCTATATATACACTACACGTATTTATCTCTGTGGTTTATGTTTCCTTGAGTATATGTGATAGTTGGTTGTTATATATTTCTCAACTGATCAAGATCTCAGGAAGGAAGAAAACAAGGGAGAGAATAAACAATAAACAAAGAAAGAATGATCTATGAAGATCTCGAGAAAATAGTCCAGCCACTTCGTTTTTATAATTTATTTTAGTTCATGCATGATTATTATGCTTATTATTATGATTCTTATTATTCAGTATTTAGAATTTAATATTTAGTGTTTATTGTTCAGGGATGATTTTGATTTCGTCTCTTCTTTTTACCCGCCACTCTTTCTCTTTTCTTCTTCCTTATATCTATAACAACAACACTCTTTTCTTTATGTTGTTTTCATTTTGAACAAACGATACTATCATAGTTAAAAAAGAAAGAGACCCTGTATAAATAAACAAATAACACTCACAATGAAATTAAGAGCAAATAGTTTAATACAGCTGACAAATGTGATAATAGCAGCTTTGATTTCAATTTCTGAAACTGCAACAGCCGAGACATGTAAAACCGAAACTGCAACAACAGTCAAGAAGACAGTTGTAGTCGCCACAGGATTACCACCATCAAGTGGTACAAGCTCATGGTCAATGGAGATGCTATCGAAACATAACGAATATCGTGCTTTACATGGAGCTCAAGCTATGATTTGGGATGATGCAGTAGCTGCTTATGCTCAATCTTATGCTGATCAATATACATGTTCAGGTTTACTCACACATACACAAGGCCCATATGGTGAGAACTTAGGGTTAGGTTTTGAAGGAACGAAAGCAGTAGATGCTTGGTATGACGAAATATCAAAATATGACTGGAGTAATATAGATTGGCAATCAGATGCTGGTCATTTCACTCAAATTATTTGGAATAACTCTATAAGGTTGGGTTGTGGATACCTTGATTGTTCGGCTGAAAATTGGGCTTTGTACACAATTTGCAGTTATGCGCCAGCAGGTAATGTATTAGGTCAATTTCCTGATAATGTTTTCCCACTTTTATCATCATAAATTCAGTGAGGAGAGTTTGTTGTATATTAAAAAATATTGACTTTTGGTTTGCCGTTTTTGCTGTTTGTTTATTTCAATTTTGTATATTTCCTTTATTTTGTTATTTTAGTAAAACTCAAAGTTCATGTAATGTAATATGTCATTTTTTAAGAAGTTTTCAGTAATATTTCCTTGGCAAAAATCTGTAGTAGTGGTACCTGAAGCTTTAATTTTTATCCCTAATTTTTCAACCATGATTACGCATGTCCCGGGACATAGTTTAGACAAAACCGATTGAATATGAATGCTCATATAAACAAATATATAAACAACATTCTTTATTAAGCCGCACAGCTCCAAATGAGGAAATTCTTTGATGATAGAAAAAAAATTATAATTGAAATATTGAATAAATATATAAATATTTCATCTTGTCATGATGATTTATTACACATAAATTTACTGATTCCCGTGAGCAGTAGTGAAAGGATTATAATGACTTCGACTGCCAATTATCAGACTCTTAGAGAGTGGCTTCATAATCCTCGTAACAAGATTTTGTGGAATGAGGAATTAGTAGATGTGAAGCCCTCACCACTTGGTGGACTTGGTGTATTTGCAAGAAAATCAATCAAAATTGAAGAGAATCAAGACTCAGATGACGAAGACGATGAAACTGGGTTGCTTTTGAGAATACCCAAATCCTCTATTCTAAGTCCTAGAAACTCCCGTATCTCAAATCTATTAGAAGAAGCAGAATTGGATGGTATGATTGCAATTATTCTTGCCTTTTTATTTGAGAAAAAAGATGGTAAATTATCTCCATGGTATGGATATCTACAATCTATAAGTTACTATGATGATAAGAATAAGAAGAAATTGAGACAGCCGTTTGGGTTTTGGGATAAATCTATACTGAATTATTTGAAAAATACATCTGCTGGATTACATATTGAAGAAAATATCAAAACTGTTCATACAATGTACAAGACATCAATTGAATTTGCTATGAAATATAAGGACTTTTTAGAACCACCGGACGAATTGAGATACGCATCAGATCCAGAGCAATATGAATCTGAGAGTTTATATAACCCATTGTTCGGTGCTGCATTTACTGCTATTTTAGGTAGAGTATTCGATGTAGACAATTATCATGGATTGTCTCTAGTCCCTGGAGCCGATTTGTTCAATCACAAACAGGAAGGTGATGAAGACGTACATTTTATATCAATAGGAGAAGTATGTGAGTATTGTGGTAAGCCCAGTGGGTGTCATCATCAAGAATCTTGGGATGATATGGATATTGATGATGATGAAGATAACTTTAATTCTGATGTGGAAGGTGCAATAAACGGTGACCAAGAAGAAGAAGAGAATGAGGTGGAGGAAGACGAAGACGAAGAAGACGAAGAAGAGGAATTGACTGAGATAACAGAAGAATATATTCAAAAGATAGAAGAACAATTGAAGCAGGAAGAAGAAGACGAAAATAGTGAAGATGAAGGATCTGAAGATGAAGATGATGATTATCCCTCAGAAATTGAAGATGAATTTGGGGTAATTCCAATGAATGAGTTAGAATACGATAGTGATGAATGTTGTGATATCAAGCTTTCAAAATCTGTCAAAAGAGGACAAGAGATATTCAATACGTATGGATATCTTGAACCTGTTGAATGTCTTGTACGTTATGGATTTGTTATTCCTTCTTATCAATACACCTCTGTCGCACATCATTTTACTGATATGACAAAAGGACATGAAAAATTGAAACCAGGTGAGTGTGAAAACTCTGATGATACCCCAACTGCACGTGAGTTCAAGAAAAGACTAGATTCTTGGATTTCAGAAGGAAGATTAGATTTCCTTGAAGCTGTTTCTGATTATGCTCAAGTCATGATCTTAGGAACTAAAATTGACGAACCACTACCACTTAATGTTCTTGGTGAACTTTATCAAGAATTGGATTGGAAAAGAAGAGCTATACTTGGACCGAATACTTGTTCATTTGAGACAATGGTACTTGCAAGTATGGCAAGTATGAATATGGAAGATTGGTATTCCTCCGATAACAAAATATTTGAGGTTTCTACACTTGCGAATCCTCATTTCAAAGGAAGAGATAAAATACTTTCTAAAGTCTTGAAAGCACAAAGAAAAACATTAGATCATGCATTATCTAAATTACGTTCTTTATCCCCAAAGACGGATGAAAAATTACAAGCTCAAAAGTTAGTTGAAATCGAACTTAAATCTTTGGCAAGAGATGTTTCTAAATTAAGTTTTGTGCCTGAGTTACCTGAATTTGAATACGATTCCTCAGCTGAAGAGATGAGCAACTCTGATGAGATGAGTGAGTAAGTAATACTTGTATATATGTACTCCCACAACATCATTTATTATAGAAAATACACAACACTACAAACAAATACAGAAACCGCCGGGTTCCGTAATCGTAGAACCCACAAATCGACGCGGCTCCCATAGTAAATTTACTCGTCGATCGTTGACAAGTTTCCAGATTTTTCTCTGTGCCTCGCTTATGTTCTGTTCTTTCATGGGGAAATATTGTATTTTATAACATATTTTCATCACTTTCACCGTCTTGTTTATTCTACTTGTGTCTTTCTAGGGATATACATCTGCCTTTTATTCAAAATGGTATGTACTTTATTTTGGAAACTTGAACATTACTAGGAGAATCTGATTACTAACTGCTTTTTTAACTAATTTTTCAACCAGTCTTCTGCTATTAAATCAGCTACTGCTATCAAGCCATTACTCGACAGAGTCCTAGTTCAACGTGTCAAAGCCGTTGCTCAAACCACCTCAGGTATTTACATTCCAGACGCAACCAAGGATAAACTTCCATACGGTACAGTTGTCTCTGCTGGTCCAGGTATCAAGACTAACAAAGGTGAACTTGTTCCAAACCTTTTCAAAGCCGGTGATAAAGTCATTTTACCTTCTTACGGTGGTTCTCCAATCAAGATCAACAATGAAGAATACTTGATGTACTCAGATAAGGAAATCTTAGCTAAGATTGACGATTGAATTATTTCTCTTCCCGGTACTTTTCGAAATTAATTGAAAAAAAATCGAAAAGGAAAGAAAATAATAGTTGTATATATTAACATATATAGAGGAAAATAATAGCACTTTTTTGTATAAAGCTACATAGAAGAATATATATCAGTTCTTTCTTCTTTAGTGACAGTCTGTCGTTGACATGGCCCCAGTATAAATCAAATTTCCAATGATCGTAGTTAAATTGATTTAAGGGATGATCCCGATCGCACCTCGCCTTTTCTCATAGAGCCATAAATATTTCGCTTATTTAGTGACAAAGATGTAAGGATAAAACATATGATTATAAAGATATTCGACGGAGTTAACAGTATTTCACATTATCAAGGATAACTCACATAATTGGGAACTAAGCATATATCAGTATTCAGCTCAATAGCTTGTTTTTTGAAATTATTGAATATCAGCTATAAAGGACAACGGTTTGGTTAGGAGAAATTAAGCAAGTTAGAGTAACATCCACATGTCAGATTCCAACTCAGATTATGATGTTGAAAATGGTCTCTACAATGATGATGAAGATGAGTTAGAGTCTCTATCCTTTGAAGATGGGTCTGAAGAAGTAGACGAGGAAGAGTATGCCGATATAGATGAAGAGATGAGAGATATTAATAGTGATGTATGTTATTCATTTCCTAAGAAATTCACATATTTAGGCACCAATACCCATAGAATGAAATATGTTTACGAATCAATGGAAAATATAGATAGTTTACTACAAGATCAAGTTACTGATTTGAATATGAAATTACAAATAGGTGAGGATAAATGTAAAGTATTATTGTTGAAATATAATTGGAATGAAAATAGATTATTAGAAGATTTTCTTTCTTTCAGTCCCATTGAATTACAGAAAAAAGTTGGTATAAGGATATTGGATGATGATAATGTCAAATGTTCAACTGAATCGTTATTGAGGCCTGCACCAAGTGGGTTCATGTGTATGATTTGTTGCTCTGAAGCAGATGATAACAAGATCCAGGACAGTGGAAATATATCAGATACAGATTATTTGCATACATTTCACACATCATTGTGTAATCACCTCTATTGTACAGATTGTTATTCGCATTATATTCAAGAGAAAAATCTTGAGCAATTGGTTTTAATTGAATGTCCTGAACCTGATTGTAAATTCATATTGAGTCCAAGTGAAATAAAGGTTTTAAGTGATTTTAATGAACGTAAGATTGATATTGAAGAAGCTAGACTTCGAGAAGCCCAGGAGGCAAAGGAAAGAGAGATAAATTCTAAGAAATTGACCGAAGAGGAAATTGGTGAAAGGTATGGTGGTTTCAAAGATGACAGTGATATTGATAGTGATAATGAAAAAGAAGAAATATTGAAAGAACAAGGATATTATGGGGATTCGATCAATGAATATGAAGTTGCACAATTGTTTAAATTTGATGAAAGAGAAAGGGAAAGAGTTAGATTAGAACAAGAGAATAAGTTAAAGAAAAGCATTTATTTGAAATATCAAAAGAATATTTTATTGTTATATACAAAGAAGAATTTAAAGAAGATTAGATATTGTCCAATGCCAAATTGTGATAACCTTGTTAAATTTATTGGATTTGATTCACAACAAATTGTATCAATGGAAGAATTCATATCCAAGTTATACATTCCAAGTGTTGAATGTAAATCCAAACATAAATTCTGTTTCCAGTGTTCAGAAGAAGATCATACTCCATGTCCATGTAAATTATCAACTAAATGGAAAATAAAATGTAAAGATGATGCAGAGACAGCAGAATGGATTAATAAAAACACAAAAGATTGTCCCAAATGTACAAATGCAATTGAGAAGAATGGTGGTTGTAACCATATGACATGTAGACATTGTAGACATGAATTTTGTTGGATTTGTATGAAAGATTGGTCAAATCATGAAAAGAGTTTTTATATATGTACAACTACTCTTACAGAACAACAACAAGAAGATTTGAAGAAAAGAAGCAGTCAAGCCAATGAAGCAGCAGAATCATTTCGTAGATATATCGTATATGTTGGATTATACGATAATCAATTGATCTCATTGAGGAAAGATCGTAAATTTTGTGATGATTCAGAGATGAAAGTACAGAAGATTCAACAGAAGAATAATATATCTTGGATTGAAGCTCAATTTTATAGAACTTGTATTGATATATTATTAAAAGGAAGATTAGCATTAGTTTGGTCATATGCTACGTTATATTATATTAAGAAATCAGGTACAAAAGAATTAATGGAAAGAAAGACTAATTTATTAAGTTCAGGTATTGAAAGATTATCAAAATTATTCGAAATTATACCAATTGATGCTGTATTCGTCAATAAGAAAAAATTTTTAGATGCTGCTGATTCTGTTAATAAGTTGAGATTACAATTAAATGAAACCTTCTTAGATTCTTTACTTGATCATCTTTTATATCTTGAATGAGTATTTATTTTTATATAATGTAATGTAATATGTATGGGGAATGGAAATTAGATTAATTAAAATTAAAGACTAACTTTAACTTCAGTATCAATAACATCAACTAAAAATTGTAATTCTAATTTTTTCCTACTTGCAACAATCCAATCATCAGATAATTTTCTAGCCCAACCTTTCAAATTAGCAACTTCTTCAACTGCATTATCTAATTCATTTCTTGATAAATAATGATTTACTCTAGAAATAACAGATTCGATGTCATTACCTGAATAATCATCAGTTGTCTTTAATGGAGAACCAGATTTGGATAATAACAATTTACTGAAAAACCAAGAAGATAAATGACCTAAGACACCAGCATTTGGAGGTAATAAAGCAACAGATCTTAATTCAGGTACTAATAAATCCCATCTTGTTATTAATTGATTTTGAGTTAAAACACCACCAGATTTTAATAATTCTTTTTCATTTGGGAAATTTTCAATTGTTGTCTCAATTAAATCATTTTTCAATGGTTTTGTCAAGTTTTTCAAATTGTTCAGCTCTGAAATTAATAATTTACCATTATTTGGATCATAATCATTTGACAAGAGTAATTTTTGTAAATTGGAAATAGATTTCTTAACTAATTTATAAGTCTTGTAATTTTCAGCGGAACTTGATAATTCAATTTCGAAATTTTCAATTTGTTGAACTCTTTCAGCTAAGATATTTAAGTTTTTCAATTTACCATTTCTTTCATTTTCAATTTTTTCGGATACAATTTTATTGAATTCTTGAATAGCATTGACTTTTGACTTCAAGATTATATTTTCAGCTTCAAGCATGATTTTGGTCTTTGTTGCTTCAACTTCTTTGGCTAATTTTTCATTATATTTGGCTTCAATTTGTGATTTGGCTTCAGTTAATTTTGATAAGAAATCAGTTGTTAATTCTAATTTATCCTTTTCATATTTTTCATTGAAACTTTGAGCTTCATTTTGAATCAATTTTTCTAAATCTCCTGTCTTTTCAGATGCAAGAAGTTTATATTTTGAACTTAAATCTTTGATTGAAGATTTGATAACTTCAATTGATTTTTGAACATCGACATCAGCAGAACGAGAGTTGATTGAAGTGATTAAACTATTAACTGATTTAATAGCATCATCGATGACTTTTTCACCAGTTTCAATTGAGATAACTGGTAATACAAAATCTTTATGAGATTCAACAGTTGCTTCTTTACCAGAATTTGGATCTAATGGACCAGACAAAGTGGATAAATCAACTTTTGAAGAACTAACACCTTCTTTTGGGATTGGGACGGCTTTTTCGACGCCTAATCTACCTTTTATAGAAGACAAAGATTCATTGACTTTATCAGAAGCAGTTGAAATTGAAAAAGTACCACCTGAAGGATTACTTAAATAATAATCAATAGTATCTATTACTTCTTCACCATATGGAACAAATTCACAAAAGATATCTTGGAAGGCATCATTCTTATAAGCAATTACAGCAGCAGTGGAATAACCGGCGACACTTAATAAACCTAATCTGAAAAAGAACTTTTTAACTGGAGAACCAGATTTAACTGGTTTTGTTGTTGTAGTTAAAGTTGATTGAAATCTTAGTTGTCTACCAACAGTTGTTGATAATCTCTTACTTGAAACACGAATCATGATTGGTAAGTAAGAATATGAATACAAGATACTCAATTGATGTATCAAACAGATGATAAATCCGATAAAACTACTCTTGTTAACCGATCACTCAATCACTTACTCTACCATCGTCAATTCAAACCAAATCTCTCTCTGTCTACACTGCTCGCTCGACAAATGAAAATTAGAGAAACAAAGAAGCCCGGAACAGTGAGGGAAGCAAATGGGAAAGTGCGCGGCCCAATTCTGAGTCACGTGAGTTGAAGATATAGTGGCTGGTGGCTGCTTGAAATATTATGTGGCTGGTGTGTGGTTTGTTTTGAGGCTGGTGGGTAATTACAGTAGACGCGCCGATAGACGCTTCACATGCGTCGATTTTTTACTTCGAGATTTGTTCATTCCTCAAAGGGAAAAGAGAGAGAAAGAAGTAAGAGTAAAAGCTATTGAATAAACCGTGTTCAGCTACATCACTACATAACCTAATCAAACCTGTCTGTATATAACAACAACAACTATAAGATGGCATCCTCAGCAGCGAGCTCTAGTGCTCCCCAAGTTTATGGAGCTGATGAGATCAATGCTATTGTATTAGATCCAGGTTCTTATCAAACCAAGATTGGTTTTGCAGGTCAAGATAGTCCTTCTTTGGTATTACCTTCTTATTATGGTGAATTGAATGACAATAAAATCTTGAATGAAGATATGTTATACTATCCAAGAGAAAATTTAGAGATTAAACCGATTTTAGAGAAAAACATTATAACTGATTGGGATGGTGCAATGGCTCAATATGATTATATGTTTGATTTATTGAACATTGAACCAACTGATCAACCTTTATTATTTACAGAATCAACAATGAATTCTTATGACAATAAAGTCAAAGCTTTAGAATATTTCTTAGAGGAAAAGGATTTTGCAGCTATTTTCATGGTTAAACAACCAACTTGTGTTTCATTTGCTCATGGTAGACCAAATTGTTTAGTTGTTGATATAGGACATGATTTAATTACCGTAACTCCAATTATTGATGGTATCTCTTTGAAAAATATGGTTGTTGGTACTACTTATTCTGGCTCTTTCTTAAATCAACAATTGAAACAATTTTTAGATAATAAAAAAATTGATCTAATCAATTCTTTCCAAATCAAATCTAAGAAACCTGTTTATTGGGAAGATCTAACTACAAAAGCAATATTTGAATCTAAAAAATTCGATTATTCAATTACAGACTCATTCAAGAATTTCCAAAACTTAAGAGTTTTCCAAGAAATGAAAGAAACTTTATTAACTTGTGGTAATGATTTACCAAAACCCGCCTCCGAAGAAGACGCAGAAACTTTATATTATGAATTACCAAATGGTTTAAACGTTCCTTTTACCAAGCATGAAAGATTCAAGATTGGTAACTCATTATTCCAACCTTCAAATACATTAGATCCAGTAGTTAAAGGTTGGGAAGAGCCACAAGATGGTAAAATTATCAAATTAATTGGTAATCAAAAGGATAAAACAAGTAAAGAATATGTACCATTGAGAAGAACAATGAAAAAGGCAGATGATGATGATGAAAGTACAACTAATAATGGTGAAGATGAAAATGATGAGAAAAAGGGTAATAATAATTCACAGGATAGTAATAATAATAGTAATAATAATAACGATAATAATAATAATTTAAGCGAGAATACAAGTGTTGGAATTTCATCTTTAATTCAAACAGTATTAGAGAAATTAGATATTGATTTAAAACCACAATTAGCTAATAATATAATATTAACAGGTTCTGTATCATTAATACCAGGTTTAAGTGAAAGATTATTCAATGAATTAAGTTTATTAAATCCATCAATGAAAATTAGAATTCATTCAGTTGGTAATTCAATTGAAAGAAAATATTCTTCTTGGATTGGTGGTTCAATTTTATCAAGTCTTGGTACTTTCCATCAATTATGGGTTTCTAAAAATGAGTACTTAGAAGAAGGTGCTGAAAAATTAATTACTAGTAGATTCAGGTAATTGTATAAAAAGAAAATATATATAAAAAAATAAAATGTACTGTATTATTATTACAACTATGGATTATTTCAATATGAATAAGGGGTATACTTATTCGAGCCAAGTATGAAGTGGAATGCTTATAATGTAAGATTACTATTTTATTGTATTGCCTAAGAAAGGATAATCTATTTATAATTAAATTCGTAAATTGTAAATCATAAATTGAGTATCTCGTTAATTATTCGGGAATTTAAAATTACTATGTACAGAAGGTGGAGATTAAATTCGTCAGGTAAATTGCAGATCTGTATTTGGCATGACTATAGTAGTCAGATGTATTGCATTCTAAGCGAACTTATAAATATATATTGCTCTTTAGTCTTGTGCTGAATCTTGCCTCTGTAATATCCGATGGTAATGTTGCTAGCTGTTGAAAAAAGAATCAAAGCAACTTAATTCAGTCCCCGATTAGACGCGGGGTTTTCACATGTTATTACGTTTATGTATCTACATATATATCTACGTCTATACGAGATTAACAATAATATATCTAGAAACATTACATTAGTATATGAGTGATTCATACTTCTATACTTACTAAAACAAAGAACTAAGACAATAGAGACTATTCGAATAAGTGGATAATATTATTACTAGCCAAGTATATGCAAACATTAAGCGAGTGTGCGTCTTAGTGAATTTAAGTTGCTTTTTGAATTATTTATACCATGGTGAATAAGTGAGTTTTGGTGCTTGTTTTGATTGTTACAATTAACTTAATATTTTGACCATGGTACTCTTCCATGACTTGTTATTGATGATTTTGGGTAACTTGCTTTATAGATGTATTTAACTAATCGTATCTCCTCGTTTTGTAAAATATTTGATTATTTGCTTCATTTTTTCAAACGTCTCTATTGATTTTACTGATGATTAGTTTCATTAATTATGACGAATGTGAATAGTCAAGAAGGCCAAAGGCTGAGTAAAGAAAAAGAGGATTTGTTGAATTCAAGAATTGTGGAGTTGAAAAATGCACTTGGAAAGTTGAATGGGTTATTGAATACAGGTAAAGATGATTTTTACAGACTAAGAACATTTGTTGATAAAGTTGTTAATATAACGATTGATGAAGCTGAATTTTTTGAAAAATGTAATTATTTCGTAACTTCTGATTTAGCACGATCTGTGATGAAGTTGGATAGTCTAAGAAGATTATATGAACCCACAAGGGATACTATACAGGATTTAGCAAGTGATACAACGAATTACTTATCATTAGAGATGAAATTATTCAAAATCTTGTGTAATGTTTTCTTGATCGAGTTAACTTCGGATAATATAAGTGAAATAAAATTACCTACTTTCAAACAACTTGCAGACTACAAGGAAGCAGATTGGAATCTAAGTCATGAACATGATTTAACAGGCGAAGAAGATATTTCGGAGATGTCACCAGTAGTACCTTTTAATACACTGTATAAATTGGTCTTGAGATTGATTATTTATCTTTCGAATATTTGTATAAACTGGAATGAATCAGAAGGTGATGTTTATGAACTAGTAGTTGATATGAAATTAATCATCATGAGACAACTTTTTTTATTCTTGGTTTACATCGATAGATTTGCAAATTCCCCTGAATTCAATCGTGCAAGTGAAGGCATACAACAATTAACCTTTTCAAATTTGTTATTGGGTTATAAGACATTGAATCAAATTTTATTCAATGGTATTAATGAAGTCATAACAAATTTTGATCAATTATCTTTGATCATCCACAATAAATACGCTTTGGGTTATATCAATGAACTTTCAAAAGTTTATTGTATTATATTTCATGATTTTGATTTGAATATTTTCAGTAAGCAACTCAATCTGAGTAATGATTCAATTGAAGCAGTTTATACATCGATTTATCTAGATGAAGATAACATGAACTATTTATTTTCACCAGAAGAGAAGTTATTAGATTGTTTTCAATTACAAAGACATGAGCCTACAAATTTAGCTATTGCGTTTAAACAAGTTTGGGAAATGATTATGTTAACGTTTGGGATTTCATCTTCTTCTACTGTTTTCAAAGGAAGTTTTAAATTAGAAGGTGTATTGACTTTGAAAGCATTACACGTTATATCTGGTCTTATGGGATTATTAGTTCAATTCCCAAAAACCATTTTACAAACATTAGATATCAACATCAAAAAGGAAATCATATTGGATTTGTTAACAATTATAAGAGTTGAACTGAAAGAGTTCACTCATACTTATATATATGGAAAATCTAACAGTAAAAAAAGCTCAAATACAACTTTCCACAAGGATTTGAATTTGTTATTAAGCACGTTATCATATTTTTGTTCAGAGACATCAGGTAGTCCGATTTCAATGTTGACGCTTATAAGAAATGGATTGATTACTCCAAGGTCGGGACCTACTGAATTCGGGGATGTTTTGAATACTTCGGTTCAGTATATCAAATTGTATCATAGTAGATCCAAGAGTGTGGATTACTATGAAGACAAAGAAGAAGAAGAGCATCAGTATGATGATTATCAACTTCCAAATAAATTCAATACTGCAGAGTTTAATGAGAAACTTGTGAACAATGGAGAAAGGACAACATCTGATTTGTTATTAGGTATTATATGGAGTTGTGTGTTGGAAGATAGAGAACAATTTTATAAATTTGTTAGTGTTGAAATTGGAAGACCTTTTGTACTAGGACAAAATACCGATTCATTAGTTGGTTTTTTAGTTGATAGTAGTAAAAAGCAAAAATCGAAGAATGGAAGTACTAGTAGTAGTAGTACAAGAAGAAAAATAGCACCTCCAGCTCCACCTGAACGTAGATCCACAAGTTTAGATATTTCAATGTTAAGATCAGGTTCTGAATCGGGGCATTCAACATCTGGGAATACTCATGCGAATAATTACGGTGTTGTTGAGAGTAGTGATAGCACAAGCAGTAGTAGTAGTTGTTGTTATAGCGAGGACGAGGAGTGTAATTCGTGTAGTGGTAATTTACAAAATGCGGTGAATGAGATTCAAAGGGATGCAAAGTACGTTTACGAATCACCAAGCGATAGTAAGAAGAGTAAGTTAGCGGGTGAAGAAGTTGAAATAAAAAGGAGTAAGAGTAAAAGAATTGAAGAAGCTGAGAATATTTTGAGAATGATGACAAGGTTAGATTTTTCTACGTATGGTACTAGTGCTGAGCGAAACGATGATGTAGATAACGAAGCTGATAATGAAGCTGATAACGAAGCTGATGTAGCCAAGAGTAAAGGGAGCATATCATCTCCATTGACATCTGTTTTTGAAGGGAATAACAAAAATAATAAAAATAATGGAAATGAACTGATTGATAATGGTAATGATAAAAAAGAAGAAGAATTACTGTTTTCAACACCATCACCTAGTTCAATTGAATTACAAAACCCTAATTTAGCATCACCAAAGAGTACATCAAGTGAGATAAAAGATGATGATACTAGTACTACTGGATCAAGTTTCAAATCAAAGAGAAATATTATTATAAATAGATTAAAATTACCATTTGGAAAGAGGAAAAATATGAGTATGTAATAATATGTATGTAGTTAAATTGATATTAGTTATGAAGTAAGCTAGAAAGAAAAAAAAAAAAAAAACAATAGAAAAACAGTATGTATATATATATATGCGCTAGAAACCGAATTAGGTCAATAATAAATGATGAATGATGGAGTAGATGCAAAAAAATGAATGATTAAACTAACATTGACAAGATTGTTCATTTGTACTTGGTCTATTTAAATCAATATTTTTAGCTTTTCTTCTCTTTATATCATTTGTATTATCTTTAATTGGTAAATTTGAAGCAATTGCATTAAAAGTTTCTTTAATTTGATCACCAGTTTTAGCACTTACTTCAAAAAATAATAAATTTGATTCTTTTGCATATTGACTTGCTTCATCTTTTGAAATTTTTCTTTCATTTTCTAAATCTAATTTATTACCAGCTAAAGCAATTACTATATCTGAATTTGCCTGTTTTTGTAATTCTTTAACCCAAGATTTTGCCCTTTCTAATGATGATTCTTGAGTTATATCATAAACAACTAATGCACAATTTGCATTACGATAATACATTGGTGCTAATGATTTATAACGTTCTTGTCCTGCTGTATCCCATATTTCAAATTTAACAGTTGTTGTTGGATCTAATTGAATTGTTTGTGTTAAAAATGCAGCTCCAATAGTTGATTCACGTAAATCATCAAATGAATTTTTAACGAATCTATGAACTATTGATGACTATTGAATGGGTTAGTAATTAGTTAAAAGTAAAGTGGGATTCATCAATATTTAAATACATACTTTACCAACGGCACTTTCACCTAGTAATACAAGTTTAAATTGAGCAAACCTTTGAGCTGGTTCTGTCATTATTTTAAGTAGTTTATGATGATTAATAAACTGGATGTATTGATGTTATATATGTACAGATAACTGATAGCAATGTTTACTTTACTTACATACAACCACTATCTCAATATTTTTCTCGCCCTTCAGTGAGATTTAAAGATATATAAATATTTTACATCGCCTTGTTTTGCTTGATATAGCAATTTGAAGTAGTTCATAGTAGTTAATAGATCATTACATAAAGTTAAAAACATTTAAAGTAACACATAAGTCATAGCTTAGCTTGTTGTCTGAAAGTTAATTGCTATAAGGCTTTTAAGACAGCTTCAGCACCACTGACACCAACACCTGGACCAGATTCGACTTCATTATAAATAATTTCACCATCTTTAACAACAACGGCATATCTTGCAGTTCTCTTACCGACTAAAGGATCATTTGGAATAACATGACCTAATTTACTTGATAAAGCAGCTTGTGGATCAGTAGCAAATTTTAAATGATCTTTAGCACCAAGAGCTTTACCCCAAGCAGAGTTAACAAATGGATCATTAACGGTTAAAACGATGATATCATCGACACCTTTTGATTTTAATTGAGTGTATTTTTCAACAAACTCAGGAATATGTTGTTCAGTACAAGTTGGAGTGAAAGCACCTGGAGCAGAAACGAAAACAACAGTCTTACCTGGTAAGATTTTAGATAAATCTAATTCAATTGGTCTTGAACAGACAACAATTGAGTCAGTTTCTTCAGTATATGGAACATAAGATAATTTAACATCAGTTGGGAATTTAGCTATTGATAGTTAGTTAGTTCGTTAGTTAGTTAGTTGATTAGTCCAAAGAAGTATTTTATTGATAAATGATAAGAAACTAATACATACATCCGACGGCGTAAGAAGACATGATGAATTGAGTTGATAGAGTATAAGATAGATATATAATTCAATGAATTAAAAAGAATGTTACAAACTCAATTGATGAAAATAGAGGGGAAACACTAGTTTAAATAGTAGTAAATAAAACACAACTGACAAATGAACAAACAGATTCCAAATTCCAGACTTTCCCTTCTTAGTCAACTAACTGTGGCAATTCTGAATTCTGAATTCTGACTTTGATTCTTTGTAAGCATTAAATCTATTATGAGAGTATTGCAGCGCGGCTCACTTGCCCGAATTTTCTAATTTTTGATTTATTTAGTTCAGGATTTTGCCGATCGGATGGAAAGCGAGAGAAGGTATGAGTGGTGTATGGGTGTGTTGAGTGAGTGGGTGTGTAAGGGTGTGTAAGGGTGTGTTATGGGGGTATAGTCTTCTTACTGTATACTGGTATACTGGTATACTGATATACTGATATACTGATATACTGATATACTGAATGAATGGTGAATAAATGAATAATTGTCTATATACTACATACTTACAAAGATAATCCTTCTAATCTATCTATTGCAGCTTTTGTCTTCATACTAATTCTAGAACTTAATTCATAATCATCTCCACCAAATGCTTGACTTCTTTTCAACCATTCCATAGATTCTTTTAATCCATCAACTCCTTTTAACTTCCATGAAAATAATGCTCTTTCATATAATGCAACAGGATAACACCATGGATTTTCTGTTAATTTTAACATCTTACTATTATAATCAGCTTTACCATTTTCTGTTAAATTAACTATAACTTTTGAATCTATTATATTCAAACCTTCTTCAATTTTACCTAATCTTCTTAATGCTAATGATTGTAATGTATACCTTATCATTGATTCTTCTTTTGTTTCTTTTATCTTACTATACGTGTTTCCCGTCTCAGGGTTAATCAATGATAATTCTTTTGAACTATCATCTGAACTATAACCTAATAATTCAATAGTTAATTGTAAATGTTCTTCAGGCATTCTATTATATCCATTCCAAAAATATGCCAATTCATGAACTAATGATGTTCCAATACAATCAACAAATGTCTTCCCTGTTTCTTGCTTTATCTTTAATATATTATTAACTTTACGCATTGCAAATCTTTCAAATGGCATTACTTTTGTCATAAATTTCTTTCTACCAATATAACTTGGCGCTTCTATAAGATATTTTTCTGACATTTCTAAATACCATTTCTCATTCTCTTTAACTACATCTCCTTTCTTTCTTGGTTCTTTCACAAATTTCCCGGTAATACACATTCTATAACTTTCAAGATAACATGCACCTGCCATATAACAATACAATGCATGTGACCATGCATTAAGTTCAATTAATTTCAAGAAATCTTCTGCTGCTCTTTCATATCGATGCAAGAAAACCAGTATCATTGCTCTATCGAATATTAATAATGCTTCAACTTGTCTCATATTACTAGTCTTTGCTGTATCCATTAATTCAACTGCTTCTTCTAATCTACCACGACTGGCTAACATTCTAGACTCTTGTAATAACCACAGGGCACTATTGGGGAACAATGCTCTAGCGTATAACAATGCTTTCACTAATTTAGGTCCTGGATGTAATATAGTTGGATCTCCTTCTCCCATTTGTGCTTTCTGTTCAATTTCCATCTTTTTACGACTTAATTTTCTCTTCAACTCAGATCCATTGTCTGATTCTGAATCTCTATTGCTAACTGTCTCTGCTGTATAACTCTCAACATCAGTAGCTTTATTACTCTTATTAGACAAGATCGATCTTGCTCCTGATGTAACAGATGATATATTACTGAATGATTTCTTATTACTAGCAACTTTTGTCTTCTTTAATTCTAAAGTCGATGGAACATCAAAATCAACATCGGTAAATTGGAAAGGTCCGTCATAAAACACTAATAAAGCTAATAACCCAATTCCTCCATGAATATTTCTTTCCATTGCTGCTTTCCATACCATCTTCAAACCAACTTCTCTTGATCCTTTGAAACCAACAACTGATAATACTCTACCAATTGCAGGTGGAATCAATGATAAGACAACTTGTAAAATCCCAAAACAAAGATTGACACCAGAATGGATGAATTCATCAACTGTTGCAATATCTGGATTCCCAGTTTGGAAAACTTGATCTAAACTATCAACTCCCTTTTGATCAACTCCTAGATCTTCTTTCAAACTTTCAAATACTGATGGATTACCAATATGATTTCCTTCAATTCTAGATTTCCTCATCTTATAAATCTTTTCTAATTTCTTGATAACTTCAGAGTCTTTTATCTCTTGTTCATTCGTGATTGGAATTGGTATATCAACAAATTTGTTACCAGATGCAGAACTTAAACTTATATTTGATTCATTCAATTTCATTCCATCTAAACTATTCGATAACTCCCTTTCTTGTTGTCTTTCCATAGTCTTACTAATCTCATCTAATGTATGATATGCACGACGTAATTTGATCAAAGCTTTAGCACCTTCAATAACACTCTCTGAGAATAACCCTAATAGAGCATTCAATAGATTAGATTCAGCATAAGTAACAGCCCATTCAGTTCCCGGTGGATATATGGATGAAGTATATAACTTCAATTTTTCAGCATTTTGTTTTTCCTTCCATGACATTGATTCAGCTTGACTTAATGTATTACTTGCCCTTTTCATTGTTTCAGGTTCAAATCCTAGAGTAGCTTCCAAAAATTCAACTACACCAAGAGCAACTTTTGATATAGTCTCTTTATCATGATTTTTTAATAATGCAATCCCTTCTTCTGCTCTATCGTCTAAGACATAATCCATCGCTTTTAAACCATTTTCAAATTGTAATGCCTCAATTAAAACTCTTTCTGTCTTATCGTCTTGGCTCAATGATCCTCCATTTCCAGATTTACCGCGTAAACCAAGAGCTTTCAACATTTTAATATGATTTTCCAATTAAATTGACTCCAATTTGTACAATCCTTTCTCAAAATAGTACTGCAGAAATTCGAACACAATTGACACTGTTGTAAAGAACACAAAAAAACACCGATTAACTGAAATTCAATTCAATTTATTCTACAAACTGAAAAGTTCCACTCAATAGATCACAGAATATCTATCACCCACAGATTATTATTACTGCGCAAATCAACTTTATCCGTGACAGCCGGTCGATCGACGATTGAGTACTTGTTATTTATCTATTAACGCTTTACTTATCTGCCCTATCAACTTACTGATAAGTATAATCACTGTAAATATGCTGATTTATCCACGAAATACCGATATAAACAGGTCATTCATTCCCCACCAGACTTTAATAACGGTATGTAAACACTTAAAACTAGTTTTAAGATTAGTATTAACTTTATAAAGTAAACTAATGTGAACATTGCTGTTGCGACTGCAAAATTATGTAATAAGCCGCTCACTGCTGTTTTGATTCTTTTGTTTTCCATCTTTCTCCGATTTACAACTTTTTTGTACCGACCGACATTTTATTCTATATAATTTAACTACTCAACTATATTTTATTCTTGGATTTTGTTCCTCTACCGACTACCTTTCTGAGCATTTTCTTTCTACGTTTTCCCTTTTTCTTTGGTTTGATATTTTGCACTTTTATACCTGCTTTCTCTTCAACACTATCCCATAAATCAGGTGTAATTGATTTTGGTAATTTTTTACCATAAAGACACTGATCAACTAACCACATACCCAACGTAAATTCCTTTTTATTCAATATACCGAAATCAAATTCAATATCATCTCCACTGCCAACTTGTGAGTTTCTGTTTTTGAATTCATCTGATCTACGATTTATCAATAAATCCCATATCCTCTCTAATGTATCATCAGATAATCTACTTCTACGCCAAATCTCTCTGACTACTAATCCATGAACACATTCTTTCAAATCAAGATCAAGCAACTCAAATTTAACTCCTTTATCAAAAGATGTGGTAACTGTAGTGGATTGTTGTCTCATATTCTCTGGTTGATGATACCTTTCTTCATCTAATTCTGAAGCCTCGTCATCTCCTTCGTGTTCCTCTTCTTCATCTTCATCCTCTTCGTCTTCTTCATCATCATCGTCGCTGTAATTATCTTCATCAATTTCAACCACTGTACCATCGTCGTAAATCATTACAGCATACTGATCAAATCCTTCCATTAGATAACTATCTTTAACCATAATTGAACCTTTATTGGCTGCCCAGACACCTTCATACCTTTTCTTTTCTTCTTCAGTCATAGTATCACTTGCTGTATGATGTTTCCATGGCTTTGATTCATTGAATTGAGATTTCGTATGTTTTTCCTTTCTCATAGTTGTCTTGAATTTTAGTTTCTGTGATGTGGGTTGTGGTAATGGTTGTGGTGTTGATGCTTGTAATAACGATACAGTACTTGAATTAGTAATTCCCATGGCATTAGATACTCCGACTGGTGTACCAGGCGTGTAACTAATATAACTATCATTATTGACAGCATTGGTAGCAGATGGTGAGCTTGCGCCATAAGTAGATGAAGAGATGTTAGGGAAGTATTCTTGACTAGCCATAGAAGTTGTTGATTCATTTTTCATACCAAACATTTTCTTTATTTGCTTGGAATGTTTACCTCTTAATGGACCATGATGATGATGAGGTAATTTAACATCTTCAGATTTACAGATTGGATAATGTGGAGTTGTAGGTTCACTCTCCTCGGATTGCCCATTAGGAGTCAAAGTAGATGAACTTGGAAGATTTATGAAACTTGGTCTTTGCTTCTGTTGTTGTTGCTGTTTCTGCTGCAATTGTTGACGTTGCTGCTCTTGTTGTTTACGATATTGCTGTTGTTTTGTTGCTAAACTAGCAGCATTACCTGCAATTTCACTATTTGACATCCTATTCACAGAACTTGTACTTGACCATTCACTGGCAAAACTTGGCCTTATAGAGATCTTATGACCATTGATATTATTGCTATTTTGGATAGAATTGGCTTTTGAAATATATTCTTCATAATCAGGAATCTCATCAGGAGAATCAAGACTCATATCCGATTCGTTGAATCTAGAACTTAGCAACATCTCAGGAGACGACGAATCTACTCCATCTGAGACTGAGCTCAAAACAGGGACAGGTGGTGGTGGTACTCTTTTCGATAAAGGTACTGATGCGCCAGGGATTGAAGATGGTTGAGGTTTTGGTGATGATTTTATTGGATCAGAAGGAGAAGAGTCTAATTGCAAATCTTTCACAGACTTATTGATATCATCAATTTTGTCAATGCTGGTATTTTCGACTGATATGACAGGGATCTGTTTTTTGGAGTTATTGCTACCACTCGATGGACGCTTGAATAAGTTGTAATAAGGATGAGTATTTGGGGGATAAGGGAAATCTTGATGAGACTGAGCAGTATCCTGTAAATTTTTCACAGTCGGTACTTCATAGTTGAACTGACTTAAACTTGATTTGGTGCCATGGTTGTTGACTCTAACTGTGCTATTATTATTCGAATGTAAGTCGGAATTAGACATCTCTAAAGTTGCAGGCATGAACTCATCATATTCCTCTGTTTCATTGAAACTGTCGGTTGAAGTGGTTCTGGAATCAGTATAATGATTGCTCAACGCGGTAGAGCCTTTTCTACCCATACTGATTCCAGCATCAAGGCTAAGACCACTACCATTAATACTTGGGGAAAGAATGTTATTATTATTATGCGATCTAGCAGAATGAACGGAAGACGAAGATAAATTTCTTGATGGACTTATCCCCAGATGACTGATATTGCTACTCTCTGTATCACTATGTGTCGTACTGTTATTATTAGTATTAATATTAGAAGCACTTTTTATAGTATACAAACCGACCATCCTTGGACTATGATCATGCTCGTCTTGACCATTCAAATTATTATTGGTGGTTGAATCATTTATACTGGATTGTTTATCTTTGAAAACATTATCTTTAAAATTCAATTGTGCAGTCAGTGCACTTGGTGGTGATACAGGCGGTTCTTTGTTCGTGTTCTTCGGTATAGCTGCTTTATTGAATGACTCTTTTGGTCCCATTTTTGTTGGATTCTGCTTCGCTATGAGTGATGCAGCAGCTAAAGCTATTGAAGAACTATTGGCGTTCACCTGATCCCATGTCTGTTTAACCGGTTGTTTCTTATTCTTCTGTTTTGTAGTCTTCACTGGAGCGAATGTTGGTGATAATGTGGCAGAAGAAGGAGATGTGAAAATCTCTTTAGCATTACCCCCACCATTAGAAGAGGATGATACCGATGGCTTCTTTACTGCTATACTACCATTTGTATTTGTGTTTGGAGGACTGGATAGATGTGAATGTAGACTAACTCTAGCAGAGTTAGATTTGGTTATTGAAGGTCGTTTGAGTACATTGTTCGATTGCGAAGGAGACCTTAAATAATGAGACCCATTGGTTGCTGTAGATGATGATGAAGCGATAGAGTTATGACTAAGAGATCTTGTTATTTTCTTTTTTTGAGCGGATGTAGTAGTGTTAGTACTTGTATATGGTGTGTTGATCTTTATCGGTTGTTGTAATTGAAACTGTTGCTGTTGCTGCTGTAATTGCTGCTGATGTTGTTGTTGTAATTCAGCCTTTTTAAACATCAATTGAGCCGCTTGTGCAGCTGCTGACATTGAAGCTTGGTCCATATGAGGATTAGGGCCCTTGGAATTAGAACTCTTGGTACCCATATTGCCGAGCAGTTTGTCTATTTGCTGACCCTGCGTATGCACTCAGTTTATCTTTAGTCAATTAACTCACACTAACTGAAAACAAGTTGTACATTCCATGCAAAAGTAGGTAGATCAAACAAATTTAAATTCTGTCTGCTATTTTTAAACAAGCGAAAAGCCTCGACGACGCGTCTGCTTTCGTTCCTCTTTCTTTTCTTTTTGTTCGAAAGTTTTTATTTTTTTTATTTTTTTTTTTTTTTTTTGGAATCTTTTTTTTTCCTAATCTTGAATATATGTTTAAGAAAGAGAATCTTTTATATTAGTATTGTATTTTTCTTTCAAAATCAAGAGATCTTGCGTATACACACAGATCCCAACTCAACAATGTCTGAAGAAAACAAAACAACTGCCGCTGCCGCTGGTGCAGACACCAATGCTGAAGGATGGGCCACCGATAAGACAGCTTTACCATTTTCAGATCAACATTATTTTTCATCTTACGATCATTTTGGTATTCACGAAGAAATGTTGAAAGATCAAGTACGTACCTTATCGTACAGAAATGCTATCATGAAAAATAAACATTTATTCAAAGATAAAGTCGTTTTAGATGTCGGTTGTGGTA
Organism: Wenyingozyma ramenticola; assembly: GCA_024271885.1. Taxonomy (NCBI): domain Eukaryota; kingdom Fungi; phylum Ascomycota; class Pichiomycetes; order Pichiales; family Pichiaceae; genus Wenyingozyma; species Wenyingozyma ramenticola. The sequence continues at coordinate 615,326 of JANBXF010000002.1, forward strand.
CTGGTATCTTATCAATGTTTGCTGCTAAAGCAGGTGCCAAACATGTTATCGCTGTTGATATGTCAAATATCATCGGTATGGCTCAAAAGATCGTCTCATTGAATGGTTTCGAAGACAAGATCACTTTATTGAAGGGTAAATTAGAAGACGTTGAAATGCCATACAAGAAAGTTGACATAATTATTTCTGAATGGATGGGATACTTCTTATTATATGAATCAATGTTAGATACAGTATTAGTTGCTAGAGATAGATATTTAGTTGAAGGTGGTTTGATTTTCCCAGACAAGGCTTCAATCCAAATTGCAATGATCGAAGATGGTTCTTATAAAGATGAGAAAATTGGCTTCTGGGAAGATGTTTATGGATTTGATTATTCACCATTCATTGACGTTGCCATGGTTGAACCAATTGTTGATATTGTCGATAATAAAGCAGTTGCAACAACTCATTACGAATTAATCGAATTCGATTTGAACACAGTTACAATTGAACAATTAGCATTCCATAAATCTTTCAAATTGAAAGCAACAAGAGATGATTTAATCCATGCAGTTATTGCTTGGTTTGATATTATTTTCCCATATGATAATAAAGGTGAAAAAGTTGTATTCTCAACAGGTCCACATGCCAATTACACACATTGGAAACAAACTGTTTTCTACTTAGATCAAGTATTAGATGTTAAGAAAGGTGAAGTAATTGAAGGTACATTAGCTTCAAGACCAAACTCTAACAACAGTAGAGAATTAGATATCGAAATTTCTTGGGATTTCAAAGGTCAAGGCGCCGAAGATTCAAGAGCTCAAGCTGGTAAATTTAATTACTTCTTACGTTAATTCATTAATCAAAAGTTTGTATTCATGTATGTATTATAATAATAATAGAATAAAGGTTACTCATTTGCTTCATTTACTGTATCATTATCTTTTGGCATAAGATATCATGTATGTATTCATGTATGTTTTAGTATGATAATAGAATAAAGGTTACACATTTACTGTATCATCTTCTTTTGGTATAAGATATACATTTTTTGTATTATAATTGTTCGAATGAACTACTAAAAACTTTTATATATATATCAAAAAACTTTTGTTTTTTTGTTGTTGTTTACCAGGATAAGATCCTTTTTGTTTAAACTAACGAGTAATTTAATCGGATTTTAAGATGGTTAAGAATTCTTCAGAAGTCTTAGAAGCAACAACTGGAGCCTTAGCAGAACCTAATTTCTTTTCAGAGAAAGCCTTAGCGTATGGGTTTAATCTTAATAAGACTTGCTTGTTCTTTAATGGGTTCTTCTTTAAAACGTGAGTACGTTTTTGAGTGGCTTGACCAGCTGGTCTAACAACGGCTTGAATTTCAGCAGAGTTGATGATTCTTTGAACATCGGTGTTAGAGACAATGTTAGATGGTAAAGTGTAACCAGATTTAGAAGAGTAAACGGAATCTAAAGCGGCGAAAGCAGATTCAGTCCAGATAACGAATCTACCTAAGTGAGCACCTGGAGCTAATTGTAATAAACCTAAAGATTTAACGTTAGCGGTTTCAACACCTGGGATGTTTCTGAAAGCTTTAACTAAACCGTTATCTTCAGCGTAGACAACTAATGGACCACGTCTTTGGGTAAATCTTCTACCTCTTAATTTACCTTGACCGGCTCTTAATTTCTTGGACTTGATGACCTTAATGACATCCTTGTGGGCACCAATAGCCTTTAAAGCAGCAACGGCTTCTTTGGTCTTCTTGACGGATTCTAAGTCAGAAGAAACAACTAATGGGATTTCTGGGATGTTTTCAACTCTGTGACCTCTAGCTAAGACTAAAGATTGAACGGCAGAGGCAGCAATAGCAGAAGCAGTAGCATATCTCTTTTCGTTGTGGTTGACTTTGATGTGCCATTTTCTCCAGATTTTAGTTGGAGCAAACATACGACCACCACGACACATGTTACCAAAGGCACCTTGACCGGAACGGTGGGTACCACCACCACCAACTCTTGGAACACGGGCAACAGCTCTACCAGTACCCCATGATTCAGCAGAGTGTTGCATACCAGCGTTTTCAGCAACAGCGTAAGCTTGTCTCTTGTTCTTGTTGACTTTAGTGAAAACAGAGTGGACAATATCTGGTCTGATTGGAGCTTTGAAAACAGCTGGTAATGGTAAAGAGGTTGAAGTTGATTCACCAGAAATGGCGATAACGGAAACTTGAGGACGAGTAGACATTATGTGTAATATATATCGTTAATGATAATCCAAAGGAAGAAACTTTTGAAATTAACAATAATATTAAAGGAAGAACTCAGTTATTTTAAAACTGAAAAACTTTTCACTACATCAGATTCTCGTACCAAAAACTGTGGGAGATGAGAAATTTGGAAAAAAAATTTTATTGTCCTTTGTTTGAGTTACCCGGCTAATATCAAGAGCAGGGTAACCTCGAGACAGAATTCCAGCTGATAAGAGGTGTACTTTCTGCACCGCCACCTCCGCATTAGGTTTACACCGCCGCGTGCCCAATTGGGTGTGTTGCCTGTGGCGCATGATGAGGAGCTTATGGTTTTGTGTGAAGTGTGACGGTCTTGGTTGGGGAGAGACATGACATGACATGACATGACATGACATGGTATAGACGATGGATAGATTAGTGTATAGATTTCCCCATTTATTAAGTGTTGATAGAGTTTGCTATATCACTTCAATCCATTATACTCAATTGATCAGAATAGACTACTCTGCAATTGCTAGTTTAACTTCCTATTGAACAAAAGCAAAAGAGCAACATGTCTGCTGATACCGCTGCCGCTGCAACTACTACTGCAGATGATAACAAAACATTCCAATTTCCAGATTCTGTTAAAGGAGTTATTAGCTCGGATCCATGGTTAGAGCCACATTGGCAAGAATTGGAGTACAGAAGAAATTTGGCTGATAATTGGCTGAAGAAATTGGAGAAAGATGAAGGTGGGATCTTAAAATTTGCCGACTCTTATAAAGAGATGGGATTCTCTGTTAATCCAGATGATAATTCCATTACTTATAAAGAATACGCACCCAATGCAATTGCTGCTTGTCTTATTGGTGATTTCAACAATTGGGGACATGATGCTAATAAGATGACGAAAGATGCATTTGGGTTTTTCAAAGTAACTGTTCCTTCTAAAAATGGTGAATTGCCAATTCCTCATAATTCAAGAGTTAAGATTTATATGACTTTACCCGATGGTTCTAAAATTGCAAGATTACCTGCATATATCAAAAGAGCTACTCCTCCGCCTAAGGAATATGGTCATTCAAATTATGAAGCTAGATTTTGGTATCCACCTGAAACATACGAATATAAAAATAAGAGGCCCGCATTACCTCAGTCTTTGAAAATCTATGAAGCTCATGTTGGTATATCAACACCAGAGCCTAAAGTTGGTACATATAAGGAGTTCACTAATAATGTATTACCAATTATAAAAGATGCAGGTTATAATACAGTTCAATTGATGTCAATCATGGAACATGCTTATTATGCTTCATTTGGTTATCAAATATCAAGTTTCTATGCTATTAGTTCAAGATTTGGTACACCTGAAGATCTCAAAGAATTGATAGATACTGCTCATGGAATGGGTATTAGAGTCTTATTAGACGTTGTTCATTCACATGCATCCAAGAATGTTGATGATGGTTTGAATATGTTTGATGGTACTGATTATTGTTATTTCCATTCTGGTGGTAAAGGTACACATGATCAATGGGATTCAAGATTATTCAATTATGGTAATTATGAAACTTTGAGATTCTTATTAGGCAATTTGAAATTCTATTTACAAGAATATCAATTTGATGGTTTTAGATTTGATGGTGTTACGTCTATGCTATATACTCATCATGGTCTTGGAGAAGGATTTTCTGGTGATTATAATGAATATTTAAATCCATTTGGATCTGTTGATAAGGAATCTTTGACTTATATGATGTTAGCCAATGATTTATGTCAAAAATATGGTGATTTAGAAGATACTTCTATTACTACTGTTGCAGAAGATGTTTCTGGTTATCCAACTTTATGTGCAAAAAGATCAGATGGTGGTGTTGGATTTGATTATAGATTAGCTATGTCAATTCCTGATATGTGGATTAAGATCTTAAAACATTTACAAGATGAACAATGGGATCTTTCCAATATTGTTCATACATTAACAAATCGTCGTTATAAAGAAAAATGTATTTCATATGCTGAATCTCATGATCAAGCTTTAGTTGGAGATAAAACATTAGCATTTTGGTTAATGGATGCTGAAATGTATACAAATATGAGTAAATTCTCACCATTAACTCCAGTTATTGATCGTGGTATTGCTTTACATAAAATGATTAGATTAATTACTCAATCATTAGGAGGGGAAGCTTATCTTAATTTTGAAGGTAATGAATTTGGTCATCCTGAATGGTTAGATTTCCCAAGAGCAGGTAATGGAGAATCATATCATTATGCACGTAGACAATTCAATTTGATTAAAGATGATTTATTGAGATATAAATTTCTTTATCAATTTGACAAGGCTATGAATGAAACAGAAACGACATTTGGCTGGTTAAATTTTGAACCAGCTTATGTTTCATTGAAAAACGAATCTGATAAAATTATTGTATTTGAAAGAAACAATAAATTATTTATCTTCAATTTCCATCCAACTAACTCATATACAGATTATAGAGTTGGAGTTGAAAAACCAGGTGTTTATAAAATCATCTTGAATTCAGATCGTGAAGAATTTGGAGGTCATGACAGAATTGATGAATCAAAATCAGAATTCTTTACTACTGATTTCAGATGGAATGATAGATCTAATTTCATTCAAGTTTATATTCCAAGTAGAACAGCACTTGTTCTTGCATTGAAAGAAGAAATTGAGAGCAAGAAATAGTAGTTTAAAATCACTACTATCATTCTAATTTACATATACTAACCTAACACTTTCCTTTAGAAAACACTCAAATTGTATACTGGCACTCATTTACTATTTATTTACTGAAAAAAAAATCAAAACCGAAAAAAAAAAGCACAAGTACACCCACACAGAGAAGAAACCATTGCTTATTTGTACTTCAAAAAGACTTTTTAATAAGAATCAACATTGTTAATTCATTGCATCATATCGTCTATATCAATTTATTTATCTATTTACTTTGTAATAAAATCAACTACCTATGCTGTTAGTTCACCTTAGTAAACCAACCCCCACCCATCACTGAAACTAATTCTCGCGTAGCCGCATGAGAGAGACAGACAAAAAAAACACGGAGAGACAAAAGCTCCGGGCATTAGGAAGCAGGAAGGTTAAGTGGTGACCCGGCGAAAAAGAGGCGAGAAATAAAATACCCCAGAAATTTGGAGGTTCTATACCCAATAGATTGAAACAGATTTAGTGTAAGATTGAACTGATAGAGTATTATTGTGTGGAGTTGTTCACTTTTTCGTACCTGATCTGCTTGAATCATCATTGTACTTGGTTATTCCAAGCTTTTGTCATAAGAAATCTGTTTGTTTGTTCACGCATAGCTGTCCGATTCGGTCAAAATTCACGGATTTAAGCCTCCACGAAAACGAATCAAAACAACTGAAAATAATTATTTATCACATGTATATTAGTAGGAAACCAAGTTGAAAAAATGACGAAGAAACTTCCACAGGAGATTAAACAAAGCAGAAAACCAATCAAGACAGCATGTACGTTTTGTCATTCGAAGCATTTACAATGTGATGAAACAAGACCCTGTAAGAATTGTGTGAAAAGAGGTGTTGAAAGTAATTGTGTTGATGCTGAGAGAAAGAGAAGCAAAAGATCAACTCCAAAGAAACGGAAAGTTTCTACTGAAGCCGTTACCGATAGTTTGACAAATAGAGTAATCGTTCCTAATACAATGCTTGATAATAATAATGATAATAACGGGTCCATACAAACATCACTACCTGTGGCTTCAAAGAGAGGTAGAAAGAGAAAATCTGATACACTTGAAGTCAAAGAGAATATCATACCTGTAGTTGGACATAATATAGATACTTCTTCGAATTACACATCACCATCACAGAGAACAGTTTTGACGCCATTACCTCCTGCAGTGTCGGTTACCCCATCTTCTATATCTGGTTCCACTGGAGGAGCGCCTACTCCTACCAATTCGCAACATACCCATCCCTCTCACCATCATAGTCATCACAGTCATAACCAACAACAGCAGCAGCAACAGCATCACCATAATGGTAATGGTGGTTCTGGTGAGTATGATTCCAAGAATGATCTGTTGGCTTCCTCTGGTTTAGAGATTAAAACTGGTAGATCCACCTTCATCCCGCCTGCATATATCTACAACCAAAACAAATCGCTCAATAACAATCAACAACAACAACGTCATAGACATTCAAACTTACACCCAAACCAATCACCTTCTTCTGTACAATCCACAAGTGAAATATTGTCTACTGCATCTGATATATTATCTACAACGAGTCAAACTAGCAGTGTTAAACCATTTGAATCATCACTCGCTAATGATGAGTATGCGCAATTGACTGACTTACTCAATACAAATCCGCCATCCCCTACCTCAAATGGATTCTTTGACTTTGATGATGATGATGACGATGACGAAGATGATGTAGATGAGTTTGATAATCAAAGGAATAAATTTGTTAGACATTTCATACAAATCAACACTGAAGAAGATTCGATGATATCCTCATATTCTAATAATTCAACTCCAAATTCTTATATCTATAATCCAAAACATTCACAGATGGCTAATACTGCTAGAGAGATTCCTAATGATATCCAAGAAGATGAGAATTATACACCACCATTGATAATGAGACATATTATCAAGCATCCTGATGACATTTATTTGACTTTATCCGTGAAAGCATACCAATATCCACGTGCATATCATGCTTTAATTTCATATTTGAAATCGAGATTTGATAGAGACCAATTGATTGAAATTGCTAAATGTATGGCTAAATATCGTCCTTCATTCATCTCTGCTACTAAGAGTCTTTATGAAAATGATTTGATATTCACAGAAAGATCATTTCAGAGGACTTTATTAGAATATGAGAAATTAATTCAAGGTTCTTCATCACCAACGCTCATTTGGCGTAGAACGGGGGAAATTGTAGCAATGACAAATGAATTTGCCATAATGACAGGTTACTCTAAGATTTCATTGTTGTCCAAGAGAACTTTCATAGTTGAATTAATGGATGATGAAAGTACAATACGTTATTTTCAAAGTTTTAGTAATATGGCATTTGGGGATTTAAACGCTACTTTACTAACGGATTGTGTGCTGAGGAAGGCGAATGATGATGATTATCTTAGATGTGCATGTGTTTGGACTATCAAAAGGGATGTCTTCGATATTCCTATGCTTATCGTTGGACAATTTTTACCTATTTTAAACTAAATTAAAAACTTGTCTATTTAAGTAAGAATCTAAAATTTTAATAATATTCTTTCAAAAATTGTTTTATCTATTTGTTTTTATTATTCGCAATTATATAAGTCTAAATTCTAAATTCTAACTACTTAATTCTAAGATTTCCTTTAATAATTTACCACAAGCAACTGTTTCTTCATCAAAGTATCTTCTAGCAGTTAATTGTAAATTAATTGGAGCATCGACGAAATATTCAGGTTGATATTTACTTTGTTCTATTTCATCTAATTTAGATCTTGGTTTATAAGATTCATCTCTAACGTCAATCTTTGGATCCTGGGATAAACCAGTTGGGAAGACTAAAGTTGGTAAATCGAGTAAATTCCACATACTAGTGTAACCCCAATAGTAAGGACCGGCAATACCATCTTGAGCACATACTGGAGCAACACCAGTATATGTTGGAGAAATTATGAAATCGACTTTCTTTTGAACGAAATAATCGAGATATTCTTTACGGTAAACATCTCTTCTATAGTTTAATTCTTTATTTTCAACAATTGTTAAAGTATCATCACCTCTACCAAATGATAAAGCCCATTTGGTTAAAGGTAATAATTTTTCACCAGATAATTTGATCAATTCCTTTTGAGCATGATTACCGTCAGCTGAGTATAATTCATTTACATCTTCATACATTTCCTTTGTATGTATCGGTTCGAATTCAACAACGTTAACACCAGCTTTGGATAATTTTTCAGCAACGTGTTTTAAACCTCTAGTAATTGGAGGATGAGGTTTAACAAGACCATCATCGTATAAGATAGCAATTGTTAAATCTTTAGGATTTGGTTTTGGAACATCTCTCCAGAGAACTGGTAATGACCATGGATCAACATCCCAAGGTTTACCCTCATTGATGAAAGATTTCATAAATAATTCAATATCGTCAATAGAATGGGATAATGGACCACAAACTGCAGGAACAGATTCTTGACCTTTACCAGAAGAAACACCGGTATTACCAATTCTTCTTGTACTTGGTCTAAGACCCCAAGTACCGGAAAATGCAGCTGGAGCTCTAATAGAACCACCAATATCGGTACCAACACCAATTGGGGAACCATAACCACCAACTGAACAACCTTCACCACCTGAAGATCCACCAGCGGTTAATAAAGAGTTAACTGGATTTCTAGTACGACCAGTAATATTATTATTTGAATCTAAATGCATTAATGATTGAGGTTCATTAGTACGAACGTAAAAGACAGCACCTAATTTTCTCAAAGTGATAACAGCTGGAGAATCTGGAGATTCGTTTTCTAACATACCAACCCAACCACCATGAGTAATTTTACCGGCATAACCAATTTGTTCTTTAAGAGAAATTGGAACACCATGGAAAGGACCAACGGTTTTACCAGTTTTGGCTAAGTATTCATCTAATTCCTTTGCCTTGTCAAAGGCTTCATCAAAGAAGAATTCCATGGCGAAATTAGTCAATTGTTGTAAGATAATGGCTCTATGAGCAAAAGCCTTTAATACTTCAACAGAAGTATAAGTCTTATCAGCGATCAATTTAGCTAAAGTAGAAGCAGGTAATTTTGTGATTTTTTTTTCTTCATCTGAAAGATAATTTGATTCATCGATGAATTTGACGGAGTTAAAAGGTTTTGAATCAAGATCAGTTGGAATTTCAGATTCAGGGATAAGATATTCTTTTAACATTGAATCATTTAATTTCTTTACATAAGCAGCGACTTTAGGTTTCCAAGCTTCAAATTGTTCAGCATTAGAGACATCATCGGTGAATTTATAAAGTTTTTCAATTTCCTCAGTTGAAGGAGCGTGGAAAGTGGATGCAGACATTTTGAAATTGAAATATATTTATTATCTGTATGTAATCAACGATCTATATCAGATAAGCTTGAGTGAATAAAAATGAAAATTAAAAATGTAGTATTGACTATTGAAAGAAACAAAGAAGATGAAAAAGTAAAACAGAAGAAATGAAGCGAATAATTAATTTATAAGCCAAACGGGTTTATATATGTACAAAGTAAGTCCAAAACCTACTGGAGAAGGAGTTAGTGACTTACTTATGCAATAAATTTGATATAGTCAAGCTTCACTCCTACCTTATCCAGAACCGCACACTCGATTAGACAGCCTGGGACAAGTAGAATCCAGCGTTAACCGCGCGAAAACCCCAAAGAGGAAGCTCTTATCGCGCTGAAGCTCCAGGCGGGTTTTCCCTGTTCTCAATTGTCGCAAAGAGGGGGTGCCACGACAATTTGATATATACGACATCCTTTTAATGTTGCGCGAAGAACAAGACAGAGAAAAGTGGGCGGTACGAGAGAGGGGATTCTTCTGTGGCTCCCAGCTAAAAGGAAAGAAGAAGAAGAGATGAGATTTTGAGAGATTTTGAGATCCTCAGATTTGCTAGTTGCAAAAAAAAATTTAAATTCACAATAGTAATTTACGTCACACTTGATTCATTATCCTACATGTTATCTCTTTTGTTCAATAAACAAACAAATATTTTCTAATCAATTATTGAAACACACGCTTTGGTATATATATAATATCCAATATCTATCTTACAACTTCTAGTTAGTCTTTAATTTAACTTACTCACTAGTTGTTACTCTTATCTATCTATCAATTTTATCTTTTTTAGTTCCCATACACTTATTTTATCATTTAAATCAATTTTTATTTTGATAGATAAAGAATAGTATATCCATTAGTTGACCCCCATTTTAATTCCACTCATATCACACACTCCCATTTCATACCTTGAGTTGCCGAATGATATATTCACTTTTAATATCGTATAACTCCATTGATAACGCAAATTCAAATGATGAATTCTTATCAACATATTGCAAATTGTCAAAACCTGACAAAGAAAAGGAAAATTGAATATACTTCAACTATTATGAGTACTACTACTCCTAATTATATTAGTCTAGTTCAATCAAATTATTCAACAAATAATATAGTTAAAAAGGAAAATAATTACCCCACCCCTGGTATGACTGAATTTATCTTAAATGCCGATAATGCAAGTATTAACTCAAATATAACAAAGACAAGATCCAAGAAAGGTTGTTTTACTTGTAGAAAGAGAAAGAAGAAATGTAATGAATCATTTCCTGTATGTTCAGGTTGTGCTCGTAACTTATTACAATGTTGTTGGCCAAGTTTTAATGATGAAACTTTACCAAGAAGTTTCCAGATTAAACCTGCTTCAGGTGAAAGAGAAACTGATCAACAACAGAATAATCAAGAACAGCAACAACAGCAACAGCAGCATCAACAACATCAACATCAACATCAACAGGAAAAACAACAACATGAACATCTTCAACAAAACATTTCCATGCCATCTACTCCTATGATGTACTACAATAGATCTAGTCCTTATCCTCAAATTTATGAAAATATTATGTATATCGATCCATTCATTGCAGGTGTTGAAAACAACAATAACAATGATAATAATAATAATAATTTCAATCGTTCAAATTATTCTCATGAATCACATTATAGTTTAGAAAATGAAGATTATGAAATTCCAATCAATTTTTGTTCCACTATTGAATTGAATTCTTATAAACATGATTTACCATTCCCTGAAAATCATATTCCTAATTATTCAAATATTGAATTAACCTTGTCATTTGATAATCATGACAACGATGACAACAATAACAATAGTCACAAGCCCGTTGAGTATGAAGATTCATCTTCTTCATCAAGTGATGAAAACACCGCTTCTTCTCCTTGTTTATCAGAATTATCTTTGACAAGTTCTTATACTACTCAATACGATCAACAAACTATTATCCCATCTTTTGGAAACAATACGGAATTTACTTCTTCTATTTCTGATCTATTTTCATCTTTGTTTAATACCATTAATTCTTATAAGTTTCAATGGATTCCTGATGTTCAATTAAATGATGAAGATGCAATGTTATATCAAGAATTCGTTACTACTTATATACCCACGATTTCCCCATCTCACTCTCATCCTTTATTATCTCCAGATTCTATCTTTGTTCCACAAGCTTCAAGATCTGCAGCTTTGAGAGAAATCTTTTATACCTGTGGTGCATCAATTTTAGCATTGAAAAAACCTGATCAATATCAAAAAATTGCTTCAAAACATTATCAAAAGGCTATTAATTTGATTCAAAAAGAGATTAAATCTTCTTCAAATATTACTGAAGATTGGTTATTTGTTGCTGTTCAAACATTATGTTTGTTAGATAGATCAATGGGATTAGGTGCAAATAGATGTGCTAAACATCTTATTGCTGCTTACGATATCATCAAAGAAAGAGAATTATTGAAAATCAAAAAGAATCAAGAAGAAAATATGAACATGAATATTAATACTGATTTAATAACTCCAAATGAAAGATCTTTATTTGATAGTTTTGTATTCAATTACGTGATTACTATTTATTTTTGTCAATTTGATGATTTAGTTCAATTACCAAGTCCTTTTAAATTCTTTGATGAATATCATAATTATTTGACCTATACTATTTATAGAGATAATAAATTACCAAACTGGTCGAATTCTCCAGTTATGGGATCTGCAACTGATTGTTTCGAATGTCTTGGTAGATTATTTTGGTTATTAAGATATAAACAAATGAATCGTATTAGTGATATTGATTATAAGAAAATGTTGAATACAACCAGACTTAAGATCAATTTCACTTTGAAAACTTTGATGGATTATGATAATGAATTGAAAGAACTTGATAGTAAGCAACAGCAAGAAGAAGAAGAACTTCATCATCAACAACTATCATTACAAGATGATTCTTCTCCTAATGGTGGTTACAAATCTTCAATCAATAAGTTTTACAAAGGTAATTTAGAAATTTCCAAAGTGATGTATCATTCATTGGAAATTTTATACCATAAGTTAAACTTCCCTGAATTATCATCTTCGAATGCTTTAATTCAACATCATCTGGAAAATTTGATTAGAGAATATAGTGAGATTCCAGAATTAGATCATTCCAAATGTCTTACTATTTCATCTTTATATATCGCAGGTTGTGCATCAACAACTTTGAAACAAAGAGAGTTTATTACAAAAGAATTGTATATAATCTCGAGTGTTTTAAGTACTACATTAGCTACCAAATTATCCAATAAATTAGAGGAATTGTGGTTTAATGATGTCAAGATCGTTGATTTCAATTGTTTTGATGTTTTACTTACTAGAGAGGGTTTGGATGGATTAAGTTTTTAAATATACACCACTGTTTTTTTATCTGTTTTTTTTATCATTTTTATTTTTACTACTCTATTTGCTTACTTGCTTTTTTATTTTTTGTTCTTTTACTATTGTGTCCTTTGTTGTGTACGTTTTCCTTAATTAGTTATTTAAAGTGTTTAACTAATAATATAGATTACTTTTTCGAAATTTTTATCTCATAATCTTGAAATGTTAAAATAATATAAAATATAGCTAGATAAATAAACAAATAAATAAAAAATTATACAAAGAGGTAATGTAATTTAATTCAATTGAATTATAAACTTCTACCGGTATTAACATGAACGGCTTTAGTTTGAGTATACATGGATAACCCATAATCACCTAATTCTCTACCGAACCCACTCATCTTATAACCACCAAATGGAACTCTAAAATCAGAACCATTAGTTGCATTCACGAAAACTTGACCAGATCTTGATTTCTTGATAAAATTTTGAGATTTCTTGATATCTGAAGTGAATACAAATGAAGCTAATCCGTAAATTGTATCATTGGCTAATTTAAGTGCTTCTTCGTCTGTCTTGAATTTACCAACTACTACAACAGGACCAAAGATTTCTTCTTGTACGATCTTCATAGATTGGTTGATATTTGAGAAAATAGTTGGTTCAACAAAGAAACCTTTATCTTCAAGAGTCTTTGGAACAGAACCACCTAATTCTAATTTAGCACCTTCTTCAACACCACTGTTAATGTATTCTAAAATTCTTTGTTGTTGAATCTTAGAGACTTGTGGACCAACTTGAACACCTTCACCAAATGCATCACCTTGAATATAAACTTTTTTAACGTGTTCAACTAATTTCTTAACGAATTCATCGTGAATTTCTTCTTCGACATAAACTCTTGAACAAGCAACACAGATTTGACCCATGTTGTACATAACACCAAAGGCACACCATTTAACAGCTTGATCTAAATCAGCATCTTTATAAACAATCATTGGAGATTTACCACCACATTCCATAGTAACGGCTTTTAAATTAGATGAAGCTAATTTACAAATAGCCTTACCAACTAAAGTTGAACCAGTAAATGAAATCTTATCAACATCCATATGTTCAGCTAAATGAGCACCTGCAACTGAACCTAAACCACAGATGATGTTCAAGACAGGTGGGAAACCAGCATCTTTCAATAATTTACAAAGGTATAATAATGACAATGGAGTATTTTCAGCGGTTTTCATAACAATGGTATTACCAGTAGCAATAGCTGGAGCAATTTTCCAAATAGCCATGGCTAATGGATAATTCCATGGAATAATTTGACCACAGACTCCCCATGGTTCATGAACAGTATAAGTGAATTTTTGTTGTGTAGTTTCAATAGTTTTACCAGATTGAGCAGTAGTAGCTAATCCGGCAAATCCTTGTAAAACATCGATACAATGAGCAACATCATAGATAGCATTTGAATCTCTTGGTTTACCTGAGTCCATAGCTTCAATATCAGCTAAGATATCTTTGTTTTCTTCCATGATAGCAGCGAATTTAGTCAATGCCTTTGATCTTACATGACCATCAACTTGAGACCAGTTATTTTCAAATTGATCTCTAGCGGCCTTAACAGCGGTATCAACGTCGTCTTTTGTGGCTAAATAAACTGAACCAATCTTCTCACCAGTAGAAGGGTTAACAGTATCTATGAATTTACCATCTGAAGACTTGACGAATTCATTATTGATGAATAAACCAGTTGGTTGCATATACTTTTGACCAGTTGGTAAAGTTACTTCTATTTCGAGATCGAGAGACATTTTGAAGTTTGTTTGTTTGTTTGTTTTCTTGCTTGTTTAGTGCCGTAAAGTTGAACAAAAGGTAGCAATACTATAAAGAAGAAAAAACTAATGATAGGTGGAGAAGAATTAATGTGAATCAAAGATTGGCGAATGGTATTTAAAGAAGATTTGTCCAATAATGCAAGTAATGAAATTTTAACTATGTGCCCGGCGGATATTTCAAATGGGGAAAATCTTATCGCTTCTCGGGGTTGGCTTACGTAAATAGTATAGGGCACCTAGCGAAAATTAGGAACTAGTTTGCTTGAGCCAGTATTGCTAGGGCAGAGGGAAATAGTGGGGGCGCAAGAGATCAAATAGTGTACTCTGGTACTATATATTTATAATGTCTTGTCTCTAGAACGATAGAAGGAGGTTAATTACACCCACTGTATTCAACAGTGGTGGGAGTATGGTTAATGTACGTACAGAGAGTTAATCAGAAAAAAAGTGTCCCTCCACACCCCCGATCCGCACCCCCCTAGACTCTGTAAGGAAAAGAGCTTTGAAAGGAGAATTGAGGAATGACAAGCACTTGAAAAGTACCGTAGAGTTCTAAACACCGTTTTTGACACTGTTTTGGATTCAATCTTATTTCTAATGTAGATCAACTTAACGGGCTATTATTCTATTCACACTTCAATTTTCTGGCGTCCAATTGCCCTTTTGGGACCTTCCGCGGTGTAGGACCCGGAGGTTCAGTTCAGTTTGCACTGGATTTATTTCAATTTGTAAGTAAATTTACTGTTGTAATTGTTTCCGTTAGAATAAGTGGGTGACCTCTGTTATAACTACAGCCTCGTGGTTGATTGGTGGAACAAAAGGGTCTTTCATTTATCCTTGAAAGTCCGGCTTCTTTTGTTTACAAAATCTCACAAACCCATTGGATCGAAATAATTATCAGATTTCTTAACTCCATTCAATAAAGTCACGTGAAGAGAGCTGCTTTGGTGCTATGCAATTAGTTGTATTCTGGATTCTCGAAATGCCTAAGTAAAAAGTGCCCCAGAAAATATATATGTGCATACATGAGGTTACCTATAACTGAATGTTGGTACACTTCTTCTATTTAGATTCTTAAAAATTGATACGAAATCGATTAAATGTCCGATATAGTTATTAGGCCTCCAACACCACCTCACCCTGGCCCCGATGATGAGATAAAGGACTCGGATTCTCAGGAAAATTTACAAGATATTGAAGTCCCCATTGACTTACAAAGGGCAAATGATTTATTAGACTTGGATAATGATGATAGTGATTCTGATTTTTTCAATAACACTAAAACAGTAACTGAAAAGGAAAAAGAACTTGAAGAAGAGGAGATTGAAGAAGATGAAGACAAAGAAATTGATGACGAGGATCAGTATCGTTTGAAATTTGACAATTCAAATACAGAGGTTGAAGATTCAGAAACTATAATGTCTTATAATTCATGTTCCTCAGTAAGTGAAGTTACTCATACCAGTGACTTGTTCCCACCTCAAATTGGAAACTTTCGTCGTAGAAACTCAATTGATCTTGAAGAAATAGATAGAAGAAGATATTCTAAACCTATCAATCCTTTCAGTTCAAGTCGAAATAACAATAGTAGTATTACAAGTAAGGGTATTGAAAATTATTTGAAGATAGTAGACAATGAAAAATATCAGAAATTATCTCAAACTCAACAGTTTAAATTATTGACACATCTAGATTCAAATTTACTTGTCATTCAAAAAAAATTTATCAAATTTATATCGGGAGAAACAGATTATCCATTCATCACTTTACTCAATGATTTGTATGATGTAATTTTATTAATTTGGTATTCTATATTCCAAGTCAAATCCATTCCTAAAATATATCATGGTAACAACAATACTATTATCAATTTACCAGATTTGAGCAAGAACTTCCAGAACATAGGACAAGTTGAATATTTAGTCAAAATAATGGGTGATTTTAATGATTATTTATCAAAATACACTCTTACAAAATTTGATGAATTGAATAAATTGATACAGTTTTTAAGTCAGTTGGATAATTTTGTGGTGGTATTGATAGACTATGATAATGATCCTGATAATAGCAATAATTCCAAATTGATACGAAACACTGCATTAGTTAGAATTGAATCCCTTATAAATCAAACGAAATTGATTTCATTGTCAAAATTTGATAAATTCAAATTACAAAAAGTGAGAGAAATCTTGGATAGTGATGATCAAGTTACAGGAAAAGAGATCAGGGACAGTCTAGCTCAATTGGAAATTGAAATAGGTCAAATTTACGAAGGAGTTTTGGATAAAACCTCTATTTGATTATCTCTAATAAGTTGTTTTGTATGTAGATAGTTTAGTTAGTTCTATGTATTTAGTCGGATCTACAATGCTAATTGCCGCGCCTGAAATTTTCAGTAACCTTTCTATAAATAGTATGAGAAAAGTGGGGAAATGTTGCCTATATCTAAAACTTCATTGGCATTTATAAGAAGAAATAAGTTCTTCTTTTGAGTAACAGTGGTGATATTGAATATGTTCTGGGGATTGCTAAAGTCAAGTAAAGAAAATGATAAAGTAGAGAAGATAAAAGAGTCCCCACGAGAGACACTCCCGGATGATTTAAAGGAATATTTAAACGAAAGGACAGAAAATGGGTATTTGAGTGATCGTAAATTCAAGAAAAGAATGCAAAACACCAGTGTGGTGCCTCAAGATTACAGTGATATTGATAAAGAAACTGACAAAGAAAACGGAAAGGTCGCCAGTAAACCCACAGATGGAGATCCGGTGCAGAGTAAAATACAAGAGAGATCGGGAAGTTCGATTCCGCGTGGTAAACTAGGACCAGGTCAGATGAGCAAGCGTAATATACAGACTACTGAAAGATTAACTCAAGAGGAGATGAAAGCCGGTCGTGAGTTTGAAGAATATATGAGACGAAATAATCTCGAAGAAAGTGTTAATATCAATTGCATCGATTTCAGAAATCAGTTTGCCAAGTGTATAGAAGAGTCAAGCAAACTAGATATGTTTAAGTGTCTAGACCTTGAAGATTTTTTCGCAAACTGCGTGAAGTTACAAAGAAAATCTTTCAAATCTTTCAATTATAATTCAATGACAAATGTAGAGGAACTTGAGACAATCAAATACGAAGTAGATAAAAGTTTCAACAGGTATTTCCACGAGAATAAAGACACTACAAATTCCTATACTGTTGCTCAATACGAGAAGGAACTTAATCGTAAACGGGAGCTCTTCTATAATAAATACGGCAAGTAGCATAAACACTATATATACATATATAAATAGAAACGGAACAATAAGACACCTCCACTAACTAACTAAACCCGTGGTCCCTGCCCCTCATTCTAGCTGACAGACCCACCCCGTATTTTCTTCCCCAGTCAAATACACCGCAGTGACGCGCAACCCTGATTAAAGTTTGGCAGATTCATAGACCCTTTCCTCCGCATACCAAGAAATCGCCAGATGACGCATACAACTTTTCATTCTCGCTGTCATTTTAAAAACTAAAGAAATGCAAGAAGAGATCTGTATAGTGAAAAGAAGACCCTTGATTTGTATTAAGTATCATTTGAATGGACAGAATCTTTCAAGGGGTGAATGAAATGAAGTCACTCGGTGGCAAAGCACGGAGTTCCTCAGTTTTAGATGGCTTCTAGTATTTCATAAGCAGTCAACCCGCAAACATTTTCAGTACAATAGTAATGACGCATTGCATTTTATTATCCGCTTTTAGGCTCTTTACATAGTCCGTGACTTAAGGCGTTCATTGAACTGCTGATTTTTGAATACAAAATTGGCGTTTTATATTGTGTGGCTATATAGTCTTTGAACAATATAAATTCCTATAAATACCTGGCTGGCCCATTCTCAGGGTTCTTTGTCCCCTTGGAGCTTTATTGTTTTATCTTACAAGCTTCTCTATTTATAAATTCATTCAAAGTAATATACAATATACGCCAAGATGAGTACCGACGTTATTTCTGTGCTATCACACTATGATGATAATGGTACAAGAGCAACAAGACCAGATCTTTCAACAAAGTCGATTTCGAACTATTTCAAGACTAGAATCCCAACCTTATTTCAACTACCGCATTCAGGTATCGAAACTTTAGATTTCAGAAAATCTATTAATGCAATGAGTAAAACTGATTGGAATTATTTTTGTTGTGGGTTTATGTGCTGGGCTATTGACTCTATGGATTTCTTCTGTGTCTCTGCTTGTGCATCCAATATTGCAAAGAGTTTGAACGTTTCTATAACCGATATCACTTGGGGTATTACCCTTGTGTTGATGTTGAGATCAGTTGGTGCTGTTATATTTGGTTATTTAGGTGATAATTATGGTAGAAAATATCCTCTTATTGGTTGCTTGTTTTTATTTGTCGTATTGGAAATAGGTACAGGTTTTGTTAACACACTTCATCAATTCCTTGGCGTTCGTGCTCTATTTGGTATAGCTATGGGTGGTTGTTATGGATTAGCCGCCGCCACAGCTTTAGACGATGCTCCTGCTGAAAGTAGATCTTTCCTGTCAGGTATCTTCTTACCTGGATACAACTTGGGTTATATCTTTGCTATTATCTTTTGGAGAGCTTTCCAATTCACTGAACATTCATGGAGAGCTTTGTTCTGGTTCAGTGCTGCACCTCCCTTCTTATTAATTTGTTGGAGATTATCATTCCCTGAGTTGAGAACTTTCTTGGAACTTAAAGAAAAGAAAAGGATATACAACTCTCAATTAGATGAAGAAGCTGCTATCAACGGTGTTAAATCTAAGAAAGTTTCCAATTTTACTCAACTAATGCACGCTTTGAAAACACAATATTTAACCTTTATCTATCTCGTATTCTTGATGGCTGGTTTCAACTTCATGTCTCATGGTTCACAAGATTTGTTCCCAACCATGTTAAATCAACAAGTTGGTTTAACTGCAAATCAAAACACTGTCACAATGGTCGTCGTCAATCTAGGAGCTATAGCTGGTGGTTTGGTGATTGGTCAATTGACTGAATTAACAGGAAGAAGATTAGGTATTGTATGTTGTTGTATATTCGGTGGAGCTTTTATCTATCCTGTATTCATCAGTCACGAAAGCCAAGCAATGATTATGGGATGTGGTTTCTTTTTGCAATTTGCAATTATGGGTTGTTGGGGAATTGCACCAATTCATCTTTTCGAATTATGTTCAGGAACACAATATAGAGCCATGTTTTCAGGTCTTGCTTATCAACTGGGTAATTTGGCTTCAAGTGCCTCATCTACTATTGAGTCCAAATTAGGCGCTAAATTCCCATTGAAAGAAAGTGCACATGGTGGAAAATATGATTATGGTAAAGTTATGGCAATTTTCATGGGATGTGTGTTTGCTTACTTGATTCTTATTACAGTTGTTGGCTTCGAAAAATTTCATCAAGATTTACAAACAAAACTACATGATTCTGGTGAGCTTGATAACCATCTAGATAATAAACTTGAAGAAAATTGGGAGGATGATGTTGGTTCTGAAAACAGATCAACAAATTAAGTGATTTGGAAGCACTTTGGAGAATACATTCATTGTCAACATATATATAAATTATTAGATATATAGTTTTTTGGAACAATACAAATCTTAGAAATAAAAACCTACATATTTTTTTAACGTCTGCCTCTAGTTCTACTACCTCTAAGTCTTGCAGAGTTTCTCCTGGTATTTCTGGATCTAGCATTCCTTACATTTGATGTTGAAGTCCCCGATACAGTATCACTTCTGGCAGTTCCACCTCCAGTGCTGGCGCCAGTTCTAGTGTCAGGTCCAGAAGTAGATAGAGATAGATTCTCTCTCCTTTTAGCCTCATTTGTAATTAGTGTATGGAGGTTTTGTACAGCACCATCTCTGCGCAAAGTACCTTCCAGTTGTTCACCTTCATCGATAGGGACAGGTAGATTTAGCTCTTTTCTGATTATATTGTCCATAACAGACTTGTAAGAGGGTTCAGTCACATTCTTGAAGTATTCAAAGTCTTCGGTTGGCATTTCTGTCATAGCATGAGGGAAAACATCGAATATTCTCTCTGGATGGTTCACGGATATGTAAGTAAGTTCACTAGGTGGGAAATTTTCATCAAATTCTCTAACCACCTCTGGAACTCCATGTATGCCTTTCGGACTCATTTCGTCTCCAAACTTGAAAACTGTTTGAGGAGTTCTCTCTTTAACTCTTTTCATAGATTCCAGAAACACCAAACGACTCAAATTAATCATGGCACCTTCACTTTCAAGCATTTTGATGGGTGGAGTTTCTCGATTACGGTGAGACGCAATTCTTATACGCCTGTTATGCATCATTTTATTGAACTCTTTGGAAAATTCAACTTCAAAATAGCTAAATACAGCAGGTGGAAATTTAGTCATCATTTTGGTGATTGGGATCAAAGTGGTTCTACCAATTTTTATTTCATAGTTTTCGGGTATAGTGAGAGGAAACTTTAAATCCAAGTGAAGTGGTATATTCTCGTGAGTGGCATATAATTCAGTATGCTCATAACCCCATTGTTGGTAAGTTGGTGAATTTGAAGGACCTGAAAAAATATCTCTATCAAGGCAAGCATGAAGCATCAATCGGTTCATAATCATTAATGTACCCTCATACTTATATATTTCATTAACGTCACGGCCCACATATTCAGGAACTTCATCGCCGTCAAGTCTACGCTGTCTGCAATCCATCATCACAGAATATTCTTCTGTGACTAAAGTCTTGAAGTAATCAAACTCCGAAGACGAAAAATCAGTTATACTCGACGCAGGAAAATTATGTACCCTCCCTCTGTATATCAGCTCGTAAAAAGGAAGAATACTTAGTGGTTGAAAAAAGTCGGGGTCGTCATTCCCTTCTTCATCTAAATCAAAAGCTGCAAATGACGGATCTCTTATCATATTAGAGGAACGGTTGGGCATGTATCTATTAACAATATTAGAAAGAATGTCGAATTCGTCATTGGATTCATAATCAACATGTTCCATAATGAATATTGCAACGTTGTCTTCAAAAGACGCCAAATATTTGAAATCTTCAAAATCAATTGTTACTTGGGTATCACCATTAAAAGCACGTATATTGGAATTAAGTCCTAGGCGATCTTCAAGTGTGGAACTGTCCAATGAATGGCGGTCTGAGTCTTCAGAGGAGTCACTCGTGGAAAAAGAATGTCTTCTATCTAGTTCTCGTCTCGTTGAACCCATTGTATCGTCATCACTATTGGCATTCGTATGAGAATCATCGGAGTCCTCTATCCCACTATAAGTATATGAATGAGATGATTCACTATCGGAGTCGTCATCAGATTCGACATCAGAGTCTGATTGTCTGGTAGATCCTTCTGATTCATCAGATGTCTCGTTAGATAATCGAGTAAACCTGTTCTCAGGATAAGTTAAAGGGTCAATTTCTTCGCTTGAAAGATCATCTTCCCCTTGTTCATCTGAATAATTATCGAGCGACTCTCTACCACAATTGGAACAAGTCGAACCATCCATTTCCCAATGACAGTATCCACATCTTGGAACTCCATCACTTCTATCTATTAAAACTTTGGTCAAGTTCTCAAATCTCCCACTAAATAACGGTTTTTTCGATTTCACGTCTGATAAATAATCTTCCTCTTTTTCCTTACGGATTTGATTTAAAGTCTGCTTTTTTGAGTCAGGATCCTTGTCAGTGGTCACCAAGTAATCAGAATGTAGTTGTACCATATCCTTTACTGCACGATTCATTACTGGTATTTGCTTAATCTTATTTCTGCAGGCAGGACAAGTCGACTGGTTTTTGAACCACTCATTCAAACAGCCATAACAAAAGGAGTGACCACAAGTGGTTATGAAAGGGCTAAACATTAACTCTTGACATATTGTACAACACAAAAGCTCCTGAAAATTGGACATTACTGTATCCGTAGTAGCATTTTCATTCACCTGCTTCAACATGATTGTGTGTTAGTATTGATTTCAGCTAGTTCGTCTGTTAAAACGAGGAAGAGATCAAATTATTTCTGGAAAAGTGATGTATCAAACTTACAATTTTCTCTGCTGGTGATTTGTTTCTAACATTAGCCAATCTTTGTGACCTACGCCTACTCATATCAGTCGCCTTTCTGAGTTTTAATGCAATTATGAGCTTGAATAGAAAGGTAGTTAGTCGTTCAGATAATATGTCACATTTCAACTCGGTTTTTAGTCCTGTTTGTATCCAGAGAATATTTTTGGCGCGGCCTTGTTTATCTTCAAATGAAAGTCACATGACGATACTTGGTGAAAAATTTGGTAATTCATTAATTTTAATTCTATTCTGGTACATTTATTTACAGATAGTGCCTACATATATACAGGCTGCTAAAGTCATGCTTTTCATACTTGATCAGATGTCTTGACTTCCTCAGTAATTGTTTCCCAATCCCTCCCGTCAATTTCGGCATCATTTCCGCCACTTAGCAAGTCGTCAACTTTAATCCATTGGTCAAGAAAATTAATGGTATTCTCAGTTTCCGCCGTAGCTACATCAACCTCCTGAACCACTCTTTCAAATAGATTTTTCAGAAAGTGGCTGAAGTCTTCATACAATTGCGAATAAGACTCCAACATTTC